>CATQJL010000326.1:20481976-20967904 GCA_958299035.1 Cylicocyclus nassatus
TCATAAGTTTCTCAGTAGACACAACAGCCTAACAACATGATTGTTATTCAAAGGAGTATGCTAGTCTTTTCCCATAAGCTGTACGAAGCTGTACTGCTATACAATAATAATCACAGCTAAGTTTAACAACTTTTGACTCTTTGCTGCCCCCTCGAACACTTTAAATTTGATAATCTGTTAATAAATATGAACTACTTGAATATGAAAAAGTCTAGGTTACTGATTATCACCAAAAAACATCGGGTTCTTCTGGTATATTCTATTTAAGTTGGTTACGTCACTCCCTCATGTCGACATTCTGGTTATACTATTAGGTTGGTGCAAAAGTTCTTGCGCACGATTTTCAAAAATTCATAACTTCCGATTTTTTTCAACCAATTTGGCCGCTTTTATTTTTGTATGAAAGAGTAACTCATGCTCTTCATAATGGCATCTTAGCTGCTTGCTAATGATCATCTGTTTCATAGATACGAGCGATAGAAGAAAATTGGTCAAAATTTGAATTTTCTGTGTAGGGTCATAAGAAAACGGAAACTTGCAAGAAAAATCGGAGCAGTCAGTATTGTAGGTTCTTGTACCAGCTCTTTCTAATGGTGCAAAGTTTGCGTCGATTGAGCGTCTCTATCAAAAGTTATGATTTTCGAGCAAGCAATACAAAAGGGCGATTTTGATTTATTTTGGCATTTTTCAGGAAAATCATAACTTTTGGTAGAGACGCTCAATCGACGCAAACTTTGCACCATTAGAAAGAGCTGGTAAAAGGACCTACAGTACTGACTGCTCCGATTTTTCTTGCAAGTTTCCGATTTTTTATGACCCTACACAGAAAATTCAAATTTTGACCAATTTTCTTCTATCGCTCTTATCTATGAAACAGATGATCATTAGCAAGCAGCTAAGATGCCATTATGAAGAGCATGAGTTACTCTTTCATACAAAAATAAAAGCGGCCAAATTGGTTGAAAAAGTCGGAAGTTATGAATTTTTAAAAATCGTGTGCAAGAACTTTTGCAATAACCTAATATATGCTGTTTGTAATCAATCCTTTCAACACGACGACTTGTATAATTCGATGAGTAGAATTTTCCCCATCATAGCAAGCTCCTGGGTAGCGCCTCCATCTGTTAAGCCTTTCATTTGATTACTACCAGACGTGTGCACTCCACACCATCAATTCGCGTATTTCGTACGAAGAACAAAAATAGGATTTAGCCAAGACCAAGACGTAATGGTGAAAATTTGATTCAAACCTTTAATTTTACTTGGATTTAAGAGCATTACTACTGTCATTGTCGCGTGATGCTTCGAAATAATCATCACCATGGTTCTTGGTCATTTCTTTGCCATTTACCATGTATGCCCCAACATTACGGATATCATTGCCCTATTCAAGAAAAACTGAATTATTTATTTCATGTCGCATATGATCAACTACTGGTGAAGTCCAGTGTAATAATTTCACCAGCTAAAAAGCTGCTTTGCATGGGATGTTAACCCCCACTTACGACAATGTGAACCACTGGTGGCCCAACCTCTTGCAGAGGCATATCCTTTCCAGGCCCAACATTTTCTCATATTTCTTGCACTCGCGGCGATGCATGTGGCTTTCGGGACCTGCAGACCCTGTCGTCCAGTGTTTATTGTTGTTTACAAAACAACCACATCTCGTTACTAATCACGATATGTTCCCACGCCGAAAATGTTGTGCAAATCGAGTCGTCCCATAGCGCCTCCACGCAAATTAGGCATCGTCGTTAATGAGTTAATTGCTTGTGTTAAACAAGCCGTGCAAGCCGCGCACGACCGTAAGAGGTCAGAGAGATTCCATCCAGGACCGTCGTCGTTTGTAATAGAAGCTGCGATTTTTGTATAGGCATCCGTCACACATTATATGGATACTGTCATGCAAAAAGGTTTTCTCCTCAAAGTGAGTGACATAGTACATCTTGAAGGTTAATCCTGCTAAAAGTGCGGAATGGACTTATGAAGGAATTACTTCAGACAAGTCAATTTTTGTCCTATTGTTTGTTCATGAGGTGCAGCTTTTCCCCAAGGCCTCTCACAAAACCTCATCACCTCTGATCGTCCTATCTGCAAGTACGGAACTCTAACTCATACGAAGGGCTCGTTTGTAGATTTGTTGAGCGCTCAACCGTAAAGTCTGCATCAGGGCTCGGCACAGATGGCACCGAGTCAAGCTGGATATCGTTTTGGGACATAAAGCAAAGGGGATATCGTTTTTGTGGTCGAAAAGACAAAAATTGCAACTGAGGGTTTACGCTTAAGGTTTACAGTCAAAGGCGACTTCGATTTGAAATTTTCCTGGTGCCAGCTCGTGCCGAGCCCTGGTCTGCATCGCCAATGCTTACTTCTTCCTCACATTTTTTACCTTGGGATATCGTGCTGGTTAACTTGTATCGCATTAGATTTCGGCTAGGATATTTGTTCAATCAAGTGTTTGTTTTTCGCGATGAAAAAGTGAAAAGCGCAAAAACATAGCATTCATTATCTGCCACATGCTATTATGCCCTCGCTGGTATCTGTGGAGCACATGTGAAGTACTTAGCTGTAGGCTATTAGTGATCAAAATGCACCTAGCTGTCGGTTGCACCTGTTTAAAAGCAAATTCATGATCGATGCCTTCCTCCACTTCCCCTAATCCAGATGTGCAGTTAAACAAACGCCTTGTTCTAACTCATTAACTGACTCGTGCCCTCGTTAAGATTACGCGAGAAATGTACATTTTCCACCCCGCAGCATTAGTTTTGAGCACTCGCAATCTTTTATTTGCGATGGCTTCAAGTGGATTGCGGCTTCTAGGGGCCGCCTCTTCAAAGGTCCCAACCCCGTTCGTGTAAGTAGTAATTGTGACCCCAAATAATATAATTTCAAGTTGCTTTCTGTCATGTCGTGCTCAACCTTTTTCAGACTCTCATCTTATGAAGCGCAAAAGAAAATCACCTCATCCCCCCCCCCCCCCTTGAGAGGTATGAAATTGCAAACCTTCCTGTCTAAAAACCTGAGGTCGGATCACTTGTCTCTCGAAGGAACTTTTCATCTACTGAATGATCGTCTAACTCTAAGTGCCGTCTGCTTTAAACCCCTTCACCTCTTTTTCGGATTTAGATATAGAGAATGCCCCAATAATACGTATACGTTGATTGTTGATAAATTTCTCGCTTTGAAGTTGGCGTAGCTCTGGCACTAACTTAAATTAGTTACCGTAAAGATACGGTAGAAATTACGTAGCTTTGGCGCCAGTGAGAACTATTTTTTGTTTCCAAATACTCATTGGAATTTTGAAAATCCTGTCATTTAATCACACTTTTGCAGACTTCTGCAAAATTGATCAACCTGCTTTTATATAAGATTTCTTGACATGGCGTCTAAGTGACATTGAATTCAATCTGTGGAAGTTCCATGAATAATCTTACAATACCAATGAGCTATCGATGAAATCCTACACCGTAATTCTAGGTCGAAGCCAGCTCTACAAAATGAAAACAAAAGTACATCAAGGCAAGAGACTTATTGACGCTCAAACAGTGTGTCCATATTTTTGAGACACCGTGTATACAGAATGTGCAAAAATCTGTATGTTCAAAAAGGAAGGGTTGCATTGTTGTAGCACTTTCTTAAAGGATGTCTACTATCCTGAAGGGCAAAAAAGCTAATTTCAGCGATTTTCGAAAAGTTTGCCCGAGCATCGCTGGTGGACAGGTTATGAGAATATAGTACAAAGGTTTGCGAGTGCAGCTATGTAAAGAAATTATGTGCAAAACAACGTGCACTTAAATGGATCAGCGGTGCTTGTTAGGACAAGCCATAAGCATTTTCGGTCTATTATATCCGTGCTCACACTGTTCTATCTAATTTCTACAATTTTTTTAGGGACTGATTCAATATTCATTGCTTGCTCAATCTTCTTCCCGAAAATGGGTTTATAACTTCGTGCCAGCTGCACTTAGCAGATAGCAAATAGAGCTTTGGAATCAGCCATGCTGCAAGACATAAATCAACTTAATCCAGTACTCCTGTAAGAATTTTGGGCTTAGAAAAGAATTCAGGACTTATCGTCAGAGCAATTTCCCATGCGAAAGTTTTATCTCTTTTCAGTGGAAATTAACTGCTAACCCTAATACCTAGCCAAAGTGCTTTTTTTGATCCAATTTCTTTCCTGAAACTGAGCAGAACTTGCAAAAAGTTTGCTGAGCGCAAGCTAAGCTATCAATTATGCATGTAACTTGATCATGCTGCTATAAGTTCATTATTCTCGAATTAAAATTCTAGAGCGAAAAGTCCAAACTATTAAGTGCTTCGTTAGAATCATTTACAAACATGGCTTCGAAGCTTTGAAGGGAGGTACTCCATGTATGCCTCAGAACTGCTAATGTATAACATACACGCTAGAGTCCAAGCTCTCTCCTAGAGTTCATCTGAATTCCCACCATATGTTCAATCCTCCAAAATAGGCACACTATTATAAACACTCAGAAAAAAGCTTATGAGTCAGATCTATCAAAAAAGTTGGACAATCTCAACGAACCCATACATCCTGGAACCTTGATTAGAAGAGCTTGCTTTTCATAATATTTTCAACTTTTCCCTAAAAGTGGCGTAATTTATAAGAACAAACTTTCGTACGCTCATCGTTGAATTGTTGAAAGCAAAAGGAGTTTGCCACTTTTTCATGATGAAAAACGTAAGAAACTCATGAATTAGCGATAAATCGGTGTGCAAGGCGATGTTTTTCTGTTTGAAGTCGTTGTGCAGACAAGTTAATGAGCTGTAAACAATATCCATGAACTCTATTAGCCCAACCATTCTACTTTTGAGTGGCAATTTCCAGGCACCATGTCTGTATTCCTCAATGATAGTCAGAAATTCACGAGCTTCTATTAGAAACAGAGCTTGCGCATTTCTCTTACGAAGAAAAGAGAATTTTTTCCCGTTATATCCTTCTGTTTCATTCCGACCTCTAGACGAAAGAAGGAAAAATGAAGACTACTTCCAAAAAACATTCGCAATGAGCGAAGATTTTGTGTAGGATAACTTTGAAAGGGGAAATTTTGACTGGTCAATTTTTGTAAAATTTTGGGTCATTCTAGCAATGAGTCTGTAAAATATAATACATCCAAGTTTATTGCACTCTAATGAACGGTTGAACTATTATTTTTAGTCATAGATAAATTATGGGATCAACTAGAAGGATGCATGGAGCAGAACCGGTCTACGAGTACCGAGTTTACACTATTTCTTTTCCCATATTTGGTTGTTTCATACGTTTGAGGCATATACTGTGGTTGTTTTATGAGTTTTCATTCCCATAGCCACCCGTAAAGTTCTTTTGCACTATAAAATTGCTCTTCCCATCCTCCAGAGCAGCATTCATCAAAGTTGTTTATTGAATACAAAAGTGTAGCATAAAAAACCCAGTGGAACCGTATAATTTTTGATGGCTGAACTGGATCGTTCAGCTGTTCCGCAAACCACAAAAAGCTTCATGTACCCAGTTCCACTTGAGTACAGCTTCAGTACTCATACAACGCGAGCCCAGACCCCAGCTGGGAAGCAGTCAGAGAGGCTGTAATTCTCCCCATCAACTTGGGGCCACCCACTATGCTCTGCGTGTGTGGGACTCATTTACATGTTCGTCCCCATTTCTTTCTACCTCTTGGCTCGTGTCGAAGCTCCGCCCCGGACTGAGGGTGGGACTGCTCGATGTTCTGTTGACGGGGGGCTGTTGCATTCGTCTGGCGGACATCCTCC
The DNA here is from genome assembly GCA_958299035.1 of Cylicocyclus nassatus. NCBI lineage: Eukaryota > Metazoa > Nematoda > Chromadorea > Rhabditida > Strongylidae > Cylicocyclus > Cylicocyclus nassatus. The sequence continues at coordinate 20,487,746 of CATQJL010000326.1, forward strand.
CTATTTGCTGCTGAGCTCATATCTCAAGTGGCATCTAAGGTCACTTGAGATTAGTCTCAGTCTAGATCCTGAATGATTATTGGGAGGGACTATCTTAGTGCTTCTAATGGCCTTCGTCTGTCGCATTTCATTTGCTAAGATCTTATGAGCTTTCGCCCCATTCAGCAGGTACTAATGTTGCCATAAGATCTGACGTGTGTTTATGTTACTACTAAACGCTGCACTCGTCCGAGCAGCTGATATGTGTTCCGCATCCTCGACTCGATGTGGCTTTGAAGCTCATTTCATGCAAAACATTTACAGGACCAGTTTGCATAAAAACGATGTTATTCTCGTCTTTTGAAACTCTCAGATCACCACAATCTTCATCGTGACGCATAAAACACTATTAACATCTATGGCCATTATTAATATCGAGTTGCAGTCTCATTTCCCTACATTTTTTCTACAATTGTCGTATTCAAGCTCATTACTTTATAGCGAATTCGTATAGTGTATCCCAACTTTTAACTTGCAACCAATTGCATTTAGATTGTTCATACATTTAGCGAGGAGTGAGGAAGTGAGACGTCGTTGCTTTCCCTGGCACTCAATCAGCTACGCCATGCAGTTAATAGACAAAGCCGTCGAGTTACGAGACTCACAAATTCTCAACATTCAATCCTATGAAAAAATAGTGTGGCGAAGGCGATTTATGGCCGTGGCGACAGTAATTACATGGGTGAGCTTAAGTGAGAGGAAATTGAAACGCTGATAGTTGATGCCCTTTAGTTTAATTAGGGCTGGTAATGTCAGAGGAAGCAGCCTAAAAAGTTCTGTTTGTAGATAGCCGTTATTGTGTTGATTGCCGCTCTGGCGACTCCAAATTGGGCAGTGTTGGATTTTATGAATACTGAATATCAGCAAGTACATGTTCAACTAGGAGTATGGGGAGAATGGCGGACTATCACAGATGTTTCCCATAAGAACGGTAAACATTTGTTTGTTCAGCATCATCTCTTTTCCTCAATTTCTCCCTTTCCTTCATTTACAGTGGAGTGGATTCCTCACTTTCCTACACCTCCAGAAAATGTGGCTCGTCTGGCCGATGCTGATCTGAAACGTAAGCTGTTGGCAGTTGCAATCCGAAGAGTATCTGTTTAGCCATGGTTCAGTGCACAACATTGATTTTTTATTGAAGCAGCGCAGAAAACAAACACGGCAAATTGACGGAAGCTCTTTGCGCGCTTTGAAACAGGGCGAACCCCGTTGAATTGCTTTTTATCTTGACGCAGAGCTATTTGGACTATTATCTAGTACGAGAGGCAGCGGTTAGAATCTGATCGTACGAGTTCAAAGATCTCTTCGATGCCTTGAGAAGGAGGGAGTATGCAAGAAATGTGAAAAGAACAAAAAAGTAGTTTTTTGCTCTCTAGTTTTTTCGCTAGCGAAAGATATTTGATCAAAAATGTAATAGAACATGAATCTTGCACCAAAAGTCTTGAAAAATTTACTCAAAAAATCTTAGATGATGGTTTTTATATGTATGTCATTTTTTCGGTGTATGTATTAGGGTGATCGGTAAAAAATGGGGCAGCTTGATTTTTATCAAATTTTGAGGTTTTTTGTTTCGATCAACAGCAAGCAGGTTGCAACGTAAAAGTCGCTTATATAAGCGACCTTCGTCTATTATTCTGGCAAAGCTTCAACGCTCTTCTCCCACAACCCTACGCGTGGCCCCCTGAAGAACTCGAACAGGGTTTTTTGAACATCGCTCATTCTTGCGCTGCCATACCGTAAAGTTATAGAGCAATTGATATACCATTCGAAAGAGCTCTTCATGCTTTTTCAAACAATATATTAAACATACAGGGTAACTTTCTATTTCTGGGTAAAAAAAGAGAAATACCTGAAAAATCGCGATTTTTTGGCGCAACAAAAACCAATAAATCAATTTTCAATCTGTATTTTCCGAAGATAGATGAAATGTGAGGTAAGCTGCATATGATTAGATAGAGCGTAAAAAGCTCTATCAGATGTTACCTAGAAAACATGCGTTTACCTGCAAAGAATTGAATAACGCGTATTTTTGTTCTCGAAGCTACTAATGGCTATATCTCCTGATTTTGAAAGTTGAGGCCATCAAGCTGTCGTGGGTTTAGTGATTGTCCCACCACCCACTCCAGCAGTGGTACTTGAGTGGTCTCACATGCTTCACTGCGCAGATACTGCCCAAAGTTTATAATTTGTCAAAGTGACTAACTTGGCATTTCAGCCTCTCTAAAAATTATTACGTATGTAAATGACCTTATATAGGTATTTTCTGAAAGAGAACAATTTATTCTAACATCTAGCAAAATTGGAAAGTTTAATCACTTTTCTTTTTTGAGAAATTTACATTCATTCTCTAGGTGCCCCATTTTTTACCGATCACCCTAATAGTTTGTGCAGTTTACTAAACATTTTGGAGCATTTTGCAGAGTGTCGGAATGCAAATACAGTGTCCGAAAATCTTTAAATTTTTAGAAATGCACGATCACAAAAATAAATTTAGTTCAAAAGTGCTATATAACTCCTACATAAAACAAAAATAAAATCAGAAGAATGTTCGAGCTCGTAACATTCAAGAGACGACATTTGAAAAGCGTAAAATTTCTTACTTCTAATTCATATCATATCAGAGTAACTATCGTATATGGAATTTTTTTTGACTCAGACTTTTTCAAAAATTTGTGCACAACTTTCGTCATGATAATGCTCGATTCCTCTCCACTCAACTAAATTTAGGAAGCAGCCTTACGCTAAAAAACTACTACGTGATTGGGAACTAAGACTTAGCAATGAGCCATTTTCGCTAAGCAAAAGAGCATAGCTTCACACTTTACACTTTCCGATATGCAACTCGCAGATGTGCTGAGGCATAGGCACATTTAAGTATGATTGCTGTGCGGGTGAAGCCCATCGAGCTGACTTTGAATGGCTGTACTAAGGGAAAGAACCTGAATTAAACAATAATGTATTCTTCTTGTAGATTATTATCGAGCTCAAGCAGCCATTGGAGTGATCGCGTTGTTTCTACTGCTATCAACGAACACTTTGGCTCTCTATACCTTCTACCACCATCGATATATTTATAAACGACTTACTGCGGGATTATTCCTGCTTGTTGGTGAGTTGTCCCATTTTTATCTTGTTAGCAATATGAATAGGAAAGCTATTCGAGCTTGAGTTGCTTTAATTGTTCCATAAATCATTGAATTTTATTAATTTATTTTATTGAATAACACACCGTGTTGGTGCAGGCTGACTGTTATCATCAAATATTCATTTGTTTTCCTCAGTCGGCTAGCTATGTGTTCTGACCAAGAGTAGTGTAGAGTCTCCCTATGAGCTCTTAGCTTCCGAAAAAGGTCTAGAAAGCTTCAAATGATAGCTTGTAGGAAAATTTTGCAACCACTATATGCATCGACAAAAATTTTGATCAATAAAGTGGTAAAGACCATAGGCTTCTCATCTGTATGTGAAAATGAAACATTTGTAAATCAAATATCCATGCGTATTAGCTACCTTAATCCTTTATTATCTCTTTTTGCAAATCTCAATAATGCAGATGACAAATTGACAAATCTTTCATAGATGAAATTAGGAAATCCATCAGACTCAGATTTCGGCAACATGATTTGCAAGTTACTCATGCTGTTGTATCATCTTATAACTTGTAGGAAATTTTTTTCAGTAGGTTCAAAATAATTTGATTTGGACTTTTGACTAGACCAATGTTGAAAAAAAGGTTAGTCGATCCTCTTGATAACTTGGTACTCCCTATCCATCAATAATGTAGACAGAAAAAGTTTGTTACGCACAACAGGCAGGTCCTGAGACTTCCTTTGATAAATTGCGCTGGAATGAAAGATGTTGCTTTCTTGCTATCGTAGCAAGAATCCACATCCATCACGACACCACAGATAGGATAAACGGAATTAAAGACAAGATTTATATTGCTGCTTTTTGTTTTGCATTTTAGTGCAAGACAGCTCAGATTTTATTACCTGTCGTTCACCTCGAGTGATGAATGATATGTGTTGTTTAGCCATGGCAATTGTTGTCGTGATTGAAGTGCTGTTGAAAAGCGTAGACGAATGGAATACAGCTGTAGCTCAAGCCTCACAGGTAAGAATTTTCCCAATACTTTTCTTTTCCGTGTATCTTTGCTCAGCGCCCTTGATACTCTAGTTATTCTCCCAGCTTGAATTTTCGAACTATTGAACGATTTGGGTTCTGATCTCATTATCTCTTCTCGGGAAGCTAATGAGCACCTGTTCAGTTCAGCTTTCTAGGCTCACTTTTCAAGTTCCAATGTTGCCTTTTTGCTTCAAACACGCCTGTTATCGTTTTTGCATGTCAGCATCTGCTATTTCACTTGTCACCGTGTTCTTACACATATCACACAGCGCAAAAATCATGTGAAAGATGTCTGCGAAAGAGGCCACATGAGGGGCCTTCATGACCAATATCGAACCCATTAAGATAGTTATAATAATTTTGTTGATTCAAACAGCCCTGACTCCTTTGCGCAAAAAAAATTTATCGAAGAATTAAACCACTCAATATCTGTGCGGATAGGAACCAGGAACCCTTAAACCTCCTCGCATAAATGTCTTTTTTATTTCTTTGCGAAAACAGTACTATCTCATTTCCAATTTAATTGTACCCTGAATCTTGTAAATAAGTTCCTCTTCAGAATACTTTGCCTTTTTCTTTAAATCGCGTAATTTCTGCAAGAAACAAAGTTTCCGTATGTAAATTCAAGGCTCTTCAGGAGCTTTTTTCAATTTTTTGCGATTCTTCCATTTTTGATCTTCATTGTAGCACTTCATTGCACTGCCGAAGCGGCCCTCTTTCTTCAGCTCCTTTCATGCGTTAGGGTCTGCATTGTCAAATTTTGAACAAAAGAGACTCTCCAAAAGTTTTACACCGATCTACAGCTAATATGTTCTTGTGGTTTCATGGAAACCAAAAAATTCTGAGGCTGAAATTTTTTGGCAGAAATCTTTATAAGGTGATCTTATCTACACAGTTCTAGGGGTAATAGATGCTTTTCGGGCTGATAGTTCAGGGAATCTGGACCTCAATTTCAGCATATTAATTTTGGCCACTGTTTTCATTTATTTACTTTATAATTCTCAATATATATATATATATTTATATTTATTTTGATTGCAATTTCATCCCGACTGGGCTCGTCATGTTCAAAAGAATAATTATTTTGCGCTTGTTTGTGGCACTTTATCTCTGAGTTATAGTGTTACTTGAGCGTGCTTTAAAGCAAAACCCCAGTGGAAGCTTTTAACGCTTGCCAGGTGACCGGAGCTACATGGAAGAAATGCAAAAGACCTAAAAATTTTTGTTGACGCTTTGAAAATGCTGACGTCTATGAACTTTATGTTTTCTTCACGAGTTAGGATAACATAGTTATCCTAGCTGCCTTGTGTCTCTTTTGAAAGTGTTAAAGAAAAGAATTTACACTTCAAAAGCTTTTCGGCATATAAGCATAACGCTGAATATTTATGTTATGTTTGTTTAGGTTTGCGTGGCTGCGTGGAACGTCAGTGCAAAAAGTTATGTATAATAGTATCAGTACATATATTTTATGAAGATAATTCTCTTATTTTTATCGCTCATATCGCTTTTTCATAGGGTGCATTTGCAGTTCGGATTTGATTCCTTTTTGTTCCCCAGTGACCAAAAGCAAAATGGTAATGACCTTTCTCAATTTTACGAGTCGGCTGAATCGTTAAAGAACAGATACAGAAGTTTTTTTTTTTTGACGAAAAGACGGAGAATGTAGAGCTTGCTTTTTCAAAGCGCTCACTTTATGATGATCCACATTGAAGGATCCACAATCTCTTCATCCGTTTCCAGAGAGTGCGCGGTTTCTTTACCTTCCCGAGAAAATACGTATGGGAAAACTTTGCGGAAGCTTGGCTATTCTTCCTCGTAATCCGTGGGTACAATATATGGAAATAGTCGGGACTTTTGAAAATAAGCTGGGACTATCAATACTAGCTTTGTTCAGTAGCTCATTTTTTGAAGAGTAAGTGCAAGTCATTGCAAAGCTCCTCAATATTCAATGAAACCCCTCTGTCTGTTACTCTTATCAAGGGTGAAAGCCCCCCCCCCCCCCCCGGCTTGACCTTACGGCTGAGTGCCCGAACGAATGCTCATTTCCATATAGGAGACAGAAGAGCGTCAAGGAGCTCTAATTGCGCATATTCAGAAAAAAAAGCTTTCTTCAAGTTTTCAGTGAGCATGAGGTATGGTGTTTTCACACCGTTTTTTTTTCTTATTATAGTTTGTACTCTTATTCAGGTTCTAACATATGGAGTGACGACACTATCTTTTAGTGCACCCGTCGTTCTTACAGTATACTTTTGAGCACTATGAACTAAATCCTTCCCGTGCTATGAGAATCACTGTAACGAGGGTCGGTATGATAGGATTCCCCACGGATTGGAAGGGCATTTTTCAATAGATCTAATCAGAAAATACTTGTGAGACCTTGCTTGTCCATCCAAGCAGTTATCATAACTCCCATGAGGCATAAGGTTCTCATTGTTATTCCTAGCATGGGATCCATATCTGCCGAGGTTGACGGACATGTCAGGCATAACGATGTTGTTTTGAGACATCGTATAGATCAAACTGATTGGGCCTCCAGTTTTAGTGCACTAAAGCGCTTATTCTGCACATTATATCGGACGGGGGCAATGCAAGGGACGAGGATCCGTGGCTGCCTAAAATCTGAAAAATTTCTGCATTTCCTGGAATCGAATTTGGCTGCTTGCAGGGCACACTTGAACATAATGACTAGAGGCATTTCTCCTGGCTTTGATTTTTTCGGCGTGAAAAATGTTGGATAAGGAAACAGAATCTTCTTCATATGCACCTATACCAATGTTCGAAGTGTATCATTAGCTTTAAAATTCAGTGTTGTAGTCTTCTTGAAATCACCTTTTGAAATTTCCATAAGTCGCAACATTTTTTTTGTCGCTACAGGCATCCTTAAATAATCGCCCATTAGCAGTTCCAGAGCAAAAGCCTATTTCATTCTACATCTTACAAAAACGAATATCGTTTAACTTTTTACAGACTCAATAATAGGTTGCTGCTTAAGTCCTCACAGAAAGATCAGCATTGCACTGCCTTAGCTCCTTCCACAATTAGTGTTTTTTCGCAGTTCAGTGTTTACAAGTCGCCGAGCATAGCTGTTAGAACTAAGTTGACGGGAAACTTCTATCATATTTTATAGCTGCGCGAAGGTCCACGGTTTGTTTTATAATTAAGGAGTAAAAGCATCGGACTATTGGGCAGCCGCCGTGCGCACAGGTAACTTTACTACAATTCTGTCAGATAATTTTTCTTCGATTTCGCTTATCTGCTTCTCCTTGTGCTTTTCTTGTATGGTTTACTTCGTTAGATATGTTTGGTATCATCTTTCTTATGGTAATAGTCTCGGTCTCCTTGAGAGTATAAAAACATCAAAAAATATGAACTATTCCAAATAGTATCTTTTATGTGTGCATGTTGGAGGACAGGGGCAGCTCACTTCAAGATTTTCTTGGTCAATATTCAGACACCAAGTGGCGCAGTGCTGCTCCAGACTATGGTACACAGTCACGGTTGCACTGTCTCTGTCCTGCCCACAAACACCCGTACCCTACCCTTCCGATTAATATTCGATTATTATCCGTCTATGTACCCTTCATCTTTCGCATGAAAAGACACTACGGGATTGGTGAAAATAACTGCAAAATGGATTTACAGCTATAAAGAGAATTTTTGGGTACGGATCGAGTGCCAACTTGCGCAGGGCTCAACGCAGACGACTTATAACAAGCTAGACCTTTTTTGGGACAAAAAGCAAAGGGGGTATCGTTTTCGGGGCCGAAAAAACACAGCTTCAGTTACGTATCCTAGCCGACGTTTTGTTTTTAAGGGTTTTTATGTTCATGGTCTAGGGTCAAAGGGGACTTCGTTTTTGGAAAGCCACCTATGCCGAGCCCTGAACATACGGACATACGATCTTTTGTAGCTTTTGAAAATTTTAAACTGGAGGAAATGTGGCAGGAATTATGCGTCAACTTAGCTGAAATCAATGAATATCATATGCATACTCGGATCTTGAACAGCTGGCGGTTGCGATATGCTCTAGATACTCATAGCGCACAGTCAGTTTACTAGGAAGAAGTTTATGAAAGACTGTAACGAAAAGCTTCGCAGTTTTGCGCATCCTCATTAGAGTTGAGACCAACAAGCATTACATCAAGAGCCTAACAAAACGAAGAAATTCTGCTAACGGTGTCTCATTATCAAAGTCCTGCGATGTGAAGCTGGAAGAATATCGTGCGATGTAAGGATTTCTTTCCGGAATGAAGTGAAGCGGCTGAGCGGTTCGCTTGAAAATTCGAAAAAGTGCGCCTTATACGCGTGAAATTAGGGTACACTTATTACAGAAATCATATGAATCAGAGTAATAGTAAGGCCGAACTCTCATACATCAGAGTTTGAAACCGTTCTTCCCCGAAAATCACTTAGTTACTTATTTACCACTTATTCACTTACTTATTTGATACGCTCTCTCACTACTCCATTTCCAAACGAAATTTTGCGCGAATATTCCTTAGAGTATATGCTGCTTCATATTTTTGGTGCTCTTGCGAAATTAGATCAAGTCCTTCTAGTCCAAAAATGTGCTGAAGGAGCTCGCATTTTCTGCACACATTTGTTATACTGTAATTGACAGATTCTCTCGTTTGAGCTGTCAGTCTGCGGCCGTAATTGTAGGACCGAAAACGTTTTTGCCCATATGAAATCCAGATGGAGTCTTCTCACAGGTTTGGGATCTATAACCGATTATAATAATAACCAAGACTTACCATATGTGAATTTGATCTCCACGTATACACTGAAGGGGTACCACACCGAAAACGTTCAATGGTATCATAAAACGTGATGCTACTACAAACGAAGAAAAGGCACCCGTTATTAGTTCAAGTTCAGTTCCGATTTTTAGAAGAAATGAAGATGAGCTTGTATAGGCCTTTCGCAGGGCGCGGAGTAGTGTAGCGTTACTCCTCCTTTCTGGCGCACTCTCGCCACTCTTCTTCTCTACACCTCTTCTAGTCATGAACTATATCCGATAGACGAACAGCGTTGCATTCTGCGCAAAAGCACGGACGGCCTTTAGGAACACTGTATGCAAGCATAGATTACCTCGTTTGCGAGTAAATGTGTCCAAATCAGTACACACTTTGTTTAGAAAGCGTAGCAAGTCTACCTATCGCATGCACATCGCAGCTTTACACAGTTTCGATTGATTGTGTACAGTAATGCGAAGAATTTGCTTTCAGCACGGCGACTGGGACTACGACGCAGTGAAAGTGACCGGCTACTCGACGCGGTTGGCGCAGTGCGTGGTGGCGGCCTGTCTGCTCGCCGCGGTCGCGTTCGCTCTCGGCTCGCACAAACAAAAAGGCGACAACGCGGCTACGGCCGAGTTCGAGATCGAAGATCGTCCCATCCATATCGGCAGATGATCTGCCAGGCTCGTTCTCGCGTTTCTCCAATTTGCTAGCGATTCGAGCATTTCCTTCGAAATTTGCAAAACCGGTAGTAGTCCAGCCTCGGCGATGTCTCATGCCTTATTCGGCAAGTTTTATTACAGCATGTTGCTAAGTGCATAAGTATAGGCCATGGCACTTGCGGGAAAATTGGGAACATGCTCCCAACTCACGTTTCCCCAGGAGCCAAGGACTAATTCTTGTAATTAACGCATTATTATGTCATTTATCTCAAACTCAGGTTTTTTCCCATGTTGAAAGTCTTGTACGTTGCGGTGTCATAACTGAGCCATTCTCTTTCGCCAAACTCGAAAGAGCAGCGAGCTCAGTGCGGGCAATTGTTGCATGTGCTTATCACTTCCTTATCAGCTCCAATTGCCCAGAATTTGGTTCTGTGTTCCACCGCAGTCCTCCATTTTCACTACCACTACATATTGTCTTTTACTTCTGTATTCGTCTATTACTTGTTAATCTACCTGTCTTCTCGAATGTTCTTCTTTTTGCAACGTTCTCATCTCGTGAAGGCTGCTTTTTACCGATGAGAACTATGTTGTAAATATTTACGGCCTAATAAAATCCTTTGCTCATGCTCTGCCATTTCACAATTCTCCGTTCTGGGCATGAATGCATATCTGAAATTGAAATTTGCTGGTGAAAAAAAATTGTTGAGCTTACTCTAATTTGAAAAAAAAATCTTAAATTACCTATTCAGTCTGTGAAGATATGGAAACCTTTTTGACGCAGCCAATGCTCGACTTTTGTGCTGCTCCAAAGACTTTGTTGCAAGATTACAAAATCTAGTTCAAAGAATCTTGGCCGCTATCTTCTTATTTTATTATCTCGAGCAAATTGCAACATCTGTCATTTTCCTGCAATAAAATGTCACAGCGTTGTTGTTATCACAACAGAAAGGGAAAATCTTGTGCACTGATGTTTACTCTTGGAACATAGACTGCAAATAAAAGTACATTTCATGAGAGAGTACGGAACACGGACATATTTGTTGAAGTTCATTGTTTAGCTTTGCAAAATGTCGAGCAAATGTTTAACATCATGTGCTGTGCTTGTTTTCCTCCTTCCTCTCTCTTCTCGAAAAAGAAAACGGTAGCGTTTTTCGATTTGTTTGCGCGACAAAGGAGCTAAGTATAGAATTGAAGCATGTTTCCACAATTTTCAACTTGAACTTGGTAGGATGTTGGGTATAGACTTGATTTCCGGTTTTGATGAATACTTTTTAGCAAGCGATCGCTAGTACGACGTACGAGTCAAAAACTAAAATCCTTATCAAGCTTGTGCAATGTTTTTAGGTTTTTAATTTGCAAATGGCGTGTTTTGTCACAGCATATTACGGGATGATCCAAAGCTTAATCTATATGTTTTTCACACCACCTTCACGCACAACTTGAAAACTGTAACTTTGAAGTCATTTCAGTCTATTCGCGATAGTGACTGAAGCTCTCATTTGCTTGCTTGCCGACAAGAATGCACGAGAAATATCCGGACAAAAAACATCATTTTAATGCCCTTGCAATTTTGTAAAAATTGTGAAACAATTGCGAAGCCGTTGACTGCGCTATAGTGCTGTTTTCATGGAAACATAATTGCTGTTCAAGTTTTCCTGCAATTAACTGAATGTGAGTTCAGTTAATAGAAATGAATTTTTGTTAGCACAGAAACCTTCAAATACGTCTCATGAAAGACGCCCAAAATGCGAAATAGGGATGGCTATTGACAAGGGTAGAGAGTGACACTATGCTTAAGAAATCAAGACGGCTACAGCAATGTCTGATAGAATTTCCCAAAAAATATTATTGGTCTATCTGTCGAATGTTTGGCACGTGAGATGTCGATCACAACCTCGCTAAATCCATTTTTGTATTCCATTTCAGCACTTGGATGAACGATTTGGTAAGGAAGACCGTAGAATGGGTGAGATCTCTGAATATCTCGGTGGAACCGCTTATGCTCGTTTTAGCAGCGTGCAATGCAGCCAGGTGCATCTTTATTCTAAATTTCTGAAAATGTGATAATCCTTGGAAGCTGACATGAACCATAGATTCTCTCATTTCCCAAACGCGAATTGTCTTTAAGCAAACTTGCAAGCGAACTCACTTGCTGCAGCTTTTTCCCTTCTGATAGGTGTATATGTATGCTGCCTACTGATTACTGGTTTGCAAAACTTCTAGTATGCAAAAGATTGCGCACAAATCGAGCTTTTTGGGATCAGAGGATACTAGCTTTACATTCTTCTGTCCGCTTTATGTACTTTCCACAATCATCTCGGGAAATTGATCTGTGGTACAATCAAGAAACAAGTTAGCCAAAACATGATAGTTTGATATTTCCAAGATCGGAATCTTGATTATCCCTTAGCGTTGTAAAAATCAAGACTACTTTCTTGCAGAATCTTTTTTTTTAGTTTGAAAACATTTGCTGGATGTATTCAAATAGCAGTCTTCGATGATTAACCTCACGTGAGAAAGTTGATTTCTAAGATCTAAGACTCAAGTTTGCGATTACTATGCGCGCGTCTAATTGACCGTTTAAAGGCCTGAATTTATATATGCAAAATAGCATTATAGCAAAGGCTATGTAAATCAAAAAGAAACTATAGCAAAAAGAGTTAAGAAACCAAGTTAAGTCGAGCCTCCAATCGCTATCTCATGATTTCGATGATCGATGAAAGAAACGAAATTTTTGGGAAGTAGAGAGCAACGATTGGAACTGAGGATAAACTCAGCTTTTAGTTTTGCAACATAATTAGAGTGACCTCCATATTTAAATGGCATGCAGCTATACTCTGTCTAAATCCTATTCTTCTTTATTCTAGATCCATTGCAACTCCCGAATTGTCCGAGCACAAAATGATGCGGGTATATCCTGCTCCACCGGGACTCAGCGACAAAGAGTTGAAGAAGTTCTACAATAAAAAAATGGTCATCTGGGACAACAACTACACATATGTGAATCTGCCCATTGCCTGCATTGCCGGAATCATGTATGGTGAATTATGTAAACTTTACTCAGCACTTTGAGCAAGGATAGGCACAAGGTGACAGATAGGCTTAAGTCGTTTTTGGATGAAAGCAAGGGGGATATCGTGTAGTATCCAAGACAAAAACACAAATTCCTAGAAAAAAAAAGCGAAAAATGTGTCTCAAGCTTGCAAAACACAACTGTAACTTGGTACTACCTCCCTAGCATCATATGTATTAGTTTTCGGAACCTTTTTAGACCACCAAGCAAATTTTTGAACTCTGGGGTAATCGTAAATTTCGAAGGAAAAGGAAAATTCTATTTCAAAGTGTCATCAATCTGATGCCTTGCTAAATTTGAAAGATTGGGCTAGAAAACTGTGCTCCACAGAAGATTGTGTGGAGGAGGGGGGGGGGGGAAGGAGTGAGTTGCAAAATCTAAGAAAAAGGTTACATGAGTTTATGAGAAGGAGTGTATGTCTTTTCTCGACAGTAAATAATCATTAAAAAATTTTTTGACTTAGGTTCAAAATTTGATCTTCGGTTTTTTCGAAATGACTATTGCCATGCCTCCTTTTTTTCAGGGTGAAAATCTTAGTAAAAGTTTGAGAAGTGCCGTAAAACTTTTGAAGTGCGTAGTGACGTCTTCCCTTCGATCAGATTTTTCATCCTTTCCCTTCCCTTTGCAAAATTGTGGGAACACCACCGCTAGATAATTCTGGCTCACACCGCTAAGAAAGCACGAGGACTTTTCGAAAGCTTCAGTGCTGGTGCTCGTGACCTTCCCACTATCTGAAAGCCCTTAAACGTTGGTATTTGCTTAGGCGGCTATAGCGACTACCATGGACGAAAACTGCCACTTCTGATTGGGATCGCAAGCGTACTGGTGGAGAATGCAAGTGCGATTTGTTCAACAATACAAGTAGTCATCTTCTAGAAATTTTTTGAATGATTTTTGTGCTCAAAGACAAATTGCAGTGAGAGTGCTTATTTGGTCACCATCGGTGGACATTTCACTGTACTGGCTTTATCCGACCGCCGCCATCACTGGCTTGATGGGTGATTTCATGCTGACTATGAGCTGTATCAACGCTTATGTTGCTGACAAATTCGACAACAAAGGAATTGTAAGATATACAACTTTGATTTAAGCTGATACATGAGTTTTGCTCAAGAAACACATAGAGAATCCAATTTAGACTATATAATCAGTTTATACAAAATACTCCTTCTTATATGTGTTAGAGGTATTTATGATATAACCCACAAACTATCTCTACTTACTGTCTCACTCATCTTAGTAAAAACTAAAAATTCTAACATCATAAGAATTTGTAAAATAACCGACCATCGCGAGAGTCACTGTCACCTAATTAGGATAGATCACAAAATAAAGCTCAAAAATCAATTGAAATTTAGCTGGACCTTTAGCATTTTTGACGACCGAATTCCCGAAGCACATACATCTGTGTGCTTCTTATGCCAACTGGTTTTTGCCTTAGGCACCGCTAGAAGCGGAGATCTTTCTTTTTTAGGAAATCGCACGAGTTACTCCTAAAAATATCGTATTAATGAATAAATAGAAACTCTGGTGCAAAACTTTTTAATCCAATTCTACGAAGTATTTTCAGAGTGTTGAGCTCTAACTTACAGAGGTTAGTGCGCGAAAATAAAGTGATTCATTAAGCTGTCGAAGAGGATGATTGTGGTCTCCATCATGTTCAGTCTAGGCTCTTTCATCGCTTCACAGTGCACGAAATATATTCTGTATGTAGTTTCTTCGACTATTCTCCTTATAATTGTTGAAGGTTAGCGTTTGCTCTCTAAAATACATATCAATGGACCACAAAACACACTCAAAATTACAGGAATACTTCTGGTGTCCGTCGTCATGATCGCCATCTTTCTGAACAACACGACTCCCAAAAAAAGAAGATTATCAGACGAAGAAAACGAAAGTGAAGAAGGGGAATTGCCAAGGCGAGTATATTCTAGATTCTTTATTGCAGTAATGTGGAAGAATCCTTAAGACATGTATATTTCTACAAAACCCATTAATGATCTCCACGACTGGAATGCATAAATTTCAGCACCAATTTTCTTGAAGTCACCAAACTTTCGTTCTACTCCTTGTATGCTTCTCTAAAAGTATTCTTGCTATCTCGTGAAGGTCACAAAAGGTTATTCCTCTACCTGACTTTTACGGCGAGCTTCATGGATCAACTGGTTTTTGGAGAGGAAAAATGTATGGATCTTTTCAGGTATTATTTGAAGTCACTATAGCTTTGTAGTTATTTTACAGCGCTGATTGGTACATACACTCGTTTACCACCGTTTAACTGGGACAGTCAGCAATATGCTGATTACAGGTCCATACGACCAATTATTCGTGAGTTTTTCTTTCATTTCTCATGTCTTGTCTAGAACTGCAGCTTCCTCAGCACGTGATCTTTTCTATGTTGGCCTTCATTCGCTCTGTTTGAGATTATCTGTAGCTTCTAACAACGAGTAAGAAAAAACGTTTTGCAATTTCAAAGAGAAGTGTTGGATGGGCGTGGCGTGTGGTTGATCTGCCAATCCGCCCTAAGACCCCTTGAATGGATGCAGCGATTGGTTGATTGGTCGCGCGCGCCACTCCCATATATAGAACATCTCATCGGAAAGTGACTGTGACATCTGCATGAGCTGTAGAGCACAAAGTCAGTCCTGACATACGCAGGCGCACAAGGGTTGTAAATAATTTACAGTTCAACGCTATCTAAGGCTACAGTGCTCATGAAAGCACCCTTATAATCAATCGTCTTTATTTCAGAAATCATTGGCATGTTTTTTGGACTATTTGTCTTTAAAAAGTGGTTGAGTCTTCGCGACACTTTCATCATATGTCTTACTATAGCTACCCTGGGACTGAATGTGGTTATGATAGGTCTAGCCTATGTAAGTTGTGCTATTGTTTATACGTACATCGTAGCAATAAACTACTTTTTCAGTCATCATGGATGATTTATGCTAGCTTGGCTCCAGGAAGTCTTCACGGTCTGCTAAATCCGCTGAGCTACTCTTTCCTTTCATGTCTCGTAGAGGGTAATGAAGTGAGTAGGAATTACAATGATCTAATCTTGTAAGTACGTTTATATGGACGTTTTCCAATAAAGTTTGCTTCCAGACAGGAAAAGCATTTGCCGTCAGTTCTATAGCTTCAAAGTTGGCTGGATTTGTACAAACCGCGATACTTCAGAATATATACATTGTTACGGTCGATTGGTTCCAGGTAAAACATCTACTCCTAAACGCTAAAATTACCTTAGGTTGCATCCATAGCTGCCTACTATGCATAGTGCCGGCACAGTGTCGGCAACCGTATGTTGCGCGGCAGGCGACCGGCGTGCGAACTATATGGCGACGTGCCAGCACCGTGCCGGCAACTATGGACGCAGCCTTACTGAGCACTGCTAGGGATCGTTCCGCAAAAAAAGATAGCATTTAGGGCTTTGTCTGGCTTATCATGGGCGGTATCTGCGTAATAGCCACGGCCATATATTCCTATGTCCATGTTGTTGCAAAACGGGAAAACATCGGGTGCTAAATATATACCTGATTAGATCGTTCCACATTGTTGTTCTTCGTTTGCTTTGTGTATTTTTACGCCTTTGTTTATTAGTTAATTCATGACTGCCATATAGTATTAGAGCACTGGTACAAATCTTGGTTTTCTTTTAAAAATTTGTTGCTCAAAAATGCCTATTTATGATAAAATATGGTACTTAGTCATAACTACATGACTTAAAACCATCCTTAATAAAAAAATCCACATTTTGTGGTGAACTCAGTCATAAGGTAATTTAACAAGAAGGTTTCATTTGGAGAACTCGAATAAACTTCATTTCGCTTACACATGGAAAGCGTGACAAAGCTCTTGGCAGGTCGCAGGCTGCAAGTTTTTATCTCATATCCCACCTCAATCTGAGAAAGAGGAAATATATTTTGGTGGATTAGTTCAGATATCTCCAGAGTAAATGCAGGACTCTACTTCTACACCGTCATGAAAAGATTTGTTGGAGTGATTTGTGCCATATTTGATTAAATGAGTGGTGTCAGACTGATGGCTTCATATCCGTTTCTTTATCTACATATACTGGCAGGATGAACCCAAAAACCATAAAATACACTACCAAAAGGAAACTGAAAGATGACAAACCATTGAGCTCTTAAAAGTTTATCCACTTACAATGATTGTTAATGTTTGAAGGCAATAAAATTTGTTTTATCTTACTTGCAGGCATATTGCACAAAAAATTTGCAGATCGCGCTCAGCTCGAGGAAGTGATCGAAAAATAGCCCCAATCCTTCGCTCACATGTGATTGTATACCAGAAATTTTTTAAACCATTACTACAAAACTCTTTTAGTAATCAATAAGCTTCAAATTTACAAGGATATGGTCAGAAGTCGAAGTAGCTGCATCCAACAAGGTGCTTACGGAATGCAGCGAAGAACGCTGGTTCCAATTCTGCCTTTCGTATCTGCTAACACAGAAATCGCAGATAATGCAGATTTGGATTTACAGATCCAACTTTACATCCCTTGAGCCTAATGCTGGACCAAAGCAAAATTCGAACAGATACGAAAGGCTTTTAGGATTATACTCAGCGTTTTTTAGCGCACATCAATATATCATCCGCATTTCTGTCTATTCACTAGTTAGCATAGCCTCGAGAAAAGGATTTACTCTTCAACTTTTTGTTCCCGTATCTATGAGCAAAAATGTTCAGCAAGTGTACCTATATTGTTCTCGATCACCAAGATCAAGTGTAAAAAGTTCGTAAGATTTTGTTAAGCGAATTTTCTTGGCTTCGAATAATTTTTATTTTGAACTTCAATTCTACGAGGGACAGAACTGTTGCGGCCTGACGGTCGTTTGTAAATGCTTTGTCTATCAAATACTATTATTTTTTTGCACGAATATCGTGATTCCGTAACAATCCGTATAATGTTTCTTATGGAAGTGTTGCTTTAAGTACAAGAATGTGCGAGACATTATCGTCTATGCTTAACTTATTCTGGACTATTTCATAATCAGGGATAAGTAAAAAAATCATCTATTTAGATATTTAACGCGTTTTATTCGGGATTGGTACTCTGCGAATTGAGAGCTCAGAGATCAAAATTTTATAAAAATGACTAGATCAAGCCTTACATTTCAAACATGATGCTGTAGTGTTCTATGAAAAGAATTTGAACGTTTAAATGTTTGTGATCAATGCGGATATATTATTTTGGGTTCCACTTAGAGTACGACTGTACGTGAAGTATTTTATAAACCAAACGGATATTTATCTTTAATGGTTGCGGTGATCTGCAGATGGCGTTTCCGCTATTCTATAAACATTCGCTTATGAAAACTACCATGGTCATTTCTCGGATGCATCATTATCACATCACTATCGATGAATCAGCTATGGTTCAAAGTACAAAGTCGAATTCTGATTAATCAACACAGGAACGGACATTATGCATTGGGAAAGCTTTTGGCACCGATGATTATGCAGCAGATGGAAAAAAGTCTTTCGAAACATTTTGAACGGAATGATCGAGGCTACGAAGTGCACTTTTGTCATGATATTTGTAATCCCATGTTTTCAACGAATTGGAATCTTGACTATTCCGCTAGTTTTTTCCTTGTGACTCATGGTCAGAGCTTTACAAAATGTTCAGTCAGCCACTGTTGATGCAAAGAAGCAAAACTTTGAACTCGGCTTTGCTGTAGATTTTCTCGACATTGTCGATGTTTTGCTGCGCTGAATTCTGAGGAATGAATTTGCCTTGATGATTCAAGATGAACCCTGCTAGTCACGATTAATATGGAAAATCCAGCAGAACATGGAAACAAGGACTACGCTTCTTAAAGCAGAACCCTTCAGACGAGTTAGTTGCAACATTGCAGAATCACACATCCTCATGTTGTTCCATCTATATTTGAAATTTTCTAATTCAATCACCTCATGGTTTTCTTAATCATTCGCTTAATGCAAGGTGATGAGTGGAGAGTAATAACATAGCGAATAATGAGAGAGCTGTGATATAAGAGAGGACCTATCATAAACGTGGCATTTATAAAATATATTAGGTTGTCCCGAATGTTCTGTCGTTTCATTTTTGAAAATTTGTAACCTTCTGCTCTCTCGACGGATTTACTTCTTTCTGGTTTTGTTATAAAAAAAAATCATCCTCTTTATAGATATATCTCGGAAGCTTCTACTATGCGTTCATTGCAGAGCTAAATGGAAAAATAAGAGTACTTGAGCATTGATCATTTGAAGTTAGGTCGCCAAAAATCTCAAACGCTGCAGAAAAATCTGAATTTGTCAGTACATAAGTTTTATGAAGCACTTTCAGCGTCTGAGAAAAAAAAGCTGTTTGTACATCTGGAAAAGTTACAATTTTCGAGTTTCACATAGAAAATGTCCAAATTGATTAATTTATCACTTTTCTGGAAAATCATAACTTTATATTGAGACGTCCAACCAACATAACTTTTTGTAAAATGAAAAGAGTAGGTCCTAAAACTTATGTACCAACAATTTTAGATTCTTCTGCAGCGTTCCAGATTTTTGGCGACCTAACTTAAAATGGTCAAAGCTTAAGTGGTCTTACTTCTCCATTTTTAGCTCTGCAATGAATGCATAGTAGAAGCTCTCTGAGATATACTTACAAAGAGAAAGACTTTCTTTCTCTAATAAAATCAGAAAGAAGCAAATATCGAGATAACAAGAATTTACAACTTCGAAATATGACACTTGAGGGACAACCTATTAATTATATTTTCTCCTAATTTCCATATCTCTTTCTACACTATTGCACACGAGCTGGTTCATCAATGGCCAACTATACAAGCTTTGTCTCCTTATTAAAGTCAGTAACAGTGAAAAACTGTTCTCTGTAATGAAGCAAGTCCTTAAGAATCCATGCTATAGGAGCTGGATTGAGTTGCCGTCAAGGGCTTGAGCAGGATTCAAGCAAGTCAGAATTTTGATTTGATCTTCTCACATTTTACTCGAAAACCCCAAGTAGCTTATAAAGAAGAATGTTTTGCAAAAATAGTGGAAAACATTAACGATCAATGCTCACTTCACTATGCAATTTCTCGAAAATATGCGGACACAACAGGACTTGATTGATGTTGACAACGCAAATGCTATTTCTCGCTCAAATGATCAGAAACCAATCCGTGCCAGCAACACATTTCGTACTTGGGAATGTTTACGTTGCAAATAAACAAAATTGTTGAGAAAAAGTAAGCTCATCTGAGCCTACATATGATGAAGTAGTTGGACATTGTGCCTTCACCTGTGGCACGACTCCATTCATATTCATGACTAACGTGGTTTCTGCATAATGCACTATTTTTTGCGATATGGTTCTTCAGTTCCTCCACTATAATGCCTAAGAATATTTTTGAAAAAAACTACGAAAGCTGGTATCAAATAATTGCACTTTCTTGTACGAATTCCAACTCAAAAATGAATTGTGTTGGATATAAGTATGTGCAAAAGTACCTTTCCTCAACTCACTCGTTGAAGACCACTGCTGTTGGTTTGCTTTGAGAAATAATTGGTAAGATTTCTCGTGAAAGTTTTCAAGATGTCCTTTTTGCAGTGTAGGTTGATAAAACAGCTTGCCAAATTTGCTCCTACGGCAGTTACTGTTGTCAAAATAACAGTAACTGCCTTGTCTATCTCTGCTCTCACTTGACCTACTATATTCGGTAGCTTGTGCTTTGATAGTATTGATTCGTCACATGGTGAAGCGGTGGAATTTGTTGCCAAATTATGTGATTTGTGGTAAATAACCATTTTCGTTATCTATGCTGAGGAGTTCAGAATGAAGTATCGCGAAATTCGACTCAAATTCCGATGGTTCATGATGATTTCCTAAAGTTCCACATGCTATTTGCGAGTATTTTTACGAGAAAAGATGTTGCAGTTGTGGCAAGCACCTTGTGCGCCCTCACTAGATCCACTCTCGTGTTTTGACGAAGATGCGAGCCAGGAATAACTTCGATATGATAAGAGTCCTGAAAAAGCCAGTGACCCCTTGCCTGCCTAATTGCTTGTAGCCCAAATCTGTGACCATATTCGTTGTATTCGAATCATGTACAACCCAGCAGTTCGGATAATTCTCGAAAACGCCCTCTGTTCCCACATGGAACACAAATGACGTATTCGTTACACCTGGAATGCAACAGGTTATGGAATCTAGACAACTGCGACTCGGGTTGCCGCGGTGGGTGGCGTGACGTAACCAACGCGGCGTCGCGCGATGACGACACGCGCGACAGAGCGCGTGAATTCAGCGCATGCATGCGCTAGTCATCCGCGTATCTGCGTGGATCCAGACTGGACGTCGCTGGTTTGGTCATCAGTGACCAATACGACGAAAAATTTGACTGACGCTATTACAGTGTGCAACCTTAGGGTTTGGGTCATGGAGATTTGGTAGCTGGAAGAGTAGAAAAGGATAAGCATACTTAGAAGTAGGTTTTTTACCCAAGCAGACAAAATTGCATTAGTTTGCTTGCACAGATTCTCGTACACTTACAAGAAATTGTAACAAAGATCATGCAGTGTGCGAGTGCTGCGTCACGCCGAGAGGAGGAGGCACGTCCGCGGGCCAAGCGACGGGACATTGACCCGCAGTGCGTGTGTAATAATGCATAAGGATCGCGCCCTTCGGATCGTTGACCGCTCTTTCCTATTCCGACACTCTCCTCGCACTGGTTTTTGGGCCACGCACTGTTGTTTGTGTCGTGTGCTAGCATAACCGTCTTTTCCTCCATTACACGCAATGCTTCTCCCATGCCGCTTCAGCCGCAGCCGGCGCATTTATGGAGTATCGACTTTTTTTGGGCATCGCTGGCTTGCATTCCTTTTCTCTGCCTGCTATCAACTCAGATTAAACCTCAAAGGATGTATGATCCTAGCATCAGCGCTATAACCCCTCCATTCGAGCGGATAATCAGCTGCGAAGTGCAGAATCTCCTATTAATATCGCTAAGCGAAAAACAAAGCACTTATCGCTGACGTCACCGCTTGCGCTCGAAACTGTCCATCATTCTGTCCTTTTTGGAAGTTTTTTCTAATGTTACAACGGAAATGTGGACAGAAACTAATAGCATGTAAAAAACTCTGTTCTGGTACTGCGTCAACACATCGTAAAGTATAAATGATTGACTTTCGTGAAAATCAGCGTAGGCAAGGTGATCATTGTGATTACTGCTTGATGCTGATTGTTGAAGCCGGCGTCCTTTGCATCTCTTTAGTCACCATCCAAAAAAGAAAGAAAGTAAACACTGCCATCTCGTTCCT
Organism: Cylicocyclus nassatus; assembly: GCA_958299035.1. Classification (NCBI taxonomy): domain Eukaryota; kingdom Metazoa; phylum Nematoda; class Chromadorea; order Rhabditida; family Strongylidae; genus Cylicocyclus; species Cylicocyclus nassatus. The sequence goes on from CATQJL010000326.1 coordinate 20,509,684, forward strand.
TATCTTTTCCGATACAGCGCATAGTTACATTTATGGGTTATAGATTTTTGCTCTGTCTTAGCTTGCTCTACGCAAAATCACAGCATCTACTCACAGTATCGCTACGAGCATTCTTGGTTATATATCTGCTATCCAGATAAATATGGGTCACTGTTGATTGGTGGATTATTTCAATTCAATATGCGACCATATTGCTTTTTGATTTCAGCAGTGTTTAATAGGATTTGGGCTGGTTTTACATGTAATTTTATGTCGAGAGGCGCTTTTGACCCGATTCGTTTGTGTCAAACGTACATTCAATATAGCTGTGTAGTCCAAAATCATATGGATTTTGCAATTTGAATCAACATACAGAATTTTACCCTTTTTTCTAAGAGTCAGCCGACCAATCGGCGCCATCCGACCTCCCCATTTTTTAGGGAGTTACAACATTTTTGCACGGGTTCTATGGATTTACCCTTTGTCCCATCCTTGCTAACTTCAGAATTCTTAGGGTTGTCCTAGATCAAAGCCAAACTCTCTCTCGTCGCTCCCCCGCTGCTGGAGCACGATTTCGCGGAACGCTTTCCTGGAAAGGCTCTCCTGACCGGTGTCTCTTGATTTTATTCGTCCAGAGGGGACCGTAAGGAGTTGGTGCACATGTGTGGCCCCTAAATCTTCGGAACGCAGCCTGACTAGGTCTGTTAGCCGAGCAAAAAAGGGGTGCTCCCGTGCATGTACACAAGGCGGATCGGCGTTCGGCCGGCGGCGGCGGGAGGGAGGATAGTCCAAGTGCGGGCGCGGTCTGTCTCGCGGAAGCGCTCTGCCGCCAGCGGCTGTGCGGACGACGAGAGAGAGTGTTTCGATCGGATTAGCCCGTCACACACACTGTGTGTGTGTATTCGTAATCTGTATTGATGGTATCGGGACCAGCACATTCACCGTCTTCACCTCTGTTTCGTAGATGGTGCAGAATGCTCGATAGCCGCATTCTCAACGACGACAACAAGGCTATCCTCGGCCACAGCCTCTCTATTGAACGAACTGCTATATTCACTCTTCTTAACCAGGTCAGTCTCGATTTATCCCTTTTTGAATCATTTCAAACTTGAATTTTTCCTTCTTTTTCGTGTTTGTAAGGATAGAAGGTATGAAACAAGTTTTTCTTTTGACTTGTATGCCTAGCTTTTCCTATATCTCATGTATCTTTCTCTTCATCACAACTTCTCACATCAAGATTACCGCAGCTGTTTATTTAATTTTTTTGTTTTGTTCCTTTTTTGCATATCATCCTTTATCGAAGACATCGCCAAAAAAAGAAAGAACTAAAGATTGCAAACTGCTGTTGATTTTGCTTCCAAGTTTCTTCGTCTCCAAATCTAGTCAAGTTCTGAGAAGATAATTTTTTTTGAACACTGGGCTAAGTGTGTCGGCTAACATTTTTTTTATCAGTCTGGATCATTCTAACACGCACACAAATGTTTACTAAACACGCACACAAATGTTTATTGTTAGAATGTAGCTCACATTATTCCGTTTTTGTACTCTTACTTTGAAAATATGTTCTATCTCCCATAATTATAAGTGTACCCTTTGATTCTCATCTTATGACGCAAAATTCGCAAATTCGCTATAGGTTCACATGACATCGGATTAGTGGTGTCCAGCACATAACAGACCCGGAATCCGGCATTCCACGTGCTGTCGTTTCTTTTGTAAATGATCTGACGTCTAAACTGGTTTCCACAGAAAAAGATCCAAACATCTATTACAAACGCTAATCCCAGCGTTTTTTTTGCAACTCACATCTCACAACATCCCTTTTGTATCATCTAAAACACGCCTCAATTGACTTTGGATGTGTGGAACGACTAAGGCAGTGTGGCCACAAAGCCATTGACCACTGGAGAGTTTCTTTTGGCGTGAGATCTCTTTTTCTGACGCTAGTGCGAATTTTACGACTTCGCGGTTTTCGCCATTAACTCGCCAAGACCAGTTTCCGGTCAACGATCATGACGCAACTCTAGCTCATTCAGCTGTGAACTTCGCGATTTCTGTGCAAGACATTGCTGAAGCAAGGAGATCTGGATAGCGCGCGGTTAAGGATAACAAAATCTTCTTGGAACTCTTGCTCGACTTATTTGGTTAGGTGCAGCTATGATTGCTTCCGCTGAAACCATTCTAAATTGAAGTGGTTTTAGACCATAAGCTGTACCATATCGAAGCCTAAGGTTTTAGTGGTTTTGAAGAAAAAATTCTCGATGACTCTTTTGAATAAACTTACCGCATTCCAGTCACGTGCAGAGTTGTAGCTTCTTGAAATGTACATGTTACACATGCAAAAACCCTTTCAACCTTTTCAAAATTTGTCCAAATTTTTTTTCTAGCATGCGTCTTAGCAGAATCACCCCGTGGCAGCTTTCATATTAGCCGTGAGGCTCTTGGATATCCACAAAAGCCGGAAAGATGAAATGGAAATAGAAGTGAAGTTGAATTGCCGTCACAGAGCTGTCTTTATTTCGCTTAACTCATAATCGTAAAGATGAAAGTGATGCCAGTGGATAGCATTTTGTCTTTTCCTCATATAAGCCAAATTTTGGAGTTTCTAGAGTTTTTCGAAAGTCTTATGTATATTACGACCAAATATAACTCTACTTCTTTTTCTGCAACAGTGCATTGTACAACTTGTCGAACATTTTGAAATTTGGCCAATGAAGAAGATTGAAAGGACAACGTCAGTTTTCTTTGCCCAAGTTTCGACAAAAATCGGTTTCGTTGCGTAATGAATTTGTCGAGTGTGTTGTTGTAAGATGCTGAACGGTATACACAGAAAAACTCTACGTTTAGATCAGTTTTAGTGACAACACATGGTAAGAAGTAATAGAAGAGATTGGAAAAGTTTGAGATTTTCCAAACGCGTGGGAGGTACTGCACATTCTATAGTTGAAAAGAAATTGTTGCAAAGTTAAAGAACCCATTACGAATAGCTGTGCCCTCAGGATACTTCTTTATGGAGTAAGCACTTCTTTACGCACTTTTTTGCCTAACCATCATCGTTAGGCATCTAGAACTCGGTGATAGAGTAGGACGAATTTTGGAGTTGGAATTTCAAAGTTTTTTGTATATAGTATCCGTGTTATTGAATCTTCTTAGTTGTGCGCCGATAATGCCGAGTATTTCTCGAAGACGACTTCATGGAGCGTGTATGGGGAGCGAATGGTCAAGGTCTCAAAGGAAATCGAGCAATGTGCCGAAACGTTACGAAGTGTGTCGATTTGCGTAAATTTGTGGTTTATCCAAATTTCGTAAAAATGCCCATCGTCACAATGCGTTGAAAACTGAGAAATTTATCAATTGACGTATGACCTTTCCTTAGATGAAAAAACTCTACGTTTAGATCAATTTTAGTGACAGCACAGGGTAAGAAGTAATAGAAGAGACTTAGATACGACGACGATTTCTGACGTGACAACTTCTTTTTTCTGTGCAAATTACGCTGGCGCTTACGTAACAATTGTGTAACGGCGCACGCGGAATTACTTTTTCCTTCTCTAATTTGACTTGGATCTGTACATCTTACTTAGAAACAGTCATCATAAACTCGACGACTCATGATGACTGATTTTTGCAATTTATAGATCTGGTGAAGCAATTGCAAGACCTCGCACCCAGTTATGACTATGACGAGAGCACTCCTGGAAACGGGTTCAGGTAACTATTGACGTACTTTCGATATCGTACTCGAAGAAATGTGACCACATTCTTCACCCACAAGATCGCGGTATTCCAAGGCCCCAAGACGCCTAGAAAAAGACCAAACACAATTTTACCTTCGCCGAAGAGCGTAAGCTGTGGTAAAAGTGTAACTATATTCGCTATCTATACACTTTATCTGTGGACATTAACCCAAATTCAGGCTTTAGCGATAACTTTGTGTTTGCAAGGCTGTGTAATATGCATACTAGGAAGCCTTCTAAATCAAGAGTTCTTGGAGGGTCTTCTGTCGGAAATGCAAAGTCACGTTTGAAGAAGTGATGTTCATCTAGATCATATTCATCTCATTCTAAAGTTGTAAACAAGAACTTACACTTCTGTTTTGGTATTTTCGTACAGCAATGAATACAGCGTATCTTGGAAAGCTCGATTGTTTTGTGAGTAGAAGCTAAGTTCGTTAGCACTTTTACACAGCTTGTTAAGTAAGTAAGTAAGGCGCAATGTCATAGTCAGGTGACTATGACATTGCGCCTCGTACCTTTTCCTGCCTAAGACTGAACATACGCGAAGCAGTATTTGTAGTTTTAGGGAGGAGGGGGGCGGGGAGAGGGGATTGCTTTACTGTTGGCCTTATCCAGACTGTGAAATTGAGGCTAACATGAAGACCAAGAAATAGCAGTGCCTCAGGGCGCTTACAGGGGGAGGATTCTTGGTTGTGGGATCATACCAGTAGACATACCAGGAATGCTGATTTCAAATTCTACTTTCGCTAACCGCTGACCATCTCTAGAAAAATCTCATGAGCTTTTTCCTGTGAATTTTGGAAAGGAAATCGTTCAAGTAATTGTGCTCGAGTGTTCTTAGATCAGAAGAATTCAGAACAGGTTATTCAAGCTCAAATAACGGAACGAAAAATTAGATAAGGCACAATTGGAATCAGGCTCTAAGGCGCATTTGTGGCAGCACTTTCGAGCCGTGCCAGTGCCATGCCAGTGCCGTGCTGGCGCGTGCATACGTTGGATGAATGTAAGTCGCATGCACGTTATCCGGCGCGCCTAGCACGGCGCTGTCACGGCTCTGCCAGAGTTTTGACGCATGGGCTATTTTGGACGCAGCCAAAGCAATTTTAGCAAAAACATTTACTTTCTCCTTTAAAAAGCAAGTAAAGCGCCAGTTCAGATCTCTGGTCTGCATCTGCGATACCACCATACTGCACGTCATTTCACTACAGAAGACTGTCAGTGAACAGCGTGGCTCGTTTGTCTTTCGTTTGACCCATTACTGTAAAGAGCTCGAAGCTTTTGCTAAGGTCATCAACTTCCTTATGGATTCGCTCCCACTGGTTAGTTTTATCTCATTTTAATTCATCAATAAGATGTAGCTACCGAGTTTGTTTAGTGCATTGATAATGCGGCATCGATGCCATCGGGATCTTTATTTCCTCCATTACAAGGAAATTACGAAAAATATCATGAAATGTTACGCGGTTTGGAGCAGCTTGACTCTACCTGCTTCTATGGTCGACCTCTGGGCTTTCAGGTAGGTTTTATTCTGACGAAGTTTTTTTCCCAATGGATCTTTTTCAGTTTTCCCCATCTGTAAACAGAATTTTCCGTTTAATTGGCATAGTTCTCGCCTCGTATAGTTTAACTTGGGAAAAAGGACAAGGACCAATTGGTTCTATCATTAACACGGGAAGGTTCCTCCTCAGTCCCGAACAGCGGGCTTCAAGGATAATAAAGGTTTTCTCTCCTCTTTCCTCTAAAGGAAATTGTTCTCAGTGTCATTTCCTTCAGGTTACCAAAGAGGCCGACATAGATTTTTGCAAGGGATTCTGGAATCTTGCGGAATTAAGTAATGTAAGTATCTCTATAGAATTGTTTTCTGCAAAACCGCTATAAGAAAGTAGGTTTTCAGAATATGCCAAAATGGTTCAGTCCTAATATGGCTATAAACGAGCTTCGAGAAATCAACTGGGTCGGTCCCATATCACTGGAAACGACTAGTGGAGGGAAGGTTCGGATACCTGAACCGACGGCCCATACTGGACCAAGACCGGTACAGATACGAATCCTCTCAGCAGTGCACAGACCTCATATGGTAACCTCTGAACTGTAAAAATGGAGATTTTCACTTTCAAAATTACGTTATAGTCCCCTACGGGTAGTTCTAATCAACAACCGCCTTCGCCGTATATAGTCCTTCATTGCCATGGTGGTGGTTATGTCGCAACTTCGAGTAAATCCCACGAGGTTTGTTCTACACCCCACTGTTCTTTTTAGAAAAATGCTTTATTTCAAATAAACTTCAGACGTATTTACGGATGTGGGCAAAACTTCTGAGTTGTACGGTGGTGTCCGTTGAATATTCGTTAGCACCAGCGAATCCTTTTCCACGGCCAACCGAAGAGGTGTTATTCGCATACGCTTGGATTGTTAACAATCCGCAGTTAGTAGGTGAGTGCCATATCTCACGATTTCGTCCTTACATATTTGTTGAAAGAAATTTCTCTTGTATTGTAGCTGATGTCCGAAGATTGTTGTACTTTAGGATGGACAGGCGAGAAAATGTGCATGGTGGGCGATTCAGCCGGCGGAAATCTGATCATGTCTGTCAATCTCCGGCTTATAGAATTGGACGTGAAAAAGAAACCGGATGGGATCGTACCAGTTTACACTCCGTTTCTTTTCCAAGTAATCTTGCTTTACATCACTACTTTTTATCACAGCTTCTCTTTCCAGTATCTGCCCTCCCCGTCTCGAGTTTTGAGCGTGATGGACCCATTGCTCCACATGGGTGTGGTACTGCGATGTGTTGCCGGTTAGTTTTTATTCATTTGATTTGCAGCGAATATGAACTGTTCGTTGAAGCTAGCCCTTTCTTGAGCACTATTATTCACTACTCTTTTCATGATCTCCTTCTTAGTCGCCACAGTAATTCAGCTTTTATCCTAGCTTACACCGGTGGATACGGTAATAACAACAAGAAAAAGGAAGATTCACCAGATGGTGCAGGACATAAGTCACTCCAAGAGTATGTCGATCATGTGCAGAAAACCCAACGATTCGACTTTGCTGTGAGTGAACAGGAAATTTCGAAGAATATAAACCTTTATGGTTTCTTTTCACTGAGTAACTGGTGACCATGTTTTTGTTGATCTGAGCTAGATACATCAAGTAAAACCATAGTATCACCCTGAAATTGTACATTAATGGCTTTCAGCAGTTATCACATGAATATGAGTTCTAAACCATCTTATATATAAAGCTGAATGTCTGTTTGTCTGTCTGTATGTCTGTCTGTATGTCTGTATGTCTGTCTGTACGTATGTTCCGAATAGAAAATTCCATTTCTGGACCGATCGGGACCAAACTTGGCACACATACACTTCGGGCCCCGGCGGGTGTCATAGGCTACTTTTCGTTATCGATCGATATCGATTTCATCGATTTTTTGAGCTACGGGGCTGGGAGTTGGCACAGGGGGGTAATCGAGCATGCAGCAGCAGCATGCTCGATTACACCCCTCTGCCAAATTCCAGCCCCTTAGCTCAAATTTTGCAAAAAATCGATGAAATCGGATAACGAAAAGTGGACTGTGACACCCGCCAGGGCCCGAAGTGTATGTGTGCCAAGTGGTTCGGATCGGTTAAGAAATGGAATTTTCTATTCGGAACATAGGGCGGAGCCGGGTAAGCCAGCTAGTACTTGATAAAATTACACTACCCTACCATTAACTAGTAACTTTAGGGTGGCTCCCAGTCCATTGTGTCTCTCGTGCAAAATGTCAAGGGTCCCAATGATGCCATTGTTACCGAACCTTGCTCATTTTTTACCGATAAAGAAGAGAAGGCGGAAAAGAATGAAAACCAGAAAAATGAGGAGGAAGACGACGAGAGCGAAGACGATGACACTAGGAGTGTCAGCAGCGTCCATGTAAGCTCAAAAATGTTCCTTTTTTTCCAAAATAGCATATCCTTTCCGACTATAGGTAAACTCTGATCCTCTTCACATCCATCTCTCGTCCACAATCTTCGACAACCAATTGCTGAATTACCTCATCAAGCATCCAACAACGAAAGAGTAAGCAATTTGTCTTGCTGATGAACATGCAAGGGCTTTTTTCTAGTCAATTTGAATTTATCCAATTATCTCTTCAGTTCCCTCACGGTTGTTGACGAAAACGGCGAAGTGGTCGAAGAAGCCGAAGATGCGCTCGTGGCGAATCCAACCGTTCAGGATGAAAAGGAAAAGAAGCGACCTGGCATTTTGAACATGATAAGCGGAAATGCTTCGATTACCGCACCGAATACTCCTTGCGAGGGCAATAAGGGTATTCCAAGCAGTTCTTCGTCGAGCAACTTTCATTCTCAGACGATGCAGGTACTGGTGGCAAAAAGACTAATAGTCAAGCACTGAAAAATTCTCTTTAAGAATCACAAACGATCTCTGTCTCAAAGTCTAGCTGATACAGCCGTGCTAGCTGCAGGGCATGCCTTCGACAACCTTCAAGATTGGCTGGAGAAGCCCAGTAAAGAAAAACAGAAGCTAGATCGCACACTTTCTCATAAGGAATCGGCTAGTACTGATGTGAGCAATCTCTAAAAGTTTAAGCGACGAATGCTTTTTAAAATATCTGGTTTTCAGGTGGAACCGCCTTGCGAGAAGAGGTCACATATTATGGAGCTGCTAAATAAGAGCGCTGTACCACGGGATCCCCTCATATCCCCGATGTACGCTTCTGATGACATCATCCGACAACTGCCCCCCGTCTATTTCGTTGTGAGTAGCACTCTTACTTACATATGCAGCATCCTCCGTTTTTTGTGTTCTTTGCATGTAAGGGGAAAGTCAGGGCTTGAGAAGAGGTCGCTATCTAAGCTGTTGATGGAGGTGCGGCTTCAAGAGAGGAGTAACCGAATAGAAATGCCAAATTATGAAAAAAAGGTCATCCAGGACCTCAGGATGGCGGATAAGAACAATTTGGCTTGGTCATTAGTTTAGTTGGTCATTATGAATTGGGCCAGGTCTATAAACTATTTATAAGAGATTTGACACTCTATCTCAAAAACAGGATATCTGATTTTCCATTTTGATGCAGCTCGGCTTCCGAGTTTGTTGCAACTTCTGACAGTTTCGTAGAATTCCACCTGGAGACCCTTCGGTCACATATAAATCACCTGCTGCTTTTGAGTAGGCCATTTCTCTATTTGATAGTGGACACTGGAAACGCGCTGCAAGTACATAATTCACAAACCATCCGTATTGCCGAGTATAGAAACGCAGTAACATGGAAATGGAAGGGGACGGAGGATCTTTCTGACACTTCTAACAAGGGAAGGATACTTGGTCGAAGTGGCGTTTCCATACGAGATGTATGCTATCTTATAGGGCATCTAACGCTGATTTCAAATCTGCTTTCGATATCTGCATAGCGCTTCTAGGAAGGGAGTCATGGAGTTTTTGATGTAAAAATTTGAAAGCTCTGCCACAATAAAATCATTCAGAGCTTCAGCTCGTGAGCTCAGATATGTGGTCATGATCAATACCAGGGCGTTTTATACGATAAATAGTTTCAGTCTAATAAACTCATATCAGTCATTACTCCTTTCAAGCGCCGAGAAGATCTTAACACGTGTTTTTACCATAGCCAAATCATTGAACTTTTACCTCAAAAAAAAAAAACAACAAATTCCCCCCCCCCTCCCTCCAAAAGCGCTTTGCAGATAAAGAATGCAGATTTGGAATCGGCGTTTCATGCTCTATAAGGTAGCCTACATCTTATATGGAAACGCTACTTCGACCAAGTATCCCTCCCTTGTAAGAGACGTAATCCTGAGGATAAAGAACTCTAGCTACTCTAAAGCGTTTTTTTCTGAGGATTCATTCAAAATTTTCTCTGTCTTTGCTAACAAACATCCGCGCTCTGCGACCGTATCCTTGGATGAAGCACGATGTCATTGGAATCCATTTCGTTTTATTTTTTGAGAGCCGTAGAACACAAGTGACTGAATGCAGCAAAAAAAAAATCCTGTATTGTTGAATACACAGAATGAAAGAGGTAGGAATTATGAAACATGGGAAGTAGCAAAACAACGAAAAAAAAACTGCATGAAAGTAAAGAAATCGAAACATTAAGCAAATGACAAGATGGCTAAGAAGTAGGACTACTTGCCTGAACGCAGAGTCGAGCTAGAGTTTCTTGGAGCATTTTGTCAGCATTAAGTCCGGCAATATTCTGATAGCAAAGAATTTGGATTTCAGTAGCGTTTTGGCTTTCTTCATTTTCAGAAATTCAAAAAATGAGAGGAATCAGTTGTGCATCATTTCGCTAGAATTTTAAGCCACGTCAAAAATGAAGCTAACTATTAGGCTGTTCCATAAGTTTTTTCATATCAGACTTTTCACCAGCATAAGTCTACTCCTATTAGGTTTGTAATGGGATGCAGGGACCACTGAAAATCAAAGCAAGCTCTACAATATGGCCTTTGAAAGTTGGTATCAGGCTCTTAATCTGCATCGAGTTTTAAGACAAAATGGAAAAAAAATCCGAAAAATGAAAATAGTTGTATCTCAGTTCAGAAACATTCTGTGAGCTCTCACTTGATCACGCGTATAATCTCTTCATCAAATATATCTATATATACACTTGCTACATACATTTTTCTGATGTCTAGAAATCTAGAAAAAATATTGCGCTCAATTTTCAAACTTTGACTGTAACGAGTCATGCTCCTCAGGAATAATCAAATAGCTTAATCACTCAGGAATACTCCCACAAATTTGCGGCTTTGTAGATGTCTTGGTTTTTGAGAAATATCAATTTGAACGCACCAATATGAAAGGACTTATGGGGCAATCTAATACATAACTATTTTTCAATAATCACGAATCGCGATTTCTAATCTAATTGACCATTCCTGAGTGTGCATAGCAAGCATTTTAATCTCTGTTTAGGCTTGCCATTTGGATCCGCTGCTGGACGACACAATCGCGTTCGCTTCTCGACTGCGCGGTGCTGGCGGTCGAGTCGGCTCCGTTGACCTTCTCCCGGCTGTGCCCCACGGATTCCTTAACTTCACGCTGATGTCCCCAGAATGCCGGCGTGGTGCCAAAGTTTGCCTTCAACGGATCAAGCAAGCGCTTGGCTACGTGGAACCCGTGCTGGTGTCTGCATAACTGTCAGAACTGTAGCTTTCGAGTTGCAGTGCTCTGCAACTCCCCCTCTTGCGCCATCATATCTAGCTTTTCAACGACGGGAAACATTGGGTATAAGTAATATTTCTTTCACATACCGAAGGTATGTTATCTTGCTTAACGTAACCGAAAATCGGATGTACATGCTTTTTATGTATGTAGCGTTGTTCAACTCTAATAACTTTAAGGTGATTAACGTCCATTTTGTATAAATTTCTGTGATGTTCCTTCAAGATTACATAACTTGTCTATTTGTATGAAGGACGCTAACATAATTTCCACATCGACATCTTTCTGTGCTCATTAACGATTAATAAAGATTTGAGCTTCTCTTTCGAATATCCATACACAATTATGGACATGATTTGCACATCTAAGGAAAATCATGCCTATCACTAGAGCAAAATCAGACCAACTTACTTCACCTTTTCAAAATGAGTTCTCCAAGTAATTGCTGCTCTCTTGCACCCTATACGAATAAATATGCCTAACAAACTGAGTTTCTTTCTGTAATAATTCGCTTGTACATTTTTAGAATTCCCCTATCTGGTGCAATCTATACTCTCTTTGAACGCAAACCTCGTTTTAGTAGATTAAGCAAATTATTAGGTCGTCCCGGAAGCTCTTTCGCACCAAATTCAAAAATTCATAACTAGTTGAATTCTCAACGAATTTACAAGATCTAAATTTTATATAAGAGAGAAACTCATGCTCTTTGCTTAAGTCCCTGAACGGATCGTTAATGTATACAAATGAAGGGGATAGAAGCTCAAAACCAAAGTCACTCAAAATTTGAATTTTTCGTGTAGGTTCATAAAAAATAGGAAACTTGCAACAAAAATCGGAGCAGTCGATATTGTAGGTTCTTTTATCCGCTCTTTCTAACAGTGCAAAGTTTGCGCCGATTGAGCGTCTCTATGAAAAGTTATAATTTTCGAGCAAGCAATACAAAAGGGCGAATTTGGTTTATTTTGGCATTTTTCAGGGAATTCATAACTTTTCACAGAGACGCTCAATCGGCGCAAACTTTGCACTGTTGGCAAGAGCTTGTGAAAAAGCCTACAATACTGACTGCTCCGATTTTTGTTGCAAGTTTCCGATTTTTTATGACCGTACACGAAAAATTCAAATTTTGAGTGATTTTGGTTTTGAGCTTCTGTCTCTTTCATTTGTACACTTTAACGAACAGTTCAAGTACAATTGCAAAGAGCATGAGTTCCTCTCATAAACAAAACTTAGATCTTGCAGATTCGTTGAGAATTCAACAAGTTATGAATTTTTGAATTCGGTGCGAAAGAACTTTCGGGACGACCTAATAGGTTAGTGGCTTCAACATTTTGAAAATCCAATCAGAAGTTTACTGAATGCTTTGAGAAAAAATCGCGTCTTTTTGTTGCTTCATGACCATTCTAACAGACTAATTTTTCTTTGCAAGCTGGTGCGGAGGATGGTCAAAATTCGCAAATCTTTTTGATTGGGAGGGATAAGGGAAAGCTGTCCGATAAGAAAAGTTATATACGGGCTCGGCACAGGTGGCTTATAAGCAAGTTGGATATCGTTTTTGGGACAAAAAAGCAAAGGGAATATAGTTTTTGTGGCCGGAAAAATGTTTTTTTAAGTCGATTCGTTTTTCAAGGGTTTTTACGTGTATGGTCTAGGGTCAAAGGGGACTTTCTAAAAATTTGCGAAGTCAGGGGGACACCGTTCTTTTTTCTCGCATTTTTATAAAGCCACCTCGTGTCGAGCCCTGGTTATATGATTGTTTGAGTCTGAAAAGTTTTGTTTTTCGTAAGTGTTGGTTTAAAAAGGTAAAAAATTGGGTTTCCTGAATGTTGTTTTCCCAGATCGTCGCCTGATGTCAACCATCAACAGAGTTATTAATATTTGATAGTTTCTTGACCATGTCATCGGGGCTCACTGCAGGGAGCCCTCTTTTTCGAAGTATAAGTCAGTTTCCCTTAATGTGCTCCGGTCACAGCACGAAACTCTTTCGATTTTCCTTAACATACACAAAAAAAAAACGGGAAAACTAGATCCCTGACACCTAATTAACCTTTGCGCTAGGCTTTCGAGGCACTACATGTGAGTTTAGGCCAAGAAACTAAATCATAACTTCCTTGCCAATCGATGGATCTCCTTAAACTTACTTTTTTTCAAAAGAGGAGTCCATGTTCTTTACAGCTGTGCCTCCGTCGTGAATTGATTTGAGACTCGAGAGCTAGAAACGATGGAAGGAAATCAGTCAAAATTGGCACTTTTCGAGCTGGGTCACAAAAAATTCTGGAAGTATTTTTATTTGGAACAGAAAATCTGCTCATTACTTTGGTGCCTTTTCCGCGAGTTAGAAAAAGATTGTTTGAAAGTTACAAGCAATTGAAGAGAATTACTTCAATTATGCAATATTTAAGGCTGCTTAAAAAATCTAAAAACTTCACTACAGAGACAGGAAAATTCATAAAAGTGGGTTTTACGACCTGTCCTATTTATCGGAGTGAAAGACGTGCCAATCGGAGCTTTGATTTTCGTGAAAAATGCAGGCACGAATCCGAAAAATACACGAAACTCAAATCTGTTCGAGATTGGCACGAGATTTTACTCTGATAAAATGAGCAGGTCACAAAACCTACGTTTATGACTTTTTCGGTCTTTGTAGTGAAGTTTTTAGGTTTTTGAGCAGCCTTAAACATTAGGTTGAACCGAAAATTCTGTCGCGCGATTTTCAAAAAGTCATAACTTCTTCCTGTCACACTAGTTTTGCACTTCAAAAAAAAAAGAATTGGGAAGTGTAACTCATGTACTTTCTAACGATACCTTGCCTACTGTCCCTAGGCTCTGACTGCAGAGATAAAAATGGGAAACGAAATCACTTCAAGCTCGGAATTTTGAGGCAAGCCCGTTAAAAATTCCAAAACGCGATAAAATCCAAAAGAGCCAGTAACTTAGGTTTATTGATCCCCTCTTTCTCGGGGCAAAATTCAGGCTGATCGAGCTGTTTTTTGAAGAGCTATGATTTTTGACAAAAATTGCCAAAAAACCGTTTCTTAAGGAAATCTTTTCGCCATTTTTTTTTCAGAAATCATAACTTTTTAAAGAAGAGCTTAATCAGCCCAAATTTTGCCCAGCTAGAAAGAGGGAATCAATAAACCTAGAATACTAGCTGTTTTGGATCTTTCGCGTTTTGGAAATGGAGCGACAGAACTTTCGGTTCAACCTAATATTGCATAATTGAAGTGATTCTCTTCAATTGCTTGTAACTTTGGAACAATCTCATTCTACCTCGCGGGAAAGGTACCACAGTAATGAGCATAATTTTTCTTTGAAATAAAAATACTTGCGGAATTTTTTGTGGCCCAACTCGAAAAGTGCCAATTTTGACTGATTTCCTTCCATCGTTTCTAGCTCTCGAGTTTTCTCAAACCAATTCACGGCGGAGGAACAGTTTTATTGAACATGGACACCTCTTTTGAACAAAAGTAATTTTAAGGAGATCCATCGATTGGCAAGGAAGTTATGATTTATTGAATATGATGCGCAAGAACTTTCGGACAACTTAATATTTGCGCGTGGCCTCGCACCACCAGCGTCATGACTGATACCCAAATTTTTTTCACAAAAGAAAACATGTTTTGGGAAACGTAAACTTTTACTAAGAAAAATTTGATCTCACTGTGGCATTTTCTCATTGTTTCATAGATCGAAAATTTGTTGTGAGCTAACTTGGAACTCATATTCAGAAGCTGCCGTAAATCTCAAGATACGGTAGCGAATTGTTGTTGTTGTTGTTCAGAAGTTCTCAAGGCTAGCAAGGGATATCTTGTGAAGGGTAAAATGATCTCTATCAGATTGTATTGAGATGTCCATTAAGTGTCACTGTTTACTAGTATATGTCAAACTCAATTCTGACTATCGCTAGTCTTATTAGAATACTAGTTTAGCGGATGATATTTTACCTTTCCTTTCTTAGGAACGCGTTGCGATTATTCAGACTAGTCTGATTGAGTAATAAGAAGCAATTTATTTTCTTCTTTTCAAAGATTCGAATCCAAAAAACTAGTCTCGAAAACTTTTGGAATTTTAGAAGTTCATCCTGAAACTTTTTGGACGGTCCATGTCCATTTGAAAAATTGTTTTGACGACGCTACTGGATGCCGATACTTCTCCATACCTGTACATTTGGTTTTTCAAGACTGAGTCGCCATTAAGCATTGACACCAGCCATAGCTGATGACTTGGAGCGAACAGGGGCTCTCCCCCCCTTTTTACTTCAACTCTTGAAGACCTCTTTCTAAGGGTCGCAAATCTGTTGACAAAGCTGTTTTTTTTTTCAATGTTTTTGGCTTCCTGGCTCTTCTCTTTCTCACAGCATTACTAAACGGCATAACCTTTTCCCATGCTTTGGTGTAGTATCAGTGCAACGTTGGCTCTTCGTTGTAAATCGAAAAAGCTCTTCAAGGGATGCATATATCACACAGCAGACTCACACTTTTGTAATTTTATGGAAAAAAATAGTTTTGAAGGTTAAATACAAGCTTTTTGGCTTGTCTGTAAGCGGAGAGATTCACTAGATTTTGAATTATCTAAAGTTTGAGGAGGTTCGAAGAAATCTTGTTTTAACACTTCCTATTTTCCCTAAAGTGAATAAGAAGAGAAAGACGCTGCAAGCAGCAAGCTGCTCTGTCCACTTTTTCTGCAATTCGAATGATAGCGCATTCCTGACGCAGCAGCTAAAAACTCAAAGGCCAACTGGGCAAAGTTCAGTCGTTTCCGCTTTTGTTTGATATGGCATTGGCCGCTATGACACTCTCAGCGTTCTTCCCAATTCTGTCAATGACAAGGAACTATCACTGCGCAGTTGAATGCTTCCGAAAATTAAGGCAAAGCGAGTGTCACTACGATGAATAACTGGAGAGATTCATAGAATCTACCGAATCAATGAATTCAGAACTGCAGGTCACATTTTGGACGCATCATCAGTGGAGAACAAGGATGGTATTTTGCTCGTATAGTTCGTATCTTCGATAAAATGCTCAGAATTAGGGAAAAAAGTTTTCTCAAAACTAATACGCTGAAGAACGCTGTTCGTTGCACCGCCCCAAGGCAGTCCCTATAAATGTTTGAGAAGAGCACATATGGTAATGAAAAGCAAGCTCTACAAGAAAAGACAAGAGCTCTACGTTTGCATATATGTGCTGTATTTCTGATGTATTTCTTTCACGGCTAAAATTTGAGAAAACATGATGCCCGGAATTGATACAGAAACCTGAGCTCCCCACATACAGGAGGTACATTACGAACCTTTGGAAGTACTACTATGAAAATTACACTCCTGTATGTGTGCCCTGGTAAACAAGAAATTACAGGTTTAAACAAATAACTCGAAAATCATGACGATCTCGCAATTTCAGCCCACTATCGATCGCGTTCTTTTCGAAAAAAATTAGCAAGTCCATTTAGGTATATTGCTATATGTTTGGCTGAGAGGCCATGCGACTACAGTGTTCTCAATTTAAGATTATTAGAAAAATTAGTTGACTTACCCGGCTCCGCCCGGCCCTGTCACTATTATATTCGTAATCAGCATACTCGATTACCCCCCTGTGCCAACTCCCAGCCCCGTAGCTCAAATTTTGCAAAAAATCGATAAAATCGATATCGATCGATGACGAAAAGTAGCCTATGACACCCGCCGGGGCCCGAAGTGTATGTGTGCCAAGTTTGGTCCGGATCGGTTCAGAAATGGAATTTTCTATTCGGAACATACGTACAGACAGACAGACAGACAGACAGACATACATACAGACATACAAACAGACATTCAGCTTTAAATATAAGATCAGAGAATTTGATAAAACGTCAAGGTCAACTATTAAGCTTCTCAGGTTCCTTACTTCTATCATGATATGAAATTGACCGATCAATTCTGTGGATAGTTCTCCTGATACTTAATGCGTTTGATGCGAATGTTTCTTGCCAGCAGTTCAGAAAACCCTCGCCTATTTATTAGTGCACTTCTTGAAATTCACCCTTTGTTTTTTTTTCTGCGCATTCCACAGCTGTCTTAAACACAAAGTTCAAAGAATGAGTCACTTTTATTTACGAATGGAACGTTGTAGCGAAAGAACGTTTAAAGTACGTTCAAACGACGAATTAGTGAAAAAATGGTTGACGAAGGGAGCATCTGTGAGCTGAATAGCAATGACAATCTTGAAAATTTGACTCGAATTATGCCTCTGATATTTGCTAAGCGATTCCATGGAGGAAGTTATGTGCTTAATTACACCCAAATTTGTTAATGATGAAGTCATCGTTGTGTGATTAATCGCCTGTCTATGACGGAATCTCGTCCAAACTGCTAAGCACTTCCGCCTTTCCAACGGCTTCTGCATTACAAAGCATAAAAAATCATGTGCAAACTTCTTTTACAACACCGAAGAATTTAATGACAGATTGAATCAGCATTTCAGGATGAGTCCATTCGTATGTTGGCCCAATCATGAATTATTCTTTTTTTGAAGGAGTATTTGTTAGGTACTTGAGCGGCAAACATAAAGTTGAGTAGGTTTTCTTGCTGTAATTACGCATTTTTCGGGATCAAGTGCACATAAGGCCAAATCGCCCTCCTTTTTTCTTCGCAATTTTCTTTAGATACAGATGTGCCCACATTTCATGCACTTCTTGACTGAAATACTTACGTCACATCTTCAACGTCCTGGAAGACGAGTACATGTTGCACATGCAAGCAAAGATATTTATTGATTGTATCGCACTCCCATATTTTTTCTTTTTTTAGAGTAATTTCCTTGAGACTATCGATAATCGTCAAATCCTATCATTTCTGGCATAGTCATGAACAAGAAGATATAAACTTAGGCAAAACTCCAACCAGACCCCTTGCTTTCATTGTTCTCAATTCACTATCGAAATGTCATAGGAGAATAGATAGGCGCGAGATTTTTTGGTGTATGATCTATGTATTTCCGGCTGATCGATCTCTGTTTCTTAGCCTATGGATTCTTTCGAGACTAGTTCAATCCTCCTGCCGAAACTAGCGTTTTCACTGGGTAGTAACCTCACTACTATATTGATGAGCGAATTTCCAAAATCTTGTAGTACTCAAGTAATTTGTACATGCAGACGATTGCGTCTAGAGGCGCTAGTCACGAAACAAATAGTGTTTGCATCTTTCAAGCTTCACACGATAAAAAAAAAGTGCCTGAGAGAAAGTGGGAGACCCTTATAAATGACTAGCGTGATTTCCGAAGATCTTGTGCCACATCTTAGCTTGATTGGTCACGGGTACGTAAAACTCACAGTTTGCTTACGTTGGTGGAAACTGTGAAATCTAGCACGTGCAGATCTAAACTTCAAAGAACAATAATTGAAGCACGGGATCGTTTTCAGAATGAAGCAGTGTCCTCATGAATCTTAGAAACGCAGATAAAAAAGCGGCGTTCTCGCCACTACAAAGTCATACCGCGGAGCCTACTCGTGACCGCAGCGCCGTTTTTGATAGTATGGAGGCTGTACAGCAAAACCAGCAAAAAAATGAGAATTGTATGAAAGCAGCGAGCAATTTTTTGTGGAAAGAAGTCTCGAAGTTCTTCGATACTGATCTTGGTCGCATTTGACCAATTTTCGTCGATGATCTATAGATGATGGAATCACTCCAAGCGGACCGAGATGACATCATCTGATAGAAGAAATTGGTCGAGTGAATCACAAAAGTATCCCAAATATGAATCCTATAAGTGTTAGCATATCAAACAGCATAAAGTACTCTGTAGATAGCGAGGATCAAACTAGTGATCATAAATTGTGCCGTGCGCATATTTTTTCCTGAGGAAGCTTATATTAAAAAATTATTTAGTGCTTTTGGTATCCAACACTGTATGCATGCAGGGTGTCCCAAAAGTAAACACACATTTTCAAACTGTTTATAACTCTATTCCCACAGAGTCTTCTGTTTAGCTTCAAGCACCATTAAGTAGAACAGTCTTCAACTTAAATATACAGGGGCGAATCACTCATCGCTCTTCATTACTGTTGGATTACGGTGGGAACTTCCAACATATAGCGCATTGTGAAATGAGCCGCTTGTGGGAAAGGTTTCAAGAATCTAAAAAGTTATGTAGCAGTATTATCGGACATCCTGATTTCATTAGCCAACTTTGCTCGAGTTTTCGAAGTTTTCGAAGTTTGTATGGTTTGACCATAGTTGAAAAACTTAAGAAATGCGGAAAAAACATGGTTGCGGTTTACCTAACATAATTCATAAAAGGAGCTTTACGATAAAGTGCGAATTTCAAATTCTCAATCAGCGGCACGTTTAGCTTATGGATAGAGTCGATCTGTAGCGGATATCATGGACTTTTATGCGGGTAAACACATTGTTTTATTGTCTAACTGCTGATTTCTTGAACAAAAGGTTACTATCAAATAATAGTAAAATGTATTGTTGTTGAAAAGAATTACGGCTGGCTGGAGACCAAAAGCTGGAGAAGACCTTGAAGAACACGGCTGACCCTACTTCAATGGAAACCCGATGAAATACAGGTTTTTCAAAATTACTCCGTCGCTGTGATTAGCAATTCAGAAAATAAGCTCAAAAACGTCAAAAAAAAGATCGCAGAGTAGAAATGAGCTTTTAGTTATGCCATTACCTCTCAAACGTGCGAGACACTGATCAATGGCACCAGCATATTCGATAAATTCCATGACGCCATAGATCAAACAGATTCCCCAGAAGAGGAGAGGAGCCCAGTTACATGCATAGCACATAAAATCACGACTTAGCTGATTGATTAGTCTCACAAGTAGAGCAAAACTGCACAATTAGGGATGGTTTTTCACCAATTCATTTTTCGTTAATTGTTATGTACTCCTTGCGTTTTGCACTGCCTGGAAGTTTTGATCTCGCCAGATGTGCCGGCTATGGGCAACTACCTGTGCGCATTTTTCCGCACTCTTTGGAGCTGCTTTCAAAAATTTATGGACAATTTTGTGGGAATTTTTCGATCATTGTGGAATTGGGTAAGTACTGACCATTTGCAGTTATTCTGTTTTTTATTTAATTATATTATTTATTTGTGCATAGGGATGCCCCTATGAAAAAGCAAACAAACAAACAACTTTCTCTTACATTTTGATTGAAAGCCGAGATCAAATATTGTATTGGGTTGATGCAAAATTATGAAAAACCTTGCTCCTTTTAAAGAAGCTCAAGTCGGAATTCCTTGAAGGCATATCCCAAAGATACAAGCTGGTTAAGAGAAAGATACAAAAAGCGATTTTTGATTTTTGATTACTAATACTGCTGAAACGTCTACTAAACTTAAATTTATTTCTGGCTGTTTTATGACATACTCTAACTAAGAGAAGCTGGCAGTGATTGGATATCTCTGCGAATAGTTACAAATTTCGAATTTTCAAATTGACATATTGATTTTGTTCCAAATTAGATTTCTAAGATTTACTAAAAATGCTACTTTAGATATATCTAACAAAAAGCATAATCAAATTTTAGTTTGATTCCAAATTATATTTCAGTCATCTTGGTTGGGTGCGTCAGATTTTTTTGCCTACTTTTTTCTAGATAACGAAAAGGAAGAGGGAACGACGGGTCACAGATGAGACACTGGATAAGTCTGCTATAGAGGTGAGGACCTGTCCCAAGATATCGTTTTTTTTTTTGAAAATGCTACACACTTTTGAGGGTACTGCCCAGGTTGGCTCGTTTATTACCAACCACGCCTCTTTTGGTAAGCGTAACCCCCATCCCTCCCATTTAGCAACCCTTAATCGGCCTTTTCTAGAAAGCACGATCAATACGCATATTGTCTACATGTGTTGATTGCTCTTGACAAGGTCAGCGCGCACTCGCTCAGTCTTTGAAAATTCTCAAATCTTTCCGTTGTCGTGATTTCAGATACGAAATCATAACAATGGAAAGATTTGAGAATGATTAAAACATCAAAGTAGAGGATCAAACTGCACAGTACCACTAGCCGCAAAAGTCTTCATAGTGAGAGGCTTTTATCGAACAAAAAGCTTTCTCGAACTAAAATTAACAATTCCTTTTTTAATTGAGTGGAGCGCTAAGGTCGTCAGGCTTTGGTTAATGTCACGAAATTTTAGGCCCAGGAAAGCTTTATGACAACACCTGTAACTGGACGGGGTGTCCAAACACCACCGTTGGTTGAAAGCGATAAGCTAGAAGATTCGAGGGCTGTGCAAAGGTCAGTCCACGATGAGTATGCTCGAGGATCTTCTGTATTTTAGCGTTTCTCCACTGATAATTTCACCCCCCGCTGCTGTTCCGCAGAAGGAGGCAAGGCTTAGCGAAGTGGAAATCAATGCTGGAAAAGAATTGATTAGAAAGAAGGATCTAGAGTTGGTTGCAGTCATACAAAATTAGGAAGGTGTAGTAACGTCGTAGAATTCTAGGGAGATCGATGAGATCATGAAAGCCTTTAGACGCAATGATGTGGCCTGGATGAACCGCAAACTCGAGGATTTGAAGCGGGTGTTTGGATAGTAAATTTTGGAAATTGTGAAGAAATAAGCTAAGAAGCAATTTTCAGCAAGGGTCCAGCAAAAATAGCACTCCCACATTTCCAGAACAAGAAGAGGACGACGCAAACTCGGAATTCGTCTATGCGAACCCTGGTAAAAATCCTACCAGAACATGTAATATTTCATTCAAAAGCTTATCAACCTCAGATTACGAATGGGTGGACGAGTTTGAGGGGAATCCTCCTCCTCAAACTAAATCACTGCGTTTGCGTAAGCAGAAAGGGAAGTAGCGAAGTAACGAATGAAGTAAGATTTCAGTCACTTCGTAACGGTGGCATTTTCGGAAATCTCCAAAGCACCAATGGAATCCCACAGCACAATAATAGAAAGAAAAAAATGTCTTTTAGATTACTCGTCGTTACACTCATAACACCCCATCGTTCTTAAATGCGTCCACTGGCACACCGCTATCTCAGAATGTGAACTCCTTACTGTACAAGGTGAGCTTGCAGTAATTTGCCTCTTCTTTTTTATCTTTTGAACAGCAATATTTTTTAAGGAAGTGGGGTTACGTCCCATGAATCCAGCATACTACAAGATCGCTTACGATTGCGGCAGTGATGAAGAACCAACTACTTCACAGGTTTGATTATAGCCTTTTTTCTAACCCGCTTTTCATTCTATTGAGCACAGAACAGTCCCAGTGCCCACCAAAATCCGGGAAATTCTAGTATAAAGTAAGCCGGCTGTGAATTTGATGCCATAAGCGTATTATGAATTTGCAGGAAGAGGATTGCAAACAGAAGGAAAGCAAAGGGAGGAAGATCACATAGGCGTGGACATAGACATTAGATGTTTTAGGCAGATACTCTATAGGTTTTATTTGCAAATAGTTTTACTGAGATAGAAAATAAACGCGTATGTTGGATCTCGGTACACACTTATCGTAGGTCATTTTTGAATGTATGCTCACAAGAAGTCTTGCTAGACTACCTAGATTTGCATGACAACTTGCAAGAAACGTTCGGTAGCGAAATTGTTCCAATCAAGATCAAATTTCGGAGGGTTATTCAAGGTTGCTCTTTTCAGTAGTGAGATTTGTTTATTGCAAGACCAAAGTTTAGCGCCGATAATGCTTAACCGAGATCAAAATTCGTATTTAGTGGGGTCTTCGGAACAATGGGGTCCTGAATTTTGGTCTTCGGAACAAGACCAAAATTCAGGATTATGGGTTTTCGAAAAAATATGAATTAACTGTTGAAAAGAGATGTCCGTAGCATAAATTTGATCTGATAGTTTTCAAAATAATGAGGATGTTTGCACTGGGACGCCTCAATGAACTCAGTGACCGGTGATATCTCAAGAAGTATTTGGCTGGGTCATTCAGTGCTGTACCTTGACATTATCTTGAAATTGAAATTAGGAATTTCAATACCAATACGGAATCACTATGTGTTTCTGCATTTAACATTTCATTTCTGGAGAAATTATTCGGTTCTTGCGAGACAAACATTTCGTTCCAAAAAATTTTCAAAAAAATCAAGTCGCTGTTGCTATTGCACAAAACATACTGCGTTATCGAAAAAGCGATTGAGAACATGTAAACCCGAACTCGGTCTTGTTCGGAAAAAGGATTCGAAAACCTACCGAATGGTACCTGAAGCTAAGGAAAAGACTTTATGGGGAGAAGCTATCGTCAGTTGAAAAGTAGTAATTACTTTTGGGGCGCTCCGCATATCGCAATGGGTAGTCCGTCAGTTTGCGCCCTCCTTCGCTGGCAACTAGTTTTTTTGCAATACTGTTTTATGTCGTTGCAGGACCAGTAGTCCGCGGAGGGGCTCCAATTAGCGGAGTTCGTTTCCCTACTCTTGTTGCAATCTTAAGTTGATCTCTAGGTCCTACATCGCTTCAGCAAAAACATTCGATTTGATATATTCAAAAGGAGAGGAGATCAGGTATAGGCGCTTCATGACACGCAAAGACTGGTCGCCGTTGCGTTCGACGAAGATAGTTTGTGGATGGGAGAGACAACAGATGGTAAGAGAAACGAAAGAGTGCTCGATCAGGGAGACGCCGATCGTCCGCATTCTTTGCGTGCTACGAATCGCCTATACTTTTCGGCTTTGCACAAAGCGAAATTATTGTTATCATTGCGTTGCGTCATACCGTTGAAGAGGAACATTCACATAGTTTTTTTTTGTCTCATGGCCACCGCTTTCCAACGAAGAACTTATATGTGGTAATCACATGTTTCCGCGAACAATTACGACTCATGGATTTAATTCTTGATTAGCGCTTCTTTCGGATTGGCTGTGATATGTACAATTATTACGTAATTTCTATAATACAAAACGAAAATATGTAATTTATACTGAAACATTCCTTTGAATTTCGAGGGGTAAATTTAAGTGAGACTAGGCTTACGGATAATGGTTTGCAACGGAGTTAACTTTCACAGAACTCAGTAAAGCTTAGATCTTCTCACATTAGCTGTCTCCTCTTCAATCAATGGATGGTTCAACACTGAAAATTTTCCTGAATTCCTAAAAAAATTATTCAGCTTCGTCATGATTACTCTTTTTCATTCATAAAAGGCACTGATTATCAGTTCAGGCGATATTTTCAGCAGATTCATTTCCTGCCTTGCACAGTTCATACAATTTTGTTGCAAACCTTGGTATTTATATGGTTTCTCTTCCCACGAAATCCGTTTCATTCGACCTTTGCTTGCGACGTTCCGATAAGGAAGGAAAAATCATTGAGCGACCAACATCCTACACAATCGTAGGTGTACTGTGAACGCGTAGGAGAGGAGATTGGTGAACCGCGGCTGAGCACAGCCATCGCTGCACACCCGCAACAACATACCACAGAACGCTCCCACAGCGCGAAATGATTCATCAGCAGACGATTTGCTGTGAAAAAGATGATTATAACCAGTGATTCAGCAAATGACGTTGCTGTTAGCACTTACGTAGCTTCTTCCTGGAGGAATATTTCGCTGAATCGTTAGATTTTCTTTCAGCAAGTTTTCATTCATAGAAAAATTTCTTCTGCATTTTCACACTGCTTAAATTTGAAATTTCTTGAACAGTATGAAACATAAAGATGTGCACGGGTTTGTATGGAACAGAGCCTATATCAAAAATATTTTCATACTGCTTTACTTACTCGACGACTCCTAGCAATTGAAGCCGAAGAAATTGTTTGTTAGTGAAAGATGTAAAATTTTGAGCCTTGGTACAGCTATAAAGAACACGGATGTCTTTGGTGTCACGGTTGAGTAAAATACGGGATTATGCTTGTTAACAAATGGTATACATACTCTTTCAAAACTAAATCTTTACATCACGGAAGGTTCATGAGTGTCTGTCTGATCAGTTTAAGGATCAAAACTTTGAACCCCAAACTTTTACTTGCTGAATGACGGTTCGATGAATCATTCATCCAAAGCCCATGTCCACAATGAGATTCAAAGATTTTGCTAGAATGAAAATACATCCCGTAATTACCAAAAAGCTATGTTATTCTTTACCACATAGAGCTATAATGTCAACAGCTGTACCTACATGATTGCTGGAATTAGTTACATCGTTTTTTTTACTGGTTGTGGAAAAAATTTACCAGTGGCAAAGGCAAGATGATGAGTACTGATCATTTTCTGTAGAAGAAACCACTTCAAAACGTTGTAACACTTTATTAAAATTCATCTTATCACAAATTGCCGAATACTTCCAATGACTGATCAAGAAAGAGAGATGACACGGGGTTGCAGCAGTTTCATGTGCTATTCGTTTTAAATGAAGATTAAGGAACTGTCAGGACTATACGGGGTATATAAGAAGTTTACATACGCACATCACATGTACGTACATGATGTACAAAAATATAATGCAAAACAGGCAAATCCCAGGATAACGGGTGAAAGAACGGGGTCTGATGATCGGCCAAGAGACGGACATGCACTACACTTACACACAAACGCACACAGAACAAGCATAAAGTAACGTAAAACAAACAAGATCTACCCTTAGTTGGTGAAAGTGTGTCTATGAGAGGGTCACAGCGTTGTAACCGAGAGAAAAGCTGAGCAAGAACGAGCTACACAAAATATACCATGACAAACGAAAGGATACAGCAATTTATCACAACTCTACTGCGAAGTAAATTTGGCAATGATTGATCAGTATCAAAACGAGAAAGAAACAAGATAAACAAACAAAAACCTAATCAAAATAGATTGTTTAGGACCCGTTATTTAAGAGCGCAAAAATTAAGTTCTGATAATTGCAAGATTGATGAGAGGTTTAGCGGGTCGCTGCGTATCAGAATTCTTTCATAAGCAACTCGTCCAGGAGTGGATCGACCGGCAACGATATGTCCTTGCCAAATTGTAGCAGGCCCGTGAGTGCGGATGCGACTTTCTGGAAAAACATTCGTCAAGAAAACTCCTGATTGGAATTAATTCCTCATCCCCCCCCCCCGTCACGATATCATCTCACTTCCGCATACCAACGATCGCGACGCCGTAAATAACGCAGCGATCTCAAAGGTTAACGCTGCATGACGACCGATGATCGCACAATTACCGTCCTCTATCAGTCAAGAAGCAATCAACTGCAGAAAAAACGCAAACTTCTTATCCGAACGCGCAAGATTTATCGCTTTAATGAAGGTTTCCGATTTGCAGATTATTACGCTAGAACGACAAAAATAGAAATGTCAATCAACATACCGTAACAGAAGCGATCAACAGCAGAAGATGACCAAATCGAGCGGTGGCTTCAGAAGCAGGATACCTCGCCATCAAATGTGCAAACAATGCATTCTGCACTGATTCACGTCCAACTGCAATACAAGCGAAATAAATCATGCACTCGCGAAAGCGAAATTAGCCTTGTTGCTCTTTCATCTGTTCATGATATGAATGCTATATCGTGTTATATCGTATATAGCTATTTCCCGTAGAAATGTGTGAACCTCTGAGCCAAGACACGATTGAGATAGCCGGCTAAATGAAAGGTCAGCACAAAAAAGATAATTACACTTCTGCATTTTATTTGAATCATACAAGTAGCTGCGCTTTGCATAGATTGGCAGTAAGAATATGGGATTGGCCCACTTTATTTTCGTTCAGCACATGAGCAAAATAGGACTTCATTTCTTCTTCTACACTCCGGTTCAGAGCATTCATAGCATAAATGAGTCACTAGACTCAACAATCACCTGTTTTCTCCAAAATCATCGCAGGAGAACGCGGCTGATTATATAGAAAGATGCTGGATATATTAGCCCTGACTCTTTGTGGCCAATGACTCACCTACTCAAAATTTGCTGATATTGTTCTTTGCAAAATAATGCAGCCGCGATTGCAGCGTGCAGTGTGCATGAAAAAGAAGACGCAGAAATGCCAAGAAGACTAACTAATCGTACTAGTAACCTTGACTCGTTTTTTTTCTCAGAAGATCTTGTACTTACCAAGCAAATGCCCAGATGACTTCATCGACAAAGCCTTCACATTAGGATCGAGAGCCATGATGGCCTTGAGTGCAAGAAGTTCAGTTTCGGTCACATGCAGTTTTCTCAACTGGTTTATGACTTGATCGACCAATCCGCGGCGAACTGCCCTGAAATTGCACTTTTCCGCAGTTGAAAAAATGTTCGAGCGAACGCCATATGAACGCTCAGAATTCATAGCTCCCGCAAATGTCACGTATTTATGTATGATCATGTGCATGACAAGCAGGCAGCAAAAATCGCGCACTATCCTTCAATGGTGGCGCCGCGCTCGCAGCGATGCACGTTCTTTGATCGCCGAAAGTGTCGCGCTTTTACACCCTTTGCGATGAAAGCGGCGAAAGACCAACAAATCTAGACAATTAATGCTCTAACCCTCAATCCTGACCGAACTGTCCACACACTCTATATATCGAGCACTATCACACTTTTCAAGAATCTCTGGTATTCACATAACATCAAATGCGCAAAGTAGCAATGATATCCGTTTTGTGACGTCGGAACCGGTTGCGCGGCGGCGACGACGGCTGACGACGCGCCATGACTAAAGCGTTTTGGATACCGTTTGGCGTCATAAATGATGGACGTCGTCATCAGATGAACACTAACACTTCGCAATTAGATCACTGTACTTTAGATGCCAGCGCAAATATGTTAATCATACAGCTACTGCAATGACCTCATCACACACTACCTTCAGCGCCCACACAGTTACCAACTACGTGTATCCTATTCGCATTGTACTCATGTCAAATACATGGTTATAAATTCTGCAGAACAATTCTGCAGTTATCAAAGGCCAATTTCAGTGTTGACATTCAAGTTGCATAAGAGTGCGACACCCGCGAAAAATATGGGTCGTGTGAACTTCTCTATCATCTCCTGCGCAAGAGACCAGCAGCTGCAAGGCTCGCAAACGCCAAACCTGCGCGGCGCGTCGTCAACTCGTGCGCGACTGATTAGACGCGAAGTGCGCGCGCAATGACCAAAGATCAAGACCAAAGATTAACACAAGCAAACAGACACTCACTCGCACTTGCCGATCATAACCAGATGGCGCTTATCGTCGTCAAGAACCGAAGAGAACAGCGACATGTCCGAGGGAAGCGTGTGGCCTGATGGTAGGTACACAGCGTCCGAATCGCCCTTTGACGAGTAGAAACTCAGCATCAGCAGCGCGAACGGTGTGATGCAATTTCGGATCAACGCAATCTGAAACGACTCCAATCACAAAACTGTGATAGAACCAACCAGATCATTGTAACTATGTTTCCAGTCCACGCTCCACAGCTCGACTCTTGAGCTGAAAATTTCTTAGAAAGAAACTTTCCTCCAAAAGGGAGCATCATAAGAATGAAAATTTGGCGGTATAGATCAAAGATGCGTTTCTGTAACTGTGAGTTCGAAACTTCTTTAATTTTGACTAGCTAGCAAACATCACTCGTTCCGCACTGAAGAGCGTGATTTTGAAACTTGCAAAAGTGTACAACAGAATATTGATACAGCCGAGTTGATTTTCCGCTTAATATAGTGTGTTTGCACTGAAGGTGAAATGCGGTAAAATTTGCGCGTGAGCAAGTAGCCACGCAGTA
The DNA here is from genome assembly GCA_958299035.1 of Cylicocyclus nassatus. Lineage (NCBI taxonomy): Eukaryota > Metazoa > Nematoda > Chromadorea > Rhabditida > Strongylidae > Cylicocyclus > Cylicocyclus nassatus. Next base: position 20,538,194 of record CATQJL010000326.1, read on the forward strand.
ACGCCAGCATTTTGCGCGCGCAAATGGTCGGCGTCACACGTAGCTATTTGTTCACGCGCAAATTTTACCGCATTCCACCTTCAGTACAAGAACACTATATTGAGCGGAAAACTAGTCGACTGTACACAATTTCGTGATTACGGTAATATTGAATTGTAGAAAGTGGAGGTGAACCAGATGTGCCATCAACCACGCTGACTAATTTAAGGTTTATGTGAAACTTTCTAGCGATATTACGTAGAAATACGGTTGTCTTAATGCGAGTCTTTGCCGCATAATTTTATCAATCAGTTGGGATGGCATTCACAGTAACTTCTGTGTGCAAAATCTCTGTCAAACTGCAGGTCTTTTTAGGTTTTTCAAATTCATTTTCAAAGTTGTTTTTTTTCTGAAAGCGAATACTCGTAAGCTATTGTACCTACTCTGAGCAAGAGATTATAAAATTTTGTAGAGTAACTGCATATGCTTCTTCAACAGCAGGCATCCTGGCTAGAAAATGGGAATCACAAGATAGCTCTACAAGCAACTTTGTACCCAACTGCTTTCTCAACAGATTGTTTTTTTTTCGGAGTCATTCCCGTACGTTCGTTCTGTCATGATGTATGTGTCGAACGTGCTACATACGTGTTGAACCTTAGTTTTCGACGAGAGAACGTCTGGTCCTTATACAAACAGCAGAATACACTTTGTGTTTGAACAGTGACACCGAACGGGCCACATTTCTACCGCTCAAAAAACGACCGACTCGAGGCTCGATACCTTTTCTTCCGGCAAGATGTCAGCAATCGGTTTTAATGTGTTGGCATAGTCGAAAACCAGCACAATCATCCGTCGCACATTTTCAGAGATTGTTGTGAGACTTCCCGGACCATTAGAACCATCAAATATGAGCTGAAATTATGCAAGATGTGTATGACTGACGCCAGAGCAATAGGAAATCTTTTTTGCTGGTAATTCCGAAAATTGTATCACTAAGAAAGCTACTGTTTTTTCTTTTCTTTCTCTCATGTCCATGTGAGGAGGAGGGAATGACACAAGTCCTGGTCCTGACACGCCCACCTGAGATCTGGGGGTGATGAGCGAAGGACGGTGAACGCAGTCTAGAAGAGTGGGTCGAGCCATAGGCGACACAGGGGCCACATCTCGCAATTGCAGACAAATCTGCTCAATTTCCCGAAGGGTTGTGAGGATTTCGTCACAAGGCGTGGGGCGAATGTCAACAGCTGGAGCCGATTCAGCGCGAGATGACGGTGAAGTAGGATTGTCGTCTGAATCATCCTGCAAACCGAAATCTCAATGATATCCCAGATACTTGAACTTTCAACCCACTCTTTTATTGACGCAGGGTAAATCACCAAGCATAGAAGCGCTAGATAATTTTTTCACAACAGCCGGGTCGAGGCCATTTATCAAATGACTGCCATTTCTTCTTGGATTCTTTTGTCGGCCCGTTTTGTCTCGATCGGGTCGGATGGCTAAAGAATTGATGTGTGTATATCTGGTACTTTCGACATTCGACGTTTTGCGCTGACTTCTCGCCCGTAATCTACTGAAAAAAACCCTCATTTCCCCACTCTTCAGCAAAAGAAAGTACACGCAAATCAACGGACGCAGAGAATGGAGGCGTTGCGTCCACTTGAAAAGCTCGTGTCCTACAGAATATGTCAGTAAAAGAGGTAAGGGGCACTTTATTCGAAAGGCACAGACACTGTCCGCAATGGCACCATGTCTCTGCATGCAACAATTTGCCTACACCGTTCCAGCAAGCCCAACAAGTGAAAGGACATTAGATTCCCACAAACACCCAATCCTCAAATCAATACTGTTTAAGGCGTATCGACGAAAAAGCCACCCACCATCTGGCTCCATTCCCACATCGAGACATTTTTGAAATCGACACGAACGGCAGACGTTTCGTCCAGCTAAAATGTGCATCGTAAATTCCGATGGTGTTTTGATGCTTGGTGCCCCATTGTGTATGTGTGCGTGTGTCGACAAAGAGTGAGTAAGTGAGTCAGAAATGGTTGTTTTTCTCAGGCGTAGCTCGAGCGGTGCGACGCGTGAACAATGTTGAGCAGTTTAGGTTAAGTGAGCGCAGAAGAGCATATTCACCGTGATGATGGTATGATGATATTTTAAACAAACGATAAAGGATTGAAAAGTTCAAGAAGGAGTGAAGAAACGACTTTGATCTATGGTCGGAAGTTCAAATTTGCGCGAAGAGATAACGAAGAGGTCGAAGATCAGGACGCGCAGCTGCAGACGAAGAATCACTGCAGCTATGCAAAAGGCAAGGAGCTAAGCCATCAGTTTAGAAGGCGTGAGGTAATGTATGATCTTTGACTTGACTATCATCGCACACAACATGATGTGGAAGAGATTATCGAGCATCACTCACCTTTGTCGATGCGACATTTCTGGTCATAACGGCAAATGTAATTCTTCCCCGCACGCACCTAAAGTGAAGTAGGTCTTGCTTGCAATCGCTGAGAGGCATGGTAGCTTACAGTTCTCCGAAAAAATCCTTTGCAACCAAAGCAGGCAACGACGCCATAATGTCGTCCGCTTGCTTCATCACAACATACCGAGCTGCAAACAGCGTTCATTAACAAAGAGAAATGCAATATGTTTTGAAAGTACATCGTTATGTTTCACTCATTCATCACACGTATTAACCCTGGTCAACGAATAGTAAGAATGCTTATGAAATGTACTGAGTATCCGTCCACTGTTCTCGCGCTATTGGTTCCCACACGCACATGGTCCGATCGCTGAGACCAACGTTTACCCTCGACAGGCTGGCTATTGGTGAAGACGGCGGCAGACGGCGCAGTGCGGTCGCGCAGAGATCTTATCGCCTACCTGAGGTCATCCGTCCATTACACTCATCTAATCTCAATAACGTTACTAAACGACTCAGGCGAGATCCCGCATGCATATCCTAAGCGGAGTTCTTTTCGCAATGTTTCGGATACGTGTTATCCGCGCCGATCACCAGCAGATTAAGCGCGACGGGCCGGCCTGACTGAAGCAGTTAGGTATCCACCTACTTAAAGACAGCGATAGCTATTAATGAGCGCGGCGACCGAACACGCGGATCAGCTGAGCGTTCTTTGTACTTACGACTGCGCTGAGGGCTGACTGTAACCCCTTCGCAATGAGCTTTTCCCCAGAGGCATGCTGTTGCAGCTTCGCTCCCTGCGCTGTCGTACTCCGCTGCCGCTGCTCTTTCCCTTGATTCTCAGTCGGGCAATAGCTGCCAGCGTGTCACAAAAACATCATTTGTTTGTGCGTTTCCGTCTGCCAAATAGAAGCGCGCCGACTACATGCGAAAAATAGAGAGAGAAAGAGCGAATAACAAGGATCGTTGGCGACGGCAAGGAACTAACAATCGAGGCCAGTGAAGTAAACATAACAACTAGCTACTCAACAGCCCCGTCCGTATAGGCGAGCTCAAGCCAAAACACACCCTCACATGCACGCGCGGCGTAACGCAGTTTAATACTGAGACTAGAAATTACGATGAAAGAGCAATAATCGCTTTGCAAACGCGGATAAGATACGAAGCGGCGGCGGAGAGATAGCGAATTCCTTTGCGGATGATTAGTGATCTTTAATGGGGCCAGACACAGACACACACGCACACAGCAGAGCAAAGACCGCGAAAGCAAAGACCACGATGCGAAGAAGATAAACAACGAACATAAGCGAAAACAATTACTCACCATATAGTAGACTCTTCGTTGTTAGTGGTGGCCTTCGGGGAGAAATCGGAGATCTCTGGCTTAAGCAGTGACTCCATCGAGAACGCTGGCTGATTCGGCGATCCGCAGCCCATCAGCGCGGCGAAGGCAAACGCCGCGGTCGAGGCTCCGGCGTCCGTCATTCCTGTGCGATAAACACTGATCAAAGACCACATCGGCGACGGACGGGCGGGCAGGTAGCGTCGGCGCGACGTCGCGGACGACCACCCGCCCGGCCAAAGATCTTCGTTCTAACAACAATGGTCGCTGGACGACTGGAGAAAACAAGCAGAAAGAGAGGCTAGGCTCCGTTACGATATAAGGCAGAGTGAAAGGAAATGTAACGGAAAGCGAGAGCATAAAGTTTGAATTCCGATCATAATCAATGACCAAATGGGAACGGAATCCAACGAATAGGAGTAGTCGCGATTGCAATCAACGCGTGACTAAATCACGTTCGTTCATACGCTGTGTACACATTCTGGGATTTCGAGAATACGTTCGAAAAACACGTCGGATACGATGCACCATCGCCAGCGCCATCGCCGTCGCTCCGTCGCCTAGAGCCGAAGTGCTCTCACTCGAGCGGATATGAATCGGTGAATGGTCAGGGACGAGGTAGCGAGTGGTATTATGAAATGAACTATGAGAAGATAACGGGGCAAAGTTTATATTGTTATCACTCGCCCTCTAAAGGCAGGTCCTTTGGAGAACGTGGTAGAAAAAAAAGCGTTCAAAGGTCGTAGTCGAAGCCGTACACAATCTTTTCATCGCTGTTTGAATTATTCAACATATACCAGGATAATATTCAAGTTCTTCAAAGGGATGTAACGGATATGATTAAAGAATCTATTTGTAGTACATGACATAAATAGAGTGAGCGCAAAGTTCAAAACAGTACTACCATTTGATGATGCCACACTATGGATCAAGAAAAGAAATGATGAGAAGAGAAAAATAAACCAGAGACCAAACAGTGCCTTGCACAAACAGCGTGCAGTGATGCAATGATAGCCAAAGGTACATGAACAGCTGACTTACTGCTCAAGGAGGAACTAGGATAAGGAATTGAAAACAGCCGCACGCCACTTCTTTGGTCAGGGATTATCAGGCCATGATACCCATCACCCGAAATGATAGCTAGGAGAACAAAGAACATGCAATGAAGTGTGCTGGCGTATGAAAACGGGGGGCGGAGATCATTTCACGTGTGCAGCGACAGATAGAAAAGCGCGATCGTAGACTCGCAAGTACGCGACGACCAGAAATTCCGACCGAGCACTTCGTCGTGGCCAAAGAACGACAAACATTGCCGTCATCGTCGTGATAGGGCAGTGTGACTGGTTAAGAGGCAGCACAGGCGAGAGCGAAAAAGCGCTGGAGTCGCGTCTTCTCATCTCAGAGCGCTTGTAGCTCGCAACACCTCGTCTGTGATTGGCAAACTTTGCGAACTCAACTGGCGCTGCCCACATGTAGGTTTGATACTCCTTAACAATCTCGTATCTGCGAGATTTCTAGGAGCGAACGCATGGCAGGGCAAGGAAGAAACGCCATGCACAGGTTGGAACCAAATTTGTATTGTGCACACTTGACGACAGCATCAAACGCAGTTTGTCTCGTTTTTACCTGTTGCATGACCTCGTCTTTTGTACACATGAAATGGATAGCGATTGCAGGAAGTGCGAGGAGGTGCGGGAGGCAATGGCATGGCTTGGTGACGTCTTGTTTCTGTTTTTCGCAGACCGACTATTTTGGGACGGCGCGCCGACATGCAATGGCGGAGCGTAAGCAGCAAGCGCACAAGAATCGTCGAACATAGATTGAATCGTAAACAGAAACGGAACGAAAAGTTGCCTTGCGCCGTTTTTTCTTCGACGAAACGCCGACGTGCCATTTATTGTCCTCAAAAACTGGTCGAACAATGAACGTTTTCAGCAAGGCTTTTGCCGGTGAGAAGACGTGGGCACTTGGCAAACTTCACGTTTCGGCTATGCTGATGAGGTGGGAAAGAAGGAAACAATGAGCGGAGTTCACCCGACAATCGCGAGAGGGAGCGTTTCTCCAGTCAGTCAAACGCGAACGGGTGGGCGATGAATGCCAGATGTGCCCTGCTGGGAAAAACACCGCCGTGATTTCCGAGTTCACAGCATTATGCGGATCAGCGATGCTGTAGTGGAATGCGATTCGCGAACACCCCCGATACAATAGCTCGAGCTGTCTTCGAGCTACACCCCAGAGCATCATCAGCCTCGGTAACGAGCAGGCGATGAATCAAAGAGTGACCGATCAAAGGCCGAGAGCAGCACGGTGTGGGCGTGCTTCTGCTGAGAAGCGGGCGTGGCAAGACGTACGCCTCGTGATCACGCTCGAAGTCGCATGGGATTCTAAAGAAAGAAATCTGAAATAAACTACACAAAAACTTGGATGTAAGCCGAATCCTGCACAGCAGCGAGAAAGGTATTTGAAGTAGTCCGCGCGAGCGCTACCAAGTAGTGGAACTTTACACGAAAGCGGCTGGAACGTGCGCATTGACGAATTTCGCCATTCCCGTTCATATCCACACTAGTCGACAAATCAGCGCAGAGAAAAAACCGTTACTTCATGTTTGGTCAATAAACTGTGGAGGAAGAGAGTGAATTGATGACAAAGATCGAAGGAACCATCACATCCATCAAAATTATGTGCGAGGCACGATCTCTGCGCACGTTTTTCAGATGGCATCGAGCAGTTGTTCACAGTGTTCCACGCTCTAATGACTTGGGAAAGAAATATGCCGTACACGGTCGGGGTGTTACTGTTATTCTTCGTATTATTGGGGGCTCGCCATTATTTTTATGATATAAATGCAGCTTCATAAAATAGCTCCAACTGCCCTCAGCTTTGCATGCTATTTTGATCACACTGTATGGGTGCGTATGATGTCACTGCAAAGGCTATGAACGACTGTGGAGGCGGTATGCAAAGGTTTATACGCGTAACTTATCCGAGATGAAAAAAAGAGGTAGGGATTAATTTCTTTGCTTAGAACACTCGAGACAAAAGAGCTATTATTACTCTAGAGGATAGGTTGAGAGACTAATGCGTGCTCCTGGGTAGATTTAGCAGACACTTTGCAAGTCCAAGCGCAACGTTCGCTGCAACGATTACGATGTGTTCGCGATGACATTGTTTCCGCTCACAGCAGCAAACGCGATCATCCAACGAGCAGGGCAGAAAAACAAGTGCGGTCGTAGTCGACGTCGCCGCCACCGCCACCATCGCGGCGGCGGCAGTGATGACGACGCCGACGAAAGCAACCATAGCGAAAGCAGCCCCGGCGTGTGCTTGATGGCATGGCTCGCGCTGCATTCAGCTTTGCGCCATAGAACACGTGTGTGTACGAGAAAGCCAGTTATGCTGCTGATTGTGTGTAAAAATAGTGTCAGTGAGCTCTTTTTGAACATTTTGAAACATTGCTGTAAAAATCACGGCTGCAAAAATGCAAGGTGCGTGGAAAACGACAGCTCAGTGCTTACTTCCGACCTACTATAGCGCTTCTTCGGTCGGCTGTCTCTTGAACAAAGAATGCAGAAAGAAGCAGTCGAAAAAAAATCATATGATTTTACAAAAAGCAGAAGTTAGGTGCGTAAAAAAGTGAAACTTTCATAAGGATCCAGATAATCATTGAGCTCCAAAACCTCCGAACAAACGGTTTTGCAAAAGTGCTTCTTCTTTCGACCAGGAGATTGACTGACAAACGAGCACAGCAGCAGCAGCAACGGGAACAAGGAAGTGTGGACGTCGCTTATTTGTATGCCGCATATTGAAACAGTTGCTTTGCAGTGAGAGGGGCATAAACGTGGAAGGAACGCTGCGAAAGAAGTGGCAGAGTGGAACGCGCGCTGCACTCGACGCCGGCTCCTACGAGCGCGAAGCAGTACGTACGACGGTGTGAAGTACGCGCGGCGTTGATTCAGTTGCGCGTTTTCCGCGTAGCGATTCGCGGGGCAACACGATCACAAAGGCCGCAAGGCAGTGATTCAGTTCTGTACTCTCTGACTCGGTTCCGCTTAGCATTTTTCCGAAACAGTACTTCCGCGTTGAACGAAGAGTAGTCTGGTGTAGTGGGAGAAAAAAAGCTGCGCCGCGCCGCGAAAAATCGTACTCTTACACGGAATCTGTTTCGTACTTTCTTCCTGTTCATATGGACTGCGCAAGTAATGTCTGATGTTTGGTCGACAGAACGCGAAGTACGCTGCGTGCTCAAAGGAGTTCGGCAAGAGAGTGCTTGCGTCCGGAAGGGACATGGTGTTCGAACCGTTCCATGAGAGAGTGACATTTAATGCGCTAAGGACGGCGACCAGCGAGCTGTGCTCGTGGACAACAAAATAAGTAGTATCGGAGCAAAGCATGCGTCTGCTGCGAGAGCGCCTCGCCAGCAAAACACTTCTTGTTTTGCCGGAAGACCGAGGAGAGAGCGTCTCACATAGATCAGACTACGCGATGTTCGCCTGCAGAGATACTATCTCGCAGCTTTTTTCCCAGCGAACGGACGCAACATCGGCAAACGCATCGTTCGAGTTCGGCTACGCAGCCGCCGACAATCAACGAGAAAATGCGAGAAGACCATGATTGGTTGGGGTCGGACAAGACCACGCACGATTTCGTACTTTGAACACACAGCTCTACACATTTGAAATATCATATTTGCCAAACTCTGAGGCTGAACTGCACCAAGCCGTGAAAATCATTGTTAGGCTAACTTATTTCTAATGAAGAAGAGTAGTTAGGAGACTTGCACAGTGGTGATAGAGCACTTTCAAACAAAACATCCGTAAAATAGTTTACATGTCCGAAAGCTTTAAATGGATTATAGAATATAACTGTATAGGTTCCTAGTTTTGATTAAAAACTTCATACAATTCCTTTCAATGAAAGCCATGCTGTACTTGCTCTAAAATAGAAACTTTTTGAATAGATTGCAGTACTTGGACAGAGACTGTTTCAGCATCCAGCAGCGACAGCTATGGCTAAATAACTATGATCGGGACATCAAATTTTTGGTCAATGTGGGTTCATCAGAACTTTTTAGGAAGACAAATTGTGACGGTTTGCCGTTGTGTTAGCTGCTGATTTCTGTTCACTTTAAATTTGGGTCGAAGGTCGCAAAGATCTTTGCGAGCAAAGCAATACTCGGTCTTTTGGTGTTACATTCGAGCCGCAATGTGTTTGGGTGCAATCAAACCTCAAAAGCAGAGGTTTGATCCACACAAGTCGAATTACAAAAAAATTAGCGTGGAAGAACACATATATTCTACTACATGCACACAGAACTCGCGAATGCAGTGTTTACCGTCCTTCATCACAGATGAATTGCAACCGAACGGCTTAACAAACCGATTGAGGGGCTGATTGATGAGAAATTCTTCGTGTCTGTGTACGAACTCACAACTGGTGCTGAAGCAGGCCGGAAGTGGGCGAACGTGATCATGGAAGAGCATACGGTAGCCGCAGAGTCTACGGCAAGAGTATAACGAGCATGCTACGAAGAGCACAGCGGCGAGGAACCGGCGAGGTCCAGGGGGCAACACTGCGTGGTCTTTGTTCGGGTGCGCGCGCTCTTTGCCCATTTGCACTTTTGTGGGCGCACGTCAGCTCGTTCGCTCGTCACCCGCATAGCTTTCGCGAGCGTGATCGAACTGAGTGCGAGCTGAGAGTTCTCGCTGGTTGCACGTTCCGTGCCAAAGACACACCGCACCGCCGCGTCATTACCTGACACTTGCTTGAGAATCAACGCGCATGAGTTAATACTTCCTTGACGATTCCACTACACTTATTCAGACGGCCATCCGGGTTGCTGGCATCTGCCGAGTGTTTGGCGAAGACAGCGCTTGGGAGCGCGAATTCCTCCAGCCAATAAAAGTACATCTACCATTGAGCGCGCGAGTTCGCACTTTCAATCGCTGGCCTTTGCGACGAGCGCGAGGCAGCAACTCATCAGCGGAGAGGCGAAAGAAGTGCAAGCAGAGCATCGGCGTCAGAATTCGATTTCTCGTCTCCGTATGTTCGCTTTTCTGCCGCTCCTCGCGGCACTCTCTCTACTCGGAGGCCGAATTGGTTTTTGCCCTTTCTGCTACTGCTACTCTCTAACGCGCTCCCGTCAGTCGATGCTCTCTCCAGAGTGCGACGCAAGCAGGGCTTTCCTCAGTCGTCATACGTTGTGGGCGAGAGACAGCGAGGGCAGGCGAGAGAGTAATCGACCGCAACTGCGGCTGTAGTTCCGATTGAAATAGCTGCAAGCGACAGAAATTTACCTTGGGAACGGTCTTCTAGCGGCGCTGCATCGGCCGCAAAGGTTATGTGGAACTAGTGAATGGGGAAATGGTGAAAGCTCAAACAACGAGTGCGCTGCTGTAAAAACCGTCACCTGTACGTGGACTACACCACCTGAATTGACGATAATGGAGACGGCAGGCTGTGGAACCTTGTACTCTGGCTTGTTCTTTCATCGGTAGTATTTCAGGGCAAAAAAAGCAGTTTTATAATCGGGATGTGTCATGAAAGCAAAGAACCAACATTTTTGAGCAAACACGCAATTTCGCATGTTGTATCAACAAATGAGATAACAAGATAAGCCCCATACTCTTTGTGTAGAGAACATTATGCAATTATACTGTTTCTGTGATTCTCTATTGTCATCAAGATGTTCTGTGAGAATGTCAGTCTGCACTTGAATCCTTTATGATTTCACCAAACAAGATGGACATAAAGCTTATCGAACGCAGCGAAATTCTTCATTCCTTCTTCACGAATTCCCTTCTCCAGACCGCAGTCTTTCCGTTCTTGGATGCCTCGCAAGTCTGAAATGGTCATGTCCTGGAACAGCATATAATATCAATTGTTCAAAGGACAGCTCGCGCGCCATACCGACTGATCTTCCACTGATCAGCTTTCGAGTGTTTTTTTTTGATGGTTGAAACCGGTAGAAAGATTGAGCCTAGCATGTACTGGTGTAGAACATTTCGTTTGCCTTCCGGCATTGCTTGTTCAGTGCAAGTTGAATGCTCGCACACTCAAATTCAAAAGACTATGCTGCACTCGAGCGAAACTTGCAGACTGCACATGAATAAAAGTTGCGAGGTTGTGTCAGAAAGTTTCGCTCGGTCTTGCACTTTGCAGCACTGCAGTTATAGTTTTGAAGCCTTCGAGAGTACTTGTAGTTCGCACATGAAATGTCTTATGTGGCATTGTTGATACATACATTTATTCTCGTTTTGAGCGATCAGGATTTTCTCGTTTTCTGATCTGTAGAACCTTAACGATGTAGTCTTCATATAGAGGAAATAAAACTATCTTTTGCAAAGATGATTAATACTGTTCCAAGGCCTTGTAGGGATGAAACCTGCTCAAAAAATATTTTTGAGTGGTTAGTTTTACTGAATATTCTATTCTTAGATCTATGGACGGTCGCTCGCAAGGAGCAACAAAATCGCTATTACAACAAGGCCGACCTGCAGCTCACATCAGGAGCAAGAGACTTCAGAGCTTGATTTTCAGCTTATTGTTAGAACTCATACTTACGTGAAAACAAAAACGCACAGAATCCTCGGTGATGAGGACTCTGCAGCTGTGACTGAAGCATCAAAAGATATTATATCAGTGCTGGAGATAAACTTGAATAAAACTTTTCCAAATGCAAACAATCATGACAGGAGTACAGAAAGACTGGATAGAGGGCAAAAAGGCGAACTGTCCATTTGCACTGCGGAACTGTACCGCACTCAAAAATGCTACGTCTTTGATTTGCTCAAGATTCGACAAGGATGATCAGTTCAAAATGTTTGCTTGCCGATTTCTTAATATTCAAAACACGATCTGGTATATATTAGGTTGTCCCATAATTATTTACCGTTTTTACTTCGACGGTCGTCTTTTTGTATCTATCCTTTAATTGATGAGGGTTGAGTAACCATTCGATAGGGCGAAGCAAGCTCTACAAAATGGCTATCAAGAGTCTGCACAAATCGTAATCCACGTAAAGTTTTAAGCTGAAATATGACAGCAGTCAAAAACGGACTTTACTGTCAAAAATCGTATCTCCGTTCCAAAAAATCTAAGAAATTCCTTATTAACCCCGCATTTGACACATCGGACATTCAATTATACAATTTTCGTATTTTTTCCATGTCTAGAAATGAAGAAAAAATTAAATGGAGTAAAATGGCAAACTCCGCCCCTAGAAGTTCTGAGCTCCTCCCACTCACGTGATGATCAGATGGCTCATACATACAGAAGTGCGATCATGTATTTGAAAATTTTGAAGGTGCCCCAGTTTTTGAGAAATGCTGATGTTTGAGGTAAAAACGGTAAATAATTTTGGGACACCCTAATAGTTGGTGAAGTGTTTCTTGTTCATGGCGGTGAAAAAAAAACCAAGCGTAGAAGCTAGTGAAAGTGAGGAACAAGCAAAGTTCGTTTGCATGTCACGTAATTGTAATACCGTTTTGTGCAGGAAAACTCAAGTTGACTTTTAATGTCTGTCTGCCGGTATGCGAAGATAAACACCTCTACACTCTTTGAGAAAAGCTGTAGCAACAATACTCGAAATCCATCACTAATTTGATTTCAAACCTCCTATTGTAAGCATTTTGTATCAAATTTTTTGACCCTTTTCAATAGTTCTCATTCCAATTTTCTCCTTCAATGGGATCAAAGCTGATTTTCGTTTGCAAAATTCATAATCATCTCGTTCCGGAAGTTGTTTTCCGAGCTATCATCTCCGTTTGAAAATAATCTCTAACTACGAATTCAAGGGTAAGGTCTTAAAGGGTGGATTAAAGGCTGGACTAAAGTTGTCACTTGCCCAGGACAACTAGTATTTTTTAGCTAACTTTTTCTCCTATCCAGAATTGCAGTGAATGGCATATTATTATGTCGGAGCATTAGTCTTGCCTTAGATTTGAAAGAGTTCGTTCAAAAATGCTTGAGATACGTTTCAATCTGTAATTTTTCACTCTAGAATGAATGTGTTGTTTTATCATGTTTATTATAAATTTTACCATCAGACAAATAAAGAAAGTCAATATCACAAAAATTTATGAAGATTTGTGTTGTTCAGCAATAATATTCTATTAGTTCCAAAAGTTCTGTCTGAACTTTAGTTGACTTGTTTCAAAGCAGCTATTTCCTAAGAGTTTTGCGCTTGTCGCAGCATTATGAACCATCTCAAAGCATTTTGCTTGCTCTTTCCTCTATGCTTACTGATTTTTGATGAAGCAACTTCTTAGTGATGAAATCGCAAGCCCCGAAGTCAAGTTGCCAAAATGCAGTCATGCTCAAGGAAAGGCTTCTTGAAATCTCTGTGAAGTGTCCGCAAATTCGCCTACGTGAAATAGTGTAGTGGGCAAGAGCGTGATGGGCTACCATATGCACACTTTTACTTCAATAAAGAGACTGTCTTACTCCCCAAAAAACTCAGTTATTCTACAAGCGACAACAATCCGCGCGATAATGCATATGTTAGAGTAAAGCGAGAGCAAGGAATAATTAGCCATGTGGCTATTTTCGTTCCTACAAGTTAGAAAAAATCAAATATCAGAAAGGTGGCATAGTTGCGAGCGGAGGAGGGCTCAAATAATATTTCTTTTGTTAAAAAAAGTTTTATGCATAGAAGACAACATGTGTTCTTTTTACCCAAAGATAATCTCTGAAGGACAAGCCACTCAGTGATGGCAACCGTATATGTCTACCTTTTCTTGTCTGGATTATTGGCATGTCAAAATAGAATTTCCTGCATGAAAGAATTCTCAAATTTTCCTCTAGTCCTCTATTCTTCCTCTAGTCATCCTCTATTCTCTAATTTTCCTCTCCCACTTCCCAGGGTGTACTGTGCATATGGGTTTGAACTCGTTCAATCTAGCAGATTCAATTCATTCGATGCTAATTTTGAAAAAAAGTTATAACATTTTGAATCCGAAAATTTGCAAATCGGACAGAACTTCCGGAGCAACCTATATTGATAGTTAGAGGTCAGAGAATGAAAACAAATGTATTGTTAAAAATCTTGGGACATTATGGCCTTCTTAGCAACCAGAACTAAAAATAATTAGAGTTTTTGTCTACATCAGCTTTTGTTGCCGCGATATGGCAAGTATAATCTTTGGTCTGAGCACTATTTACTAGAGAACGCATTACTTTCTTCTCTCTGAATTAGAAGGGATTGCGAGCTTTTGCTTGTTGCAAGACCCATGTTCCAGACTAACATTTGGTTCATTCGCTGGCGGTGCTCCGAACATTGTGCTTCGACAAGCGAACACTTACGTTCAATACCGTATCAGAGTAGTTTTTCGATGGACAAAGTGGCCTTCAATGAAAGTGCAGATTCATCACAATGCCGCGACTACTGAATGTTGCGGTTTCCACGTCTGCTCCATCATTCATCTTCAGTTCTCGGTTGGATCAGAAATAGCATGCGACTGCGAGCGAACAGCATGAAAAACAGAGAACACTTGCGTGTTTTTGCGTGCCTTGTTGCCCGGCCAGATTGAAAACGCGCACAGCTCTCCGACTTCAAAGCAGTAAAATCGCAGCTGCAGCAGCTCGGCCCCAAGCAAACAACACAAATGCACGATCAAAAAACAATAGTAGAAGCGCGAGCAGAAACGGATAACACAAATCCGAACGGGACTTACTATACGAAAGGGTTTACAACGAATTTCTAAGCGCACTTACCGAAATCAAATTGCCGTCCTGAAGTGTGTAGTAAAAGATGTCCGGGCCGCCGGTATCTCGCTCTAGTTGAGTGTGGCTTTCTTTCAATTTACCATCTTCCATAGTTATTGTAATCTGTTGGAAGACGTGTTACTTCATCAAGCTGTCAAAATTTTTCACCACAAAATCTTGTAGATAAAATTCGCTATTTTAGAACGTGGATTTTTGACTTTAAAATATATGGGTTTCAACAAAACTGCAAAGGGGGGTTTTTAACATTCGAAAGCTCTTGAAAAAATCCCGAACGTACAATATGATAACGAAATAATATTCTTTGATCGTTTTTTAGGTTGTTTTGATCTACCCCTTATATCAGCAGTCCGCATTGCTGACGCGGATAGTTTAAAATTGAGATTAGATATTTTTCAAAATTGATTTTGAGATTGAAACCTCGAGCTTTTGGTGGACTTATCTACATCGTTGAAGATACCCCATAATGGTTACATCTTGCTTACCTTGTGTTGCTTTCCATCAAATCCGGTATCTGTAAACTCCTCACCGAGTTTGAAATGGTACTCCATTGAACGAGCTGCATTCGCTGTGTTGTAGCTAAATTTCGCGTCAGTAAGTGATGCAGTTTTGGTTTAGAAAAACCAACAACAACAGAATGATGTTTTGATTTTGAATAAGGTTGTGTTACTCTCATTATATGGGCAATCTGCACTTACATGTATGCATCTCCTCCATCAGCTTTCATCAGAAATTGTCCTTTTTGCATTTTTCCAGCGATTAATTTGCGAACAAACCATGGCACTCCTAAAAAATTGTTATTGAATAATGCTGCAGATTAGAAGACCAGCTCCTGGTACACTGAAAGATTATTACTATTTATGGGATCAGAGTGTTATCTTCCATGGACATCTTCCAACGGGGAAGAAGTTCTCCGCGCTATGCACATGCCTCAGAAGTTATTCAAAATCAAGTAAACCAAGTGGAGACCCGACATAAAATTTTTTTTCGGAGAAGCTGTGAACTTTAATGATTGCGTTGTTCCTTCCATTCTATGCAACTTTTGTCAATGCTTGGAGGTGCATAATAATGCTCTCTACATTGCAATTATTCTGCATTTACCATGTGGATCTTCATTCGATGAAACTAGCTGTGAATGTAAACTCATACGTTGGCCTAGAATATTTCCTAGTCTACCATTCAGAAGACAAGAAATAATATTCATAAAACGATCGATACTCCCCTGATAAAAGCAGTGTCAAAGCTGTGTACCTGAAAAGCCCAGAGAAAATTTTTTCGAAAAATTTCTTATTTACGTTGAAAAGGAATTTCAGTTCTAGGATTTTCCAGTTTCGGAATCTTTTCCCGGAAAAGGACGGGGTGGTGGTAGCCTCGAAGTTGGTCAAGCTTTTCTTCGTTGCAGCACTAACTTTTTGATTTCTATTTCTTTTACGAACTACTGTGCCTCATTGCATTGTAAGCACCGGCTACTGTATCCCTAGAGGTTTGAATGCAAAAATGCAGACTAAAAGTGCATGGTTTTCAAAAGACGATACTGTGTCATGAATGAATTTAGAGACAGATATGCCATGCTTTTACGAAACTCTCGCCCTTTCGATAGTTCCATCTGATTAAGCGGAACCACTAACAGAAAACTATTAATAAAAAGTTTTTTTTGCAATAGAAACAGTGCTGCACCTGTACTTACACTCTAGTAATATTTTTGCATTACTGCATTCACAAAGCCATTAGGGATCGAAACCGATATATTAAGACATATTAAGTGTGAACTTGACATAGAGCGAAGAAGTGAGTTGGGAATTCATCAGTTGGGTTTAATTTCATCTCCCAAAAAGGGTTCTGAGCTCAGACAGACGTCGTAAGTTTCGGAGAAATTTTCTTGAAATAAAAGAATATCATGTCAAACGAATTATAAGGGTATAATTATATTGATGGATTTTGCATCGCAGTTTCTCACTTCTCCGTTTTTCCCACATGGGATCCTTCTGTGCGAGTTCAACAGCAAAAATCATGAGCACTATTCATGCTGAATCTCAGCCAATAATCTAAATGAAATTTAGTAGTTTCTTTACTTGTCAAGCCCTTATGTGCGGCATATGGAGATGTAGTCGGCGAACTGCAAAAGCCAGCTGCACATTGTTCTATACTGATCACAACTATTTTACGAAATTCATGTTCAAACGTATTCTCGAATTCCTAACGTTCGTAACCTCAAAAAGACTCCATTTCGGATTCACATGTTTCCTCCATGAATAATCATGCATCATCTATTGCAAGTCTTTTCAGATTCAAAGTGCCAGGAGCAGACATCAAAAAAACAAATGCCGAGAATCCTCATTGCAGACTGCTCTAGATTCTGCTTAGAAAATACCGACAAAAACTTTGAAAAATTTGCCTGGCTTCTTTGGACCCAAAATTCGGATCACACGTTCAATGGTATGCTATGCTGAGATAAACAGTCATTTCCGAGAAAAAACGTATAAACGATTTTGAAAAAACCGGATTTAGTTTGGCGTCTCATGAATTTCGAGAAGGCAACAAAGATTCGTTTTGAAAAACCACATCAAAGGCCCGAGTTATGAAGCATCAAGAAACAAGACCCCTGTCGGTTTTTTGGGAAACCTTGGCGAAAAGAATTCTCTCAATTTATTACAATAATCGGCATCCAAAAGTAACCCTCTTTTAGAAAGGCATTTGAAGGATTCTTGATGTCCACCGAATTACTCTATGGACCAATACCGTCATCCAAACCAATCAGTGTCTCCCAATATACAATAAATAATGATTACACGCGTTATGAAGATGCCCAGTGGATTGTGTCAGCAGGAATAGTTCGAGAAAAAATTCGAAATCATCATGACAACATCGAAAAATGACGTGCTTGATCTCAAAACATAAATGATTCATCGTGTTTCGGAAAGTTCAAGACCAAAGCCGAACGGCCAAATGTTCTCTAAACTTTTGACGTCATAGTAAAACATAAACTCGGGCAGTGCTCGGCTGGGGACTAATTTCAAGATGGACTGGGGAAGTTATGAATTGTTACAGTGTTGCAGATTTAAACTCGCATAGCCTTTTTTCATTAAAATTAGAATTCCGGATCTAACACGCATTCAGATCACTGATATCAAATGGCGATTCTTGTAAGGGCCTGCCCACGATATTTCCCAATCTCTTTCAACACGAGCTGATTTACATTGGAAAAGTTGGTCTAAAATCGCCCCTTTCCGATCCGAGTTCAGCTGAATACAGAAAATGCGAAAATGATTCGTTCACGACCAAGGGAATTGAAAATAGGCTTACATGATGCTTCTATTAAAGAAGAGATTTATCAACAAAAATTGAAACTGAAAGAAAATTGCTAAAGTAATTATTAGCCACCCTTATTCATAAGCTATAATACCGTTATGGGTCTAGAAATCTATGAGACTAATAAGGCATTACTAGATTGAAATCAAACACCCCTATCTTTCTACTAGTTATATATGGGCTCTTGCCCATCTTTTACAATTCAGTTTATCAGAACAGAGCGAAGTTTTTCTACATACAAAGATAGTTGAGGTAGCACACATTTTTGACAGGATACAACTCAAAATTCGCTTCGTTTTCGCAGTCCCGCTTTCCGATATATAACTAGTGGGGTCGATAAATTTTTCCTGGAAATGAAGGAGCATGTCGCTAATGACGCCTCAAAATATTTTCAAATGCTTCTCGTTTCTGACTCAAAACACCCAGATTTTGGTAAGAACGACCAATTGCAAAGTGTTGTGACTCATGTAAACCAAGTTCAAAAATGTCGAGACCCATTCTTCGGGGGAGGTGGAAGGGGTTCACACAAATCGGCTCCTCCCACACACCCCGATGCTACTAACTATAATAGACTAGACATGTAAAATGCCAAAGCATCTCTGATTCTATACCAGGTGGAGCATGGGACTATAATTTCAGGAGAGCAACATACTTCGTGAGAAATGGGACAATGGCTGAGGAAGAACATTCTCCTTCTATGATTTGCATACTCTCTAGACATTCACATCACGTCGCGTCTCACATGTACAGGAGAAAATTGCAATCGAGACCGATTCATTACAAATTATGTATATCTAAAAAGCTTGAACCATTTTGTAATGTTGCGTGTTTGTTGGATGGTATTAACGGCAAAGTGAAGTCACATTCTTTCACCTTGTTATGTCATAAAATGTCATAACTCTTTGTCAAAACAGTACTTTTCCACACTTCATTGCCATTAAGACGGAGCAAATCTGACTTTCCCACCTATTCCATGAGCTCGGGGGACATCATGTCGCCTGCTGGAGAGTCACCGCGCGGACAGCTGCAACAGACGCATCTCTTATATAAGCAAGAGGTCGCGTTTGTGGCAGATACCCGCAGCACGACTCACCCTTGGTCCCGCGCGGACATTTGCAACATATGCACGCTTCACTGCAGGGGGTGGAGCCGATTGGCGATCTCTTGTCTTTCACCCTTCGAGCTCCAAACAATGCAGAAAATTACAAGTGATTCAAAAGCTTTTCATTTTTGGTTTCTGCCTATGTGTTCAATTCTACTACGAGATTCTATCAATTGCGCGCAAGACTCCTCGATCTTACCGCTTTACTGTCATTTCCAGAATGAAGCAAACTTTTAGATTCTAAGACTTTTTCTGTCCAAACAAGAGATTTGGCCATTCATCCAACACTCTTCCTCGCTTGATACGGACCCAGTCTCAGGCAATTTTCTTCTGCAAATTCTCGAGAAACTCGTTAAAAATCGTATTTCTACGGCTTGGCTAACACTGTGTATATTGCAGTACCAAACCAAGCATGTGGTCAGAACTATGCATCGGAAGGGAGCAGGGCGTTAGTTTTCAGTAGTGAGGATAGATGGCATGGGCGAAAAATTCGGACCAGTGGGCAATGAAAACATCGATCACTTTTGCGTGCTGCTATTCAAGCTTGGTTGGGTGCTTCAAAGAGTGAACCACGATCTGTCAAGTAGGCATCGTCTGATTTTTTTTTCATTTGCCCTTACGCGTACATCATGGCACAGCGGATATGCGACAAGGATGTATTGTTTGAAGCTATTTGAGAGCCCCCCTAAGTGCCGAAATCCTACTTACACCACATTAGAGTGAATAAAGACTTCAGTTTCACTCCATTCATACTATACGAAGGCAGAAGGCTGTTTCAGAACTAATATTTCATGTTAGTGTAAGATGTCTTGGTCGCATTTCTGCAAGCTTTTGAGCTCAAGAAAGACTACGAATGCTGGAAAAGAATAAACATCATGAAAGGCGTCAAAAGCCAAAAAAACTTGCAACACGCCAACCTCGCAGCGCAAGATAGTCCTCCAAATTTTGCTGCTTTGACTCCACAAAGTGAACATCAAGGAACTCCTTTGGGATCATATCGTTCCTGTAATTATATGACTGATCTAAAGATTTTCGCTAGTACTAGCGATCTCGAGATTTGAAGACTGCCGCTGGAATTTTCGCGGTGCGATTTATGCTTCGTGGCCATCCGCGAAGTTTCTGCTTTGAGGCCTTACCACACTAACTCCGTGAAACTTTCAGCGGATTGTCTGGATAACACACAGGGGACGAGTACCTTTGTGTGGAGACAGCACCTACGGCCAAAACCGATAGGAAGAGAATGGACTTTAGCATAATCGACATCCGAATCCTTTAGAAGGTAAGCGTAACAAACTGAGAAAATGACCCATTTAAAGTGCTGCTACTAATCTGGGTGCACGCTATCGCACCAACCGATAAGAAATCAGCAGCCTTTCTTTGCAAGGAGTAATATGATGTAATCTTAAGAAACTACCATAGAATATTTATTTCTTAAAATTTTCTGAGAAAAGACAATTTGCGACCTAATTATTACGATTAGACGCGAAACATACTGACACGATGCAGGCACAAGACCTAATGGCTGCAAGCAGCAAATACAATGAAATAAAAATAATTTTCTTACTCTTATTAATGTTGTATTAGAGCACTTTTTAGGATGCTCGAAAAAAATGACCGGCTGATAAAGCTCGCGTCTGGCAGATGCTATCAAGGATTATTTGTAAACATCATAAGATGCAATCACATCAAAGATAGCACAATGAGATATCACAACGTCTGCAAATACAACAGGTATAAATGGTGGATTTCGTTGCCAAGTTCGGAAATCGGTCGGGATCCATTTGATCTATTCTAGTCAAAGGAGCAGCAGCTAACACTAATGGTTTATGAAATTTTGCAGACTGATCCAAGCACGGAAGATTCTGCTTCAAACCATAGATAGATTCAAATACAGATGATAAATAAGAAAATGTATTAGGATATCAAAATACTGAAATATATTATTTCTAAAAACAGGTATGTTTCGTTTGGTTATTCACCAAAAGTCAATCAACTAGAACAGTTTAGTGGAAATCGAAGATCGCACTTTGCAACTTTTCTCGTAACCATTTAGATTCCTAAAGCAATTTCCTAAAAGCAAGTAAGTCTATTAAGTCTCAATATGAAATTTCGTATATCTTAGAGTATATGCCACAAGCAGTTGTGCAGGCTGAAAAAATAGCGACATTTATGTTCGTTGCTTCCTAAGGTTCGATAATCCTAAAGCTCAATTAGGATTGAGGCTCTAAAATTACAAATTAAAAAAGACAGCCGTCCACTTTTGGCTGGATTTGTATAACAAATAGCGAGATCATAAGAAAAGCCCAGTAGATAATTCGATTACTCTCGATAAACTGAGAGCCAGCTGAGAGAGAGAGAAAAAAGATTTTGTTACAACAAAAATACATTGCAAAGTTTTGGATCTTCTTTCCAAAAAAAACTGTTCAACTTTTTCGTTTCAAAAAAAAAAGACAGTGTTGGTTGAGTTACTGCTCACTTGCTAGAACTGAAGTACAAGCCAATTGTTCTTGCGAAATCAACCATTCCATCATTGACTATTAGTGAAATACGTTTAGCAAGCGCACTTGCGCAAAAATACAATTCATGAGAGTTGATGACAATATGTGAGCGAAGTTATTAGCTATCTAGAAAGTGCCTTGGATCATAGTTAGCTCATTTTTGTTTTTATTTCTTGACTCCTCGAATGCATCTGCATGAATCCAAGGATGATCGTGTTGGAGTATTCGTGACTGTGCCATACGCTGTAGTTCCCGCTCTCTGTAAAAATTTTGTAGCCTATGAAAAAAGTCGTCTTTTGGTTAATAACATATCTCTAGGAAATTAGGACGAGGAGGAGAAGTTTGGTTAGTTTGTGGGGTGTAAATAATAGGGAGTTCTACGCTGTCACTACAATTCTATCTTTGCATAACCCACCAGGGCGATACGGTAGATGTAGTTCTCTCGCTGTAAAGAAGTCTATCGAAACATATTACTCACTACTATAACTAGAATAATGCACAAATATCACAAAGGAATTTGAAATGTACACTATAGCCAAGATGTTTGCATATGCACTTATAACGATTATAATAAAACTAAGAGACCACGGCAGAAGACTAATTGTTGTCGAAAGGGAGGAGGTGGTCCGCACGGACTGCTACAAATACGTAGTTTCATATATACAAATGGTGCTTATTTGTTGCAGATGTCCGCGCGAAATCCCCGCCTTCGGCGACATGTAGTCCTCTGCCGAGCCGACCACGGTTTAGATCAGTAATGCGTGCTACTTAGGCTGCATCCAGATTTGCTCGTGCCAGAGTCATGCTAGCGCCATTCCAGCGCCGCACTAAGCCTTTTTAATCGATCAATGTTCCGGCACGGCGCGGTGATGGCACGGGGATGGAACTGTGCTGGAACGGCTCGGCGCATGAACAACTTTGGAAGCAGTACTAGTACAATCTCCCAGGTGATACTGACCAGCAATAAAGAAGAACTACCTGAACTCGACCCAAGCCGGTTTATTGGCCTGCCGATAGAAGCATACAGCTATCATAACCATCCAGACTAGTAACGAAGCAAATGACCAAACTACCAATAGGTGTTCTATTCCAGACCAAGTGCATTTCCGTTGTGACTGAAAACGGTTTCTTTTTTCAAGATGAATTACCTACTTTCTGTTCAAAACATCTTCAGCCCTTACGGCAATGATAGTGGCGTTTGAGCAGGCTACTTGTTTTTCGGGGAACATATCGGTGTCATTAATAGTTCTATCATCCAAACGCCAATCGCGAGGGTTTTCGAACTTGTCCTCTGGATTTACAGCGGTTAGAAAAGTTTCTTTCAATGTTAAAGGCACACTAACTTAGCAGAGTATTTTTGTTCACAACTGACATGTTCGGTTCTGGATAATCCGTCACATCTTCCATAATCATGCCATCTTCTGATACCTGGAATGACTTGCATGAATAATGCGACAACTGACATAATGTTACGCATTTCGAAACCTTAATCTTTTGGGGAATGTCCAAAATTGGGGCTGGTTGCGTAGAGAATTTCGACGACATCAAAAGTTTGGTAGATGTTGATCTAAAAATGGAGATAGTGTTCGGAAGAGGAGCTATGATCAGCAAAGTTTGTGCTTCACTCACAAAATGGTCGTTTTAGTGGTGGTGTAGAAATGAAGAGTGGCTGGTGCCTCATGTTCCATCACCTTCTACAAAAAAGTTTTTTAATAACTTTTCTACAACCTTGCTGCAGCGATCGGCATGCTGTTGGAGCAATCTTGAATTAGGTCTAGAATCATGCAAAAAGCCCATGTAATTCCTCTGAAAATTAACCGGCAAATGGAGTTACGAGAACTTGTTGCAATGAATTGTATAGCAGTTTCTTCATGATCAAGACTTTTATGAGGGCTCATAAAAGATAAGAAGAAAACCGTCACTCAAATTTCGGCATGCGTTCATCTTATGTCGATCACTCAGAGAATTCAACAATGGTTTTTGGTCAATTTCGATTAAATTCTGAAAATTCATCCATTTTCTCCTTGTTGATTTTCAGTTATGCCTTTTTTCGAAAAAAATTTGTTAATGCATACTGTTGCGTTTTTGCCCAGAGTATGGGAAAAAGAAGGTCAGATGTTCGTACCCTTGCAAGAACATGTTAGCAATTACATATGTACTCTACTATTAAAGGGACTTAAAGAACCTCTTAAGCTATATTTACTGCTTACTTCAATTTTAGTACGATTAAGGAGTGATGCACTTGAAGTTCATGTTCGGACTATCACTGGTCTTACCTGGCTACCGAAATGTCTCGTTATCAGACAATTTACGACAGAGCTATTTTATAACTGAAATTGATCTTTGAACTTGGCATCTGACATATGCTCTATATATAGATACTCGCATCAATTCCCTTCTTTCAGATTTGATGAAGACTGAGTGAGAAATGTGATTCAGCATTTCTCAAGGTAGGGTAATCGCTACAAAGTACCATGTAAAAGCCTTTATGAAGAAAAAAGTCATGAAAATCTGCAAGCGAAACGAACCCAGAATCACCAGGTTCTTATTCATATGGCAGCTCTCTGATGCATATTGATACGCATTGATTTATACCCCTCTACCGTATGTTTTATGTTGCACAGAATGGAGATTTTGGAAGATCTTTCACAAAACAGGATGCGTTGTCACCTGCGTTGTAGTCTCGATAGTGATCTTGTTCGATAGTGGAACCGATGTGGATGTACCTCCTTTTGTCTGCTTGGGGAACTCCTCCGTCGAAGGTGCAGTAGTCCTGTAATGTGCAAAATTTGAAGGAAAGCCAATGTCGGTCTTAACTCACATGGTTGGCTCCCTCGAGGTTGTGCTTTTCGCTGTGGATGCATTCTTGGAAACTGTTTCTGAGGTTTCTGAGGTGGAATTTAAGCTGCTCGCTTGCGTAGAAGTCTCAGCTTGCTTTGCTTTATCTTTATTTGACTGTGTCCGTCCGAAAAGGTATGGATGAATGATAGTTCGAATAAGATATAAGTTTGCTCTGCTAACATTTGAACTGCGATAGGTATCTGCTAATATCTCACTCCACCTTTACTTCGTCTTTCAAGCTAGGTAGGGGGCGTACCTCGTTTCTGTTGTAGTCTTCGTAGAGGATGTTTCCACCATCACCGGCACGCCATCGATCACGGGCACCGATGCGTCAATAATCTTCTCCTTTTCTACACTGTCTATATCGAAGGAGGTCTGCAATGTGACCATATTTATATAAATGAAAGTCTCTGTTTCAGTTGTAATGTCCCTTTTGCGTAAGAACTTCGCATCTGCGCAAGTCTTGCGTGTTGACCTGCGGCGATGAAGCAGATTTGTCTGCTACCCAAACCATACGCCTACGAATGTAGCGCGAGGTTGTGGTGAGGCGGACATGCCAAGGAAAGGGACATTTCGCGTGAGGTATATGTACGTGAAAGCTACTCCCAGCGAATTTCAAATCAGGCAAGTTAACGTGCGACGGTTATCTGTGCACTCTATGTGCTCCAGGAATGATAGGTGCTCAACCGTCACTTTCGCACCTGCTTCGAGCATAAAGCATCCGCCTTCGGAAACTAATCTATGCAATCGTGCTCATCTGCCTAATTGTGTAACTGCAGCACCTAAATACTTGGGGTAGAGCGGTAGCAGCGCAGTAACACTGTGACGAAAAATAATTAGTATACTTGAAAAAGTAGGGGCGTTAAAAGTAGGCGTTTTTATTAGTTCTGGCTGCATATCAGTGCCAATTTAATAAATCACAAAAGCCGAATAATCAAAGAGGCGTCGATGCGAAGGCTAGTCCCTCACAACGGCGGATGCTTCCCTGTCGCGAACGCGTTAGTCGAGCACTTATTATTGCTGGAGCACGTGGGGTGCGCACATTAGAAGCGGTAACCGCTAGCGAGTCCTTTCGCCAGCGCTTACCATATACGAGCACCTGCTCTCGTTCGCTGCTAGTCTCTAGTCCGAAAATTGTGACCATGTACGCTTAGAGTGCGAGATTATTCAACGAGACTATTCAATAGATGATGAGCATGTGAGTAGAAGTTCGTCTATAGTCCAAAGAAAATGTAGCTCAATCAGACCGCAAGCCTATGCAAACTCAAACTTCGAAAAAGCACAGGTTACTTTACTGCGCAGTTGCTCATGTTGCCGACATATAAGGAGAAAAAAAGAACGGGCACTTACGATAGGAGCAGCGATGTGATTGAGCGAAGATGACAGCTCCACTTGCGCTTTTGAAACTTCTGCATCTTTTGATTCGTTTCGTACAGTGTCGTTTTGATTGGGGTCCCTAGAATCGGACTAGATATGAAAGTGAGCAAGTGGAAAAAGGCCACATCTGGCATGTCTATTTTTAATCCAAAGGATGTTTTGAGGATATTCAGTCGATATAATCCTACGTGTTACCGCTTTGTTCGCAAACTAGTAAATCAAAACCTACGTTTCGGCAAGTGCGACCAAAGGTACCAACGCAAAGAATTCATATAGTCTTGGAAGAAGAAGTGTTTTGTTAGGCTTTCAGCCGAATGCCCATTAGCTGAGGTATATCTTATACAATTTTGAGAAAGGCTATTTACCCCCCCCCCCCCCCCCCCATCAAGCATGAAAGATCTCTTAAACATTTCCCTTCGCATTTGGCCGAATTCCGAGTTTCACAAGCGTCTTTGTATTTTTTTACGTCGACTTAAGCGCAGTGTTTCGGAAGATTAGAAGACACGGAGATCGATTGTTTTACATCATTCAATCCCCCAATAAAGCCCAAATCCGGTCCTGAAATTTTTTGATTATCCAACGAAGTTCACTCTCACATCGGCTCTCGCTGGCTTGACTCAGCCGCTACTACACCTTGAATGGAGATTTGATATCAAAGAGATTCATATTTGCGACTGGAGAAGGCCAAATGTTACAGTGTTTGCAAAACATTTCGGGTTGCTGATTATACAAGTTCGAGACGAAAATTTCGGAAGATTCATACTGCTATGAACTATTTTCAGTGAGTTACAGAAGCATTCGGTGACTCAATTGTTACGTTCCTCTACCATATTTGAGGAGGACCCCAAATCTCATAGAAAAGCTGATAAGCTAATTATGATGTCGTCCTCGTTCTAAATCCTTCATCTTCCTAGTGGCTAATTAAGTGTATCTTATCAGAATGAATATCTTTATCTGACATAATTTCTTCACCATTTTCGAATTTGCTCAGTGATTGCGATAAACAACTTTTGGCAAGATATCATGTGGAGTTTAGCTTTACCTGTAAGATATTCCCATGAGAAAGTGGCGCATGAGTGGATTCTCATTAGTTTCCTCCATCTGATCATTCATGACTGTGGACAAGTAGTATCCTATGAAGAAAATAATTGAAAGCTGTAAGTCTAGAATGACACTTTTCCCACTCTCGTTCAGCTGGTCAATGTTCGTATACGCACTATTGTGCACCGTGATCCATTCGCTCACAACTCTGACTTGACGCTCGTAACGGTTGTTAATGGTTCCTAAAGAACTCTTGCAAAAGTTTCTGGAAGAAGGGGAGAATAGCTACGTACCCGCCATTATGGTGTCCTCTATGGAATCCGCTTTCGCCTTCGACATATATCTGTTGAGTATTTCCTCTTTAGTGAACGCACATTTTGGAGGCTGAAGAAACGATAGTGGGTCTGGGCAAAGACCAAGTCCTTGATTCTTTCAACACACCATTATTGCAACATTGAAGCTGTTTCAAGTTTAAAATCCACATCAACATTCCATTAAGATCAGCTAGTCTGACCTCGCACTTAATGCGTTTTTTCAGTTATAGAGAAAGTGAAATGGGAATTTTCATTTCTTTTTCAGGAAACATTTACATGCTTCATATAGCGAACTTTTTTTTGCTAAGAATAGCGCTCTTGAGATATCATTGCTGAAATAGAAATATGCTAACAGCTAAAAGCAAAACCTCAAAGATTTTATCAAGTTTCGAACAGTACAGCTGAGCTTATATCTCTTTGGACAGAAACGAATTACTGTAGATCTTCTAGTGTGCGTTATCCCTACAAAACCACGAATGTTACTCATTTTTTTAGAGTAATTAGAAGAGGGTGCATTACTGAACTGCAGAAAATCTAAATATAGAACACGCTTCAAAATTTTCAAAAATGCTTTCGTTCAACATGTCGCAACGTATCTATCGCGACAAGGCACACGATAACTTTTCTACCTTTTTAACTTGAATAATGTATAAAGAAATCAAGAAACTTTTGCGCTAGGCATAGCAATCATTTAGATTGTTCATCAGTTTCAGGTCAAATTTACCGGCTCTAGATAATTGAAAAAATGGATTCCAAGGAAGAACAGCAGAGGGACGCTTTATGTATAAAGACACCTAATATTCCTATGAATGGATTTGACATAATTACTCACAAATATTCGGTCCTTGCATAGTCCTTCTGCAGTGCACATCTGTACATGGCACTCTATACGGTACCTGGAAAAAGTATGGTTTCGAGATTTATTACTCAAAAGCACTTACTTTTCGTCGTTCATCAGCTTGAACACTCGAGCTCTAGCAAAAATTCTTGGCATGTAATTATTGTAGACGACTTCTCCCATGAGTTCGGAATCGACTATACATCTAGAAAGTGGGATCGAATAATGTTATCTGTAGATATCACATATTTCATGGTCATGACAAGTACGGCAACTTTCGTTTGTAAGAAGTAGAATGTTGCATATTTGGCTTACAACTGATTATTTTGCATGGTTTCTAATTTGGAAGTAGTGCTTATGTGCTATGAAAACGAATAAAGAGTATCGATATGAAAATCTCAACAGCCAAAACAGAAGCCAAAGACGAGGTTGCGTGCACTAGATCCAAAAAATGCAGATTTGGTGCGCGCCTCTTCTTTGACATTGAACATAAAAACTTACTGTGACCTGTATATGTTTAAACGTCCATTTTGTATTGCTAAGAGAAATCAGAAAAACTCTTTAAAGTAAACAAGGTCCACTAAAATATGAACAAGTGTTAAATACATCTTGCACCAAGGAATACGAGAAATTCGCTTAGATTTTCAGAAAACGTTTTAGTATATAGTGTATGAATTTTTGAAGCAAATTCTATTTTATATTCCGCTGTACATGTCTAGAGTAATTATCAAAGTAGACCCGTCATCAAGTAGAAAAAGCTCGAAAATCTTGATTTGTAGAGAAACCCGATTATGTAGCTCAAACTTAATCTGGAAAGTGGGGAAACACAATCGAAATTTTGAAGACTTTGAGAAACGGTACTAGCCAGCTCGCTGTATTACAAGTATGGGACAGTAAGTACGGCTGGCAATATGTACCTGTTGTAACAATAGTTATATTTGTAAAGTTGCAAATAGCGGCATCTAGATTCATGAGCAAAAGCTAGCCTTTAGAAGAACTGTCTGAAGTAAATGAACACGCTTATGATACAACTGCTGGAGGAGCACTGCAATGCATTGCATTGCAAACTTTATGTACAAAAACCAAGAAATCCTACCCGTTCTCATCGACTAAGTGGATAATTTGTCCTCCATTTGATAATGCATTACAGCTTGTGAGAAAAGTCTGGTATTTTTGTCCTCCTCAAAAAAAGATGAAGATCGTCTGGATTTTTTTCTCGCAAAGATCTCAGACCTTTCACATTGAAGTCGCAATTCCATTCGTGTATAATAGCGTCGCCTACGTGAAATATCGTGCTGCTTTCCCATCTCGATGCCAAACGGATCGTGTGCACACAAGGGCTAGAATTTACCCTGCTTCTAAACTCAGTATTTTACGAGATGAAGTAAAATGGAGTCGAACAGACAAAACGCGCAGAGTTTAGTATAATTTGTTTTTCTTTCAGCGTAAGTGCAATAATCGTCTCACTTGTCCTCCTTTTTGCCCGTAAGCAGCGCGGCTGCATGGCTATTGTCGATGCATCGAACTGAGAACAGTCGGTCACTGCTTGTGATCACCAACGGATGAAAGCCGACTTCGATTTGGGCCGAGTACACTCGCGAGCCGTTCTAAAGCCGACGATTTAGTGGCATCGTGTGAAAAGCCGAAAGTGACAGTTCTTATGCGCAGTTAGGCAACGAATTTCCGTGGATGTAGCGCATAACAGGAAAAACGAAATCGTGTTCTGCTGCTAGTACAATTGCTTGCTTGCATTAGCCATTTCGATGAAAAGCATAGGCTTCACTTACATTCATATAGCTGAGTTCCATGCAGTGCTGGAGTTCAACCTTGAAGCTGGCATTTCTTTGAATGTTCGCTGAGTAGTCTTGCACGCAAGGTTGTCTGTGAAGCCTTTTGATAACCTACAAGCATCACACTTTCTTGTGTGACTCGAGAAAGAGTACAAAAACCGCCACATGTCTCTAAAGTGAAAAAGCTATGGCTATAGTTTAGGAGTTATAAATTCACCGAAATTCGTCCTTGAAATGGGATATTGGTGTCGAACTCCAATGTTAGCCATTTCTTCGAGCAGATAAGTCGAGGTGTTCCTAAGACAGTAACTTTGCTGATGAAAAGAAATTCGAATTTGAATGAGTTGTTCCCCACAAGTCAATTCGTTTTCTCCCTTAAGCTTATTTCAAGTTTAATGGTCCCTGATATGTAAAGTACATTCATACAAAACTGCTTTGGCTAGCTGATACATGTGTAAACAACATATGTATGAAAGGTTTACAGAATCTCATCTTTTGAAGGTTTTTGCTCATTAACTTTTATCGAATTACATATTTATTCTCATAGCTACAGTTCCACTTGTCTGAAACGTTCTACGAGTTATAATGACAACGGTTCTGTCCATACCATAAAAATCGTCCGGTATAATAGCTTTCAGGAAATGCTAATGGTGATTACTTTCTATACGGAACGACAATGTTTACTTTTTGATTACAAGAAAAATGAAGTGAAGTTAAACCAACACTACTTGTTCAGGAATGAGAATGTCGCAAGAAAGAATAACTTTCATCTTTTGAGCGCTTAGTTGCATTCAACAAACAAACAATCTTGTAAATAAACATTTTGTAATGCCCGACACGACGAAAGGTAAAATCGAGTGAATGATCGTCAAAATTGATCTGTGCATAATAGCATCGAGAGATTTGATCTCTGCGTCAGAAACGCTCTCAGTTTCGATCTCTGCGACAGGAAACCGTCAATTTTAATCTGTGGGTCGAAAAGCTGTGAAGTTTGATCTTTGCATTGCAAATCCACGGTTTCGCACCGTCGTTGCAAGATTCCCTGGTTATGAAGCTCTATTCCAGATCTCGTGGTGTCATTTCTCCTCGCGATCTAGTCGTATGAGTGGACACACGGGTCAGCACCACATAAAGAAAATTCATATTGCGTGAAGATTGACGTCACGACAGCCTGTGCGGCAATTCATGTGAAGATTTGGTTAAACTTATTCCGAAAAAAAGAGCTTATGGAAGCATGAGGGCGAGAAAAAACTAATAGATGAAAACAAGATTTCTGCATATTTATCCGCGAACTATACGTTAGTGAGGTGAAGACTGAGACAGGTCCAAGTAAAAAAGATGACCTCCTATTTCAGCAAAAATGGGTAGACTACTAGTTTAAGAAGAAGGAAACAAGGTTCATACTGATGTTCATTTGAAAGGGGGTAGCTCAAAACTTTCTCCTACCGCCATTTTCCACTAAAGTAAAAATTTTTCATTAGATGAACAAGCGCAAACCGTAAATCTTGGCATTTTCGAAGTCTTCCGATTGATTTGAGGCCCATACTTGTGCTAGAAGTAGGAGTAGAATGAGCATTGCATATGTAACGACGAAATGGAACCCTCTGCAAGAAAATTGGCTTCAGGAATCATGTTAGATTGAAACTCTATGTGGAAAAGGAGTTTAGCATAAATATAGGGATCGAAACGTTCGTACAAGCTTGCGGACTCGGATAAAAAGAGAGCAACGCGACAATTTAAAAATAGATTAATCTGCAACGGGGCTTGGGACAGCACGAAGTTCGAAATGATCAAACTTAATGACGATAGAGTGCTGTCGAGGATGTGCTTAGCTGATAATGAAGTTGTCCAAAGAGAGAAGAACAGGATGTAAGTGCTACTGGATCGCCGACTTAGATCGTGTTTAGCTATGTGCCAAAACTCTGTTGATCGTGTGAAGATGCGTCATCAGAACATGTTTCCTTGTATTCGGTCATGGTGGACACTCTCCTCCTCCTCGTCCTCCTCCTTCCCCCCCTAATTCCCCCCAACATTCGAGAGATAAAATAGTACAGATAAGTTCTGAAAGTTTGGCGAAGAACAGAATGGATCGTGTGCGAGATTTAATGAATTTTCCGCGAGACATCGGATGCGCAAACGATCTTGTCCATGCATTTAGAAAAATAGATGGCAAGCATCCAAAGCAAATTTTTCGGCTAAGTGGAAAACCCAAAACCTTTAAGTGGTCACTCAATGAGGTAGCTTTGAGGTTTTCAGAGATCGAGTACAAAGTTCCAGATAACTCAAATGCGAGCATTTCAATTTAGTTCAACTTTCAGCATAAAACAAGAAATTCTGAAGTCGACCAAAGTTGGCCCTAATCCTCTTGAAAGTAATGCCTTTGAGGAGTAGAGATGGGCACAATGGACCGGCTGCTTCAAGGGTGTCATCGAGAAGCCCAAAACAAGCCACTATCACCACGGGGAAAGCCCTCAAGCATGGACAGCAGCATTTTTCTAGATTCTTGCCCATTTGAGAAACAGCGACGATTTCATCACAAAAAAACAAGAGTTAAGGTTAGAAAATGCTAATAATCATAAAATATAGGAGAAACCGTCGTTAGCGAAAGCAACGATGGATTAAACAGAGGACTACGTTTAGACATTCTCTTGAACTTGCAGATATGGAGTAAGATGGAGCAAGTAACAAGATACGGTGTGAAGGTGAAATATGGAAAGAAATGAGAGAAAGGCGAGACATCTTGATGGGCTGGTATGACTTCCGCTGAGTGGTTTTACACCCGAACACCGAAGAAGAAGTAGAACTTATGTAGCATGAACCAGCAACATCATCTTAGATATTGAATGAACTTGAAGAACAATATCAAAACAAGCAAAAGTGACTTAACCTGACAGAAAGCTATGCTGTTGCAATTTTTTCTTGTGAAAGATCCTGTTTGCATTCGAATTATTGCAGTTGATTGACGCAACGCTTTCCGAATACGTAATGCCTATGTAAAAACGCTCGAGATGCTATGAAAACCCTAAAAGAATTGGAAATCGAGGTGGGTGTAATTCCAGTTCCCTTTCTTGCGTTAAGCAGAGCGAGACAGCCATTCGCTGTGATACTGTAGAATAAAAACATTTTGAACTAAGCCTGAAACGCAAACCAATGCAAGAGAAGCCCGAGGGTTCGATACTGGGCCTTTGCGCAAATTTGACCGTAGTGCTTGCTGAGCGTGCTCCTAAGCATTTCAACCCTCGGATTCTGGAATGTGGTAAAATCTTGCACAACAATGCAGCTCGCAATGTACATGACTATTCTAGATATAGCTGCTGAAAACCAGACAGCGACTGTTGCATGAGATGAATTACTTTATGGCGAAGAACAGCAACAACCCTAGAGAGGTCGAATATGTGAGTTTTACACGGTTTGGTAACCTGCACCATACCAAGAGCTTCTTGTTCTTCCACAAAAAATCTGCAAGAAATTACCCAAAAATTCTAGTCTTTGGAGCACTTGTGCAGTCAAGTGGTCGAAGATCCAGATCGACATAATGCTTCTAGGAAATAACCGCTGGAAAAAAATAGGCAAAGCAGGGGAAGGGGTTTTTGCGCATCTACAAAACACTTCTGAATGAAAAAATAGACAACAGTGGTTATTTGGACTAATTCATTTCTTCAGGCTGGTCTGGTAGCAGGTAGCATAAGCACCCTGTACTACATGGCAGAAATTGTGCTTCCAAGCTAGCATATAAATGAAACAAACTTTATTTACAGTTCCAAACGAAATGATTGTTCGACAATGGGGATAAACGCAACACATCAAGTACTTGAAGAGCGCTAATTACTATGTTCTTTACAAATGCCAATCTTAAGAAACGGAAATGGTAGTGCTGGAAAGCTAGAATGGGAAGATTTCCATTTGTAGCAAGTATAATCACAGCATTGTTGAAGGAGAAAAATTGTGACGTTTTCTAGCCAACGATTTGTTTTTTGAGGGTTTTTTACGTCTAGGGTTTAGGTTCAAAGGGGACTACTTAAAATTTTGCGATAGTCAATGGGGACTTCGTTTTTTGCATTTATGGAAAGCTATCTCGTGCCGCGCCCTGACTATAACATAAAAACCTAGTTTTTAGTCTCTCTTAGATGTGTCCCAAACAATGTAGAAAAGCCAAATTTAATATAGAGGAAAAGATTCCACATCAGAGATAAAGTTTTCATTCTCGATGTTCTCCTTCTACGTATGGTTGGAGTAAACGTAAAACAAAACACACATGCTCTTATAAGACTTTTCACTATGCGAAATATCAATTTTCTTTCCTAGCTGCGTGAGACGATTACTCTCCGTGGAAATTTGTTGAAAACTTTAGCAGCAACAATCTGAGAGTGAACGAACGAATCATGCTTTGACGACACCGTTTTTTGTGTATAGTCAGCTAAAGTGAACAAAGTCTAAAGCAAGTGAAGGAGCTGGAATTAAATAAGTGAAACGCCAAAGCATTTTAGCATACGTGGGGGCGGGCCTGTTTAAGTAGCCATATATGCTAGTTTAGTCGAATTTGAGAGAATGTTTCGATGTTGAAAAAATGGAAGAAAGTCTTTGCGTAAAAGTGAGCCTATAGAATCGCATTCAGAGCATTCGGGCAGATTCATGAAAGTTCGTGCTAAAAAGACATGCGAGCTGTTTTTTTTCTTACATAGCTTCGGATGTAGTAGATTATGTGGTGTAAGTGTGCAATAGAATAGTAAGCGATGTGCGCATCCAGTGGCACTTATGGCTCGAATTATTGGACGATACCTGTCCCTTGTGCGGTCTTCGACGAAGGGGAAGGTGAGGGGGCGGGATGAATATGTGTGGATTAGACGCTAGGGGGAACGAAAGGGTATGGTATGATGAAGGAGGAGGTGCGAGCGTTGTTCGCATGTGCCTTGTCGCCGAGCTGTAGAGGAATTCGTGAACACGAGTAAACGCGACTAGTTTCACATATTCACACTATCCGATAGTTAACATTGGAGCGGAGTTGACTTACGGCATTATGTGATACGTGTGATATGGTGGAATTTTGTGAGCGGGTTCCGCTCGCGCCAGACGAGCGCACTGGCGGCAGCTCGCACGAGGAAGGAGCGAATGGTTGCATAATGCCGGCTAACTGCCGCTCAGAATCAGATGGAATTTACTGGAAGTAAGCCTTATTATGGCGCGGCGCCAGTTTTGAGCCATCGTTTGGTCAGAGCCGCTTTTTGCTGCTACATTTCTGTTTTATGCGCTCCAAATGTCCACTCAATTGCTCATGGACCAAACTACTATGGGACTGCTATACGGTTGCAGTTTTGCAATTGTGGTCATCGTTTACCGAAGCTTCTTCCAGCAATTACTTGCCAAAACGTCATTGGAAAAAGCATTGAGGTGAAGTATGGCTTCCAAGAACCAGTAATATAGAATCAGCACGACTATGGCTTGATAATTGTAACAAGCAGTGGGGCTAGTGACTCTTGTCTGAGCTCTCAGTTCGAGGGTAAAATGAACTCCGGAGCGAAGCTCGTCGCTTCCGGCATCTTCCTCTTCTGCCAGTAGATCGTCAACACCAGTTTCCAACGTCTAACAGAAGTACAACATTATGAATTTTCACAGGACTTATATGACCTATTCTCTTTTTGCTTTGAAGATAGTGCTCCATGTTATTCTCAAGGTATTACTTTGGAGCATTCTAAGGGTTATCTTGCTTTTATGTAAATATCCCGATCACTTATGTCTCTCAAGTAGCCCAAAACAATACTAAGGGTTTTTTAAAATCTCAAGGTAGTATTTTTTGATCTTGTCGTTCGCTTTTGTTCTGTCCAAAACAACACTTGCATTTTTACTCCGCCGCTTTTTGACGAAAGGCCTTAATAACATACTATAACTTAGGTTCATGTCAAAAAAAAAACTACAGCCAAATGAGTGGGAGAGAGCAAAGGCAGGAGGTGATCTCATTTGTATAGTTTCCATGCTTGATACTATAACTTTACTCAGCTGCTCTGCGTATGCTGTATCAAGACAATGACATTTACTTACATACAGGATTGCAAGTACGAAGAAATTGTAGAATAAATTACAAGAAAAGAGACTAAGCTTTTTCACATCCCTTACCTCAAGTGATTTATTTGAAAAATGAGATATTTTTATCTGCTTGTACTCTGATTATTTTGCGACGCTCTCCAAATAAAATTGAAACCTTTTTTACCTTTGTAAAATTAACTTTCTCTATGAAACCCTCTAACGAATAGTTTAAGTATGGCTGGAACGTACCGATGGAGTGAGTTTGTATTTGATTCTTTCCCCATTTCGGACACATGCATTCTGATTAAGTCAAAAATTTTTCGGGACGAAACGAGATTGCGAGAAGGGGGGAGGGGACAAGGCAAAATAGGGCATACCCACGAGGCCTGACTTACAGCAGCGATCGGCTCCTCATACTCTCCTAGTGTTTATTAGGTGGAAAAGCAAAGTGAAAGTTTATGAAAGTGTTGCCTAAGAATAAGCAAAAACACATATCAACATGTTACATCCCTCGAGCATAATTTGTCACATTGCAATCTCAAGATAGTACCCTTAAGATAATATTTTTCACTAGAAGCACGAAGTGCAAAATATATGATTGCTGGAAATACTGTGGTAGGATAACTAATCATAATAATAGCTAAGAATTCTGTAAGGTATATCATCTACAACTATGTAACAGTATATTATCGTAAACATTGTAATGGATACAATGAAATAGACCTCATCGAATTTCAGAAGAAAGTTCCTCTTCGAAGTCTGACAACTTTGAGCATTAAAGATTTTGGAACTTCTTGCATCAATATAACTAAGCTGGGCAATTTATGAGGAAACTTTTGTATTTTGAAGTCTGCTAGCATCTACGGCAGATCATTTGACATATTCTGTCAGAAAGATAATCAGATTGTTTCAATATCTTGTAAAAGGTTTGCAAACAAAGTTGTACATGTATTCTACCAAGAGAAAGGGTATATCAAGTGTTGATAAATTCCGAAGTAGAAATGAACAGCTAAATGACGAGAGACGTTGTCCAGTACGTATTACAAAATAGCTCATTTTCGTATTATTTTTGAAAATGTAATTTTAGAGGACCACAAATTTTCTTTTAACGGCATAATTAGTGTTTAAAAACGGAGATTGAACTGACCAACTGCAGTACGATCGACGGTCAATTTCAGTACGATTTTTCCCAATCTATATTTTCGTGGGATTTAACTTTCACATTTGAAGTGCAGGAAGGTTTTAACTGCACATCTAATTTTTCATTCCTCTTCGCTAAGCAACAAAATTGCATATGTATTGTTCGACTTACCTCTTTTGTACATCGCCCACAAACAAAAATTAACTCTAGAGCTTGTAAGCGGGTTTTTTTTGGAAGTTGGTCACATCCAACAGATGTGTTTTTTTAATTTTTTGAAAGTTAGCATAGCAGAAAATTTTATTCTTACAGGCAACCATGCATTTTTCTAGACTTTCTTGAACACATATAAACCGAACCATATCTATTCGCTCTTCAGTACCGTATGAACTCATTGTTTGTGCGTTGCTTTGGT
The DNA here is from genome assembly GCA_958299035.1 of Cylicocyclus nassatus. Taxonomy (NCBI): domain Eukaryota; kingdom Metazoa; phylum Nematoda; class Chromadorea; order Rhabditida; family Strongylidae; genus Cylicocyclus; species Cylicocyclus nassatus. Next base: position 20,575,340 of record CATQJL010000326.1, read on the forward strand.
GTTTCAGTTCTCGAAAACACTTCCTCATCATTTGCTCTTTTTTTGCGTTCACCTCTTTAAGAGTGAAAACGTTTTGCGTGAGCATGTGCAACGCTTTACACTAGCATTGCCGGACGCTCAAAACACCGTGGGCTCCGTTCTTTGAGCTATTGTAAAGTTACAGAGTTATTCTCATCATCGATATCCACACTATCGACTTATCGTATTGAGCTGGTCTCTAAGCAGGTGGCTGCCTCTGCTTTGGTGCTTTTGATTTGTTGCATCTTCTGCAGCTTTTATTTCAGGTGCTTTATCGCCATTTTCAGAAATATGTATGTAGCTTCGCAATCGAATGAATTTGCATTTACCTGTGGCTAGTCATATCATTACAAGGAATAATCTCCTTGAAAGCTTAGCATTTGCTCATGGTACTCACAGTGATGATCACCAATTGAGAAAACATAGGCACTTCAATATTTTCCGAGCAGATTGAATGCCTTTCAAATTCATTAAGCCAGCTAGACTATGTACATCAAAATACTAAACGTGTTCGCATTCAGAAATTATCTGTTCATTTGGTTAGACAATTGATCATATTAATTCAATTTTCTGGAGTGCCAACGAACTTAGCTCAGAAGCTGACTTAGATAAAATTGAGTGTTTCCCAAAGAAATTGTAAACAAAAGCTATTAAGATAAATCGCTATTCAAAATTTTATATGAATCCTTAATAGTGTATATCTAGACGAATCTGTTCCGACTAATTTTGCACTATTTCAAAAAAACTTTTATTTATTTGTTCTTATTTTCCTTGTTGGTTTGGGAAGCTAACATACGCCAGCGCAAACATTTGAGTTTTCTTTCGTTAGAGCCCGTCAGTGTCAGCTGTTTACTTCCAACTTCATGAAAAAAAATAGTACAACAGCCCACTGTGTAAAACTCGAGCAAATAAAGTCAGTGCACAATAAAATTACGAAAGTATGAGCTCCTCTCTCATTTCATGTAGTAAATCAAGTGTTGAAAAAATCCCTAGAATCGTATTTGAAAAACCGTAGCTTTCATTCCTAAGCTTTTGCTTGAAATTAATTTTTGGTGGGCAGAAACTCGTGTGCTTTCTATCGGCAACTTGGAGACTCTTTATTGAGTACAGGTTGCGGAAAGAAAAGCAGAAAAATCAAAATAAGGCCGGAGGCGCAGAAGCAATATTAGTTGAGCGGGCGCGAAAGCGGCGCGTGCGCGTATCTTCACCGTTGTGAATCCTGCGCCTCATTGTTCTGCGGCTACTAAAGCCGCGTTCGCGCCCAAAGATATTGCGCTTTCTTCGTGCGGCAGCCTTACTTTTGTTCCAGTGATTTGAGACAAAAATAAACCGACACAAACGGAAATACAATCTGCGCATTCTAAAAGAGCAACGGAATGAACGAGAACACACAGTAACCTATGATTTTTCAGAAAGTCAATCTAAACTTCAAAATAATTTTTGACATTCTTTTTTGAAATCGTAAGTCCTGAAGGTCGCACTGTTCATATAAAACAGGGAGGTCATAAACTCAGGCTATTAATCGTTGTGAAGTGTTCTCAGAATTTTGATATTCCGGCAAATATCATCAAAGCTCAAATAATCTATTTCTCCCAGTTTTATCTCTGCAGCCTGCACTTGGAAGAGAGAATTCTTACACCTTTTTTATCAGAATTAAATGGAGATTTTCGACTAAAGTAGCGGCAAGACTGGAAAGAATAATTCACGACTTTTTGTACATGATGCAAATGAACTTAGGCTATTCTAGTACACGATGACTCAACAGTCTTGACAATTTTTGACAATCTAAGGGCCGCATGCACTAATATCCCCGCGGGGAGGGGATCGCAGCTTCAGAAGAAAGCTTCATATCCTGAAGCTCCGGATATCTGGATTTCACGCTGTCTACCTATCCGTAAGTATTCCCACTACCCTTCACTATGAACATGTTGAAGATGAGCGAGAAGCTGTACGAACCGCATTTTCCAGCTTTTGTATGATCCCTGATGATCCCCGGCGCTTTTCTTTAAAGTCATTTTTCTTTCTCCGAAGTTAACGAAAACCTTCCAAAATTGTACTGAACATCTAACACAATACTGCTAAGCATGTTGCTGATGAGAACAAATGAGTTTTTGAAAAGTCGAATTTTTCGGTAAGCCTCAAATTTCGACCTGTGGATCATCGCAAATTTCATGACTTCAAAACATCATTTGTTCTTAGCAGCAACATGCTTAGCACTGTTGGGTTAGACAATCTGCACAACTCTGGAGATTCTTTGTTAACTTCGGAGAAAGAAAAATGACTTTGAAGAAAAGCGCCAGAGATCATCAGGGATCATACAAAAGCTGGAAAATGCGGTTCGTACAGCTTCTCGCTCCTGTTCAACATGTTCATAGTGAAGAGTAATAGGAATACTTACGGATAGGTACACAACGTGAAATCCAGGTATCTGGAGTTTCGAAATATAAAGCTTTCTTTTAAGCTGCGATCCCCTCCCCGCGGGGATGTTAGTGCATGCGGCCCTAAGAATGAATCTTTAGCGAGGAGTCCGAGATACGAGTGTTATTCGGTGCATAGCTAAACTTGAATAAGCATTGATGACACCCGCCCTCTCCCCCCCCTCCTCTCCTGTCATGCATTGCATTTTCATATTCTGTATTTCTGCAACTTTAGCTCCGCTCAGCTTTCGCATATATTCTACGCTGCGCTTTTCAGTTAAAAGTTATGGCCAACTTTCTGATAAAAATGGCGGGAGGGAGGGGGGAGGGGGTGGGGGTGTTGCTAGCACTGTGGAACGAAGCCAGCACTTGACGGATATCTCGACAGCTTTTAGACAGCAGTGCACTTTTGTCAAACAGTAAGCGCCGCCGAAGGAGCGCTAGGCTGAGTTTTGCTAGAGCACGCGAGAGGTGCTCTAAAATCTCGTATGACATCGGCTTACAGTCGATTGCACGCTTCCGACTTAAGCACACTTGCTCACAGAATCCATAAGTGCTCTGCTTGCTTAGTATTTGATATCTGAAGATTTATCTTTGAAATACGGAAGTTTCGCCCAGGTATTTGCATTGCGCGTGAGCTGAAGCGCGTGCCGAAATGATTGAGAGATCAATCCAGATTGCAATTTTATCATCGTTTTCGATAGCTCGGATCGAGCGGGGCTCCCGGGGGCTCGGCCACGGAGGTGTACCCCGTCCCCCCCCCCCCACCCTATCGTTTGATAAAGGCCAGCCGCCTGTTCTCCTGGCCACGGCCTCGGCTCGGCAGCCAGGCCATCCCTCCATTCAACTCTCGACTCATCTTTACAATAATTGTTCCGCCACTTTAAACCCTCAGCTTATCCTACGCCCGCAAACTTTCTTATGTATTTACATATTATTTTATGGGCTATCGTTATGAGACAAACCCTCATTCTGATGCCAAATAGTCATTTTTATATCAGTGAGATTCTGCACGGTCATTTTTTCAAAAGGCCGCAACGATTTCGAAATGCTAAAACCTTCCCTATCGCACTCGGCATCGATATTGAAAAGCTTGATCCTTCCCTATTGCACTATGTACATATAGCTTGGTAAACTCGGCTTAGGTTTTGATATAAAGGCACAAAGCAACATCCTAGCTTTGTCGTCTTTTCTGCGTTCATTCTTGTTCTTCCAAGCTCTACAAGATGAAATCGTTCAGATGATCTGGTGCCGGATACTAGGGGTGGCCCTACTGGCCACGGCTGTATCGTCAGCGGCCCAGAAAACCGATGACTTGGAGTGCATGTTCCTCGGCTATCCCGATCTAGAATACGACGGTTTTGATCGAACTGAGGTTGGTCGTGATTGCAGAAATTGATCTCGGATTACACTTCACCGATTTTTTTTGTAAAGTGCTGCTGTTCTGCTAATCATAAATGGATCCTCGCCAAACTCTCAATTTATTGAATGCTGCGAAATGTCGCAAATGGATTGCTAATTTTTCGCAGTATCTGCTTGAGAAAAAAATGGAGAACTTCTGATTTGGAAAAGCAATTTGACCAAACTATGAAAATCTCCGAGATCTCTTTCACGAGCCAAATCAAATTTTTCTTTTAGGTATTAACAGAAAAGAACTTCAACAAGACCGTCTTCGCCGAGGATGCAAAGTCAGTCGTCTTCTTCAACGATGTCGAGGAAGATGATCCTGAATTAGACCAGTACGAGTGCTTCATGCAGGTTTGAAATCACTAACTTCTAGAACAGATTAGTATATATCAATTTTTCAGCTCTCAGCTCAGATCATGACAAAAAGAGGTTACAACTTTTTTACCGTCAACACAACAAAGGAACAAAAGCTGAGAAAACAAGAAGGTGGAGTGTTTGCTCTTGGGGTAAAGCTAGACTTATGATCACATGGCAAATCTTTTCTTAGTGTTCACTGAGATTTCAAAGTGCCAAGTTCAGGTGTTTCTGTAGCAGTTCAAAACTCTGCAAATGTTCCTAGACATTATCCAGTCATTACTTTGAATTTGCAATAGCATCATATGTCCGAAGTGATTTATACGTGTGTATTTTTTCTTTTGTTTGCCCCATGCGCTCACATCTCGGAGTGTAAAGTAAGGAACGTGGGTAGTATGGATTAGATTGATCCACTTCTGCCGAGATTCACCTGTTTAAACGCCACAGAAAAAAATGATCCTTGAAGCCCTTTGATTTCTAAGAGAATCTCGCTCTGTTCTTACATATCGTTGCTTTGTGCACATACAGTGCAAAAATCAAAAGAGTATAGAATTCATTGCAGAAGTTGACAAAGGCGAGGACACCATCCATGTTTACAAAGACGGTTTCAAGATTGAGTACAATGGGGTTCGAGATCCGGAAACCTTTGTTGGATGGATGATGGATGTGGGTTTTATGTTCAATACTTATAAAATCACTCGAAGTAGCTTGCACTGGAAAGTGTATTTTTATCTGCAAATCTTGAATTCCGCTTGAAGAAATCATTCTGAAAAGAAAATCCCTACTGTACATCCTCGTTATACAGTGAATAGTACAGAAACAAACTGTACTCTGTTTTAATATTGGCCATTGTCTACACTTATAAGAAAATCTGACTCCTTTCTTGCAAGGGAGGGATCATAAGTCAAAGCGGCACTCCAAGCTAAAATGTAAACTGCCATAACGCTAATTTCGAATCTACCTTCCCTAGCTGCGGGTTTTTTGGCAAGTCATGAGCTATTAGACTTAATTCGTTACGTCCTTCTTAATGTTTCGATGGAGCTTTGACGATAGTCAGAGCACTCCGCGCACCAAATACAGTCAGTTTTATTTACTCTTATTCACCGCTAGCTCATTTACCTAGGAAGGTTTTGGCTACAAATTCTATCCTCCGCTTACAAACCCTCGTAACTTCCGGGATACCTGCAGCAGATAAGGAAGACAAAATCGGATAAAGCAGTATTTTTAACAAGGCCGCTTGGAATAAGTATGCGCTTCTTGTCAGATATTCGACTGTAAAAACACATAAGTAAAATGTTTGTTACAGGTATAGCTCTTCAAAAGATTCAGCTATCACAGGAATAGCTCTATCTTGTAATTACTCCAATGCCAGGGGTTTACAAATACCGTACAGGAGTCCCTTACCTCCATCCCCCACCCTCTTTTTCTCAAAGCACATAACCGCTTGCTCCGAATCTGGTCACAAATAGAAAGTTGGAAATTGATGCAGCTTCTAACATCATCACTAAGGTAGAGTTCTGATAGGCACAAGTCGTAAAAAAAAGAAGATTGTGAAACTTGGCAAACCCTTACCAATAATTACTCACTACCATCAGCTGAGTTTGAGCGATCGTGTCGAGAAAAAAATGGTGCGTTTGTATATAATATTAGGTTGTCCCGAAAGTTTTGTCCGTTTTTTCAACCTATCATAAAAATACGTGGAACAAAGATAGGGAAACGCTTTAAGCACTATCCGACGCATCTTTTCCTTCTCTTTCTAACTGTCATGCTTCCATGCCGATTAATCTTTTGTTCACTGAGATAAACGCCGAAATTTCGAACCCATGGTTTTTACTATGTCCAAGTTTGGCAATTTTTCACAATCTTTATTTTGACTTTCGGAAAAGCTTTGGCAACAGTTAGATAGAGCAAACAAAGGGCAATATAATGCAATTATTTGGCATATCTAGCTGGCTTTTCAATACTTTTAAAGATAATTTTTTCAAAAGTCTTCACTTTTGCAAAGTTCTAAAATACAGAAACGCCTCGAACACTAACAACTCATCGGATTTTGAAGCTTTCAAAAACCGATTACGATTATCCACTATTTTTACGAAGCAAATGAGCGTTCATCGCTTCGAAATATAAGATTTTGCATTTTACGTGTACACGCTGGGGTGGGGTCAAATTCAAGCATTATGAAAATTTTATAGCCAAAGATCCCGCAAGTTGAAGAGAAACTCGCTGGAAAGAGGAGGAAAAGCTGCATCGAATAACACCGTGATTGTGCGCCGTTTTATGATCTCTGGCTTTTGGCATCACCAAAAGTGGAATTTGATAGCATCAGAAAAATAATTCTAAAAAATTTTCAAGGCTGGCTATAGATGCCGCAAAATTGCATTATATTGCCCTTTGTTTGCTCTATCTAACTGTTGCCAAAGCTATTCCGAAAGTCAAAAATTAAGATTGTGAAAAATTGCCAAACTTGGACATAGTAAAAACCATGGGTTCGCAATCTCGGCGTTTATCTCAGTGAGCAAAAGAGTAATCTGCACAAGATTATGACAGTTAGAAAGAGAAGGAAAAGATGCGTCGGATAGTGCTTAGAGCGTTTCCCTATCTTCGTTCCACGCGTTTTTATGATAGGTTGAAAAAACGGACAAAACTTTCGGGACAACCTAACATGATTATCCTATTTTCTTGGGAGTTTAAGGAGTACCAACGTTAAAAGTGTTTGCGACAAACATTGTAGTTCTGAAAATTGCACAAAAAGTGATATGATACTTTCACTCGTTTTCTCTAATACAATATGTACATAGCTGCGCAAAACTCAAAAGCTTCATTGAAACAAATCAAACCCACATTTCTTTTTCTCACGCCGCACACTAGTCTGCCGTAATACCTCATACGCAGTTTGCATAACTTTCAATAATCTCTAAGGCCCGTATGCGCGTACATCCCCGCTGGGGAGGGGAGGGGATGTCTAAGAGGGGATGCATGGTATCTCGCTACTCTACGTATCTTTCTTCTTTTTTTCTCTATCTTGCTTATGAAATTTTTCACACACTTATTCTGCGCATAATCTATGCCACGTTACTTCCATATAAGATTGGTTTTTTGCCAGTGTGATCCCCAGGGAATCCCCTGAGGATCCCCAAGGGATCACCTCTCATTTTCAAAAAGATTTGTCTCCCTGAGAAGTTAATGAAAACGCTGCAAAATTGTACTGAGGATATACTACGGCACTGCTAAGCATGTTTACGATAGGAGAAATGAGATCTGAAGATTGTGAACTTTTCGGTGATCCCTAGCTCGCGAGCTAGGGATTACCGAAAATTTCGATATCCTTCGATTTCAGTTATTTCTACTATAAAGGTCTTTAGCAGTGCCGTAGTATATCGTCCCGAATCCTACAAATTTCCCATTTACCCAAGCATATACGTGAGACATCAAACACTCAATCATACTTCGCAATTCAATGAAGCAAAAGGGAGTAGAATGACAAACTCCACCCCTAGCGGTCCTGAGTTCCTCCCACACCTGTAATTATTATGGCCCATAAGTTCAGAAATGTCATATACTTGTACTCTTGTAAAGAGAGTGGTTCTCATAGAATACTGATCCAAAGCTGAAGTCGGGGAAACTTTTGAGACGACCTAACACATATTATGGAGCTGAACGATCCTGTCATTTTAGATTCCTGATGACCCAGTAACAATCATTAACGATGAACACGATTTGGAAGAATTCGAGGACCTGGAGGACGAAACCGTCAGGATTATAGGATATTTTGAGCCTGGATCAGCTGGTTTGTCATTTTGTAGTCCTCTTAATTGGGGCTTGCTTGTCTTACGGTTGCTGATTTTAGCTCTCAAAGAGTTCGAAGAAGCTGCTGAAGACTTTATGGGAGAAATCGAATTCTTTGCTGTAGTCACATCCAAGGTGACTGGTAATACAATCCTTCAGTTAAGGTAGAATACCTCGATCGATTTCTTATGTTTCAGTGGGCTCGCAAAGTCGGTTTGAAAAGAATAGGAGAAGTGCAAATGCTGCGGCCTTTTGAAGAGGATCCAATCTTTGCCCCAACTTCTGTTGACACCGGTATGATCAAACAGAATGACGCACTTGAGACTAAAAGGCTTTTGTTCAGAGGAGGAATTCGAAGACTGGGTTGAGAAACACAAAGAACCTGTCATGCAGAAACTTACGCTAGAAAACTACTTTGCCGTTTGGGTGAGAAAGTGTTTTGAACTTGGAGGTTTGATGCCTTTCTGTTTCATCGCCATGATGTATTTTGTAGAAAGATCCGGATGACGATGAGCGCATGATCCTAGCGTTTGTCGACGAAGAAACGCGAGAAGGCAGAGCTATGAAGAAACTTCTAGACAAAATTGCTGATGAAAACTCAGAACACGCAGGCACACTCGAAATTGTGCTGATCGACCCTGGTAAGCTTTCGAAAAAACTCATCTGTAAGATAAATGACACTGACTGGAACCTTACAGACGAGTTCCCGCTCATGGTTGATGTTTGGGAGGATATGTTCGGTATTGACATCGAAGAAGGCCCTCAAATTGGTCTCGTTGACATCGCTGACGTAAGTATGGTTTGCCTTTTGAACCATTATATCTCTGTCAAGAAGATCATTGTTTTGTATGCAACTCTGTTGATAACTAAAACATTTGATTGCAATGGCGCCAAGATACAAATCTCGAATAAGACTGAGTGAACCAATATTTACTTTTGCTTCTTCTACTTCACAACCGCATTCCATCGTTCAGTGAACTGAACTATATCTATGCTACTGTAATTGCATGAAAACCTTGGTTTTACATTCACGGTATATCTTACGATCAAAAATTTTCTCTTAAAGTGACTTATTTCCAACGAAATCGGAGTATGCCGATTTCAAAATCGGATCTTTATGGACCACGACATCCTATTGTTTGCTTGCCTCTACACTGACAAGGGAAGCCCTTTCAGTCAGAGTGACCTTTGCAAATGACTTATATACCTCTTTGAAGAGCATTGGACAGTAATCAAATCTGCCTTTCTTAAACAACTCTCTGAAAGAACTTATGAGCGATTAACCAGCTGTCAAACTTCAAGTAGCATGGGATTAGCGAAAAGATTTACAAAAACACCTAAAGTGGTAATCATGTGTATAAAATTTATTCAGTACAAGGAAGTAACACAACCGGCGATCTGCACAGGTGTTTTTGTAGACCTTTGCGCTAATTTTGTGCCTCAAAGCTTGACAAATTTTGACAATCAAACACTCATAACTTCCTTCGTAGATTTGTTTTCACAATGCAGATTTGGAGTCACCTTTGGTATCGGCAAAATCTTCCGTTTTGACCAAACACTTAATGATGCAGTCTAGGTAAATAGCATAAGAAGAAAAATTCCTCTAATTGTTACTACATGTATAGCTTATTTTCCAGTCGATTCTGTTATCATGATAACCTGGAATTTTTGGAACTATCGTCGAAACCTTGTTCAATATGCAATTCTTTCAGCACTTGTTTCTGAGACTTAAAAAAATACTAGACGAAGTCGCATCTCACCTGTGCAACCCTTTTGCAATTTATTATAGTTTTTGTCTTACACGACTTTGTAAAAGTTTTTCTCTACTAAATTTTCGAGCATAACACGCTTTACCACTCCAAAAATGCTTTTCAATGTTGCACTCCATATTTGAATTTCATAAATAATCCTTTTTTCGTCGAAATATAGTAAACTCTTGGGTTACCGGAGTTCTGCAATCTGTACTCAAATGGATTATGCCTAGAAGATTTGAGCAAAAAATTGAATGGTGATCAAGCATTTTGGGGAACTAAGCTTGTGTAAAGCAAATTCTTGGAGAAAGCGATATTCGAAAAAAACTAAAAAAGTACTGAGTGTCTTAAATGCTTCACTGAGAGCTCTAATCATCATTTACTTGCAAATTGATTTTGAAATAACATTCATAGAATATATCCCGGTGGTCCTTGAGTTTGACCTGTTCAGGAGTTTAGATTAGATGCTTTACAGAATCAACTATTCGACTAATCCTAAATGGAAATTTTTTTCAGAAGGAAGGTATCTGGTTCGACATCTCGCAAGTGAATCTAGATGACCCGAAAAAGCACAGCGACAGCAACTTCGAAGTACTCCAAACTTGGATTGATCAGATCATGAGCGGCTCAATCACGCTTGATGGTAACTTCATTATCTTGTTTTACAGTCATTTTTCACCCTATGTAGGGTCGATCAGGAGGTGTGGCACATAATTGCCAGATACCCCCCTCCCTACTCTTAAGTTCCGTCCCGGCACCCCCCCCCCCCCCTCTTTCAACATTTTTGTTTGCCTACCGTAGGCATGACATAAAGCGATTACCGCATTACTACTGATATATTCGTAATTATCACGTCGTGTGACTCCTGTAGGAGCGAATTCGCTACCTCTTTTTATCCAGTGCAAAGCACTGCTCCATGTTTGCCCATATCATGAATCCTGCTTTGAATAACTATCGAACTATGGAATTAGGAGCCATCTAAAAATCTCGTTCGTCCCACTTTCCGCTCGCAGTGATTGTGCTTCCAGCAACAATTGCTCAGACGAAAGAAGTCGAATTCAGCTCTGATCACTTCCACAAAGACTAAGAGACTTTGGCTAACGAACTATTATGATTTGTTTTTCTAATATTCTCTTTGAAGGTAAAATGGGTGTGGCACCACCCCAGAAAAGCTGTAGCTGCCACACCTTTTCAGGGGTCGTGCCACACCTCCCTTACTTTTCTTTGTTTTGGCTACTGCTTAACATCATTTTTCATAGATCAGGAATCCTTCGCAATCGTTTCTTCTAGGGGAAGATACAACCGTTTTTCCTTACCCATGCGAATGAAAAATACTGCGAATATACTAAGTTACGGTAACATGCTAGGTGTACGCTACTACGTGAATCGTGAAGGCTGCAATGTATACAACTGGTAGTCTAAGCCTCGTAATACGCTAAGGTGATGTGGGCCATTTTATTGAAAGGGAAAAATGGAACGAATGAGATTTTGGCTTGCTCTTAATTCCTTAAGTTTGAGGTTATCTAAAGTGGGATTCTCAAAGTGAACAAAGAAGTGGTAGTTCTTTGTATCATGCGCAAAAACAAGTAGTCAGCTCACTTTTGAAACATGGTTAACATGATCGAAATTGACCATCTCATTTCAGTGTCCCAATATAATGTGGCTCACAGGGTTATCCGACTTGCTAATTACGAAAACAATGCTTTTATGCTTTTGATTTTTTTTATTATGCTTACTGACGTATACGATGGTGGGCAACATCATTGTGCTAGTATTTTGCACGATGGGCCTACCTGACATCGTTAACAAATATCATGCTATCGCTGACATCAGAATCACCTTGATAACGATCCCCCCCCCCCCCCCCGCTCTTTCCCTGACCTCTCAGTACGAACCCCCACGCATGCCACACTCCACGTTTGACCCTGGTCCTATGTTTTCATTCCGCAACTTCTTGCGCGAAATTTTCGGAATAGCCCGTGTTCACAATATTTTTTGGCCCTAAACATTTCGGCAGACTGTTTTTTCACTTTCAGATAGTGATTTGTACTCACCTATAATCTAGAACATAGGAAGTTATGCTAACCAGACTACCTGATCGGTACTCATCCTCCTCCCCCCCCCCCCTCCCCCCACCCAAAATTTTTTTTGATGATTTCCAATTTTTAGTGGACTAGCAACCCTGTAGCTTCAAAAAGATGATGTGACGGCAATCGCTCCTGCAAAAAAATTACGGGATAGTTTGGCGGTGAAATTCAAGACTATTTTACTTATTTACATGTTGAAAAGCACATCCTCTGTTCTAAAATTTGGAATTCTATTACCACTGAATATCTTAATATTTTATATTCGTGAAAACTTTTCCAATTAGGCAACTCACTTTCACAAATTCAAAGCTAATTCCTAATTTATACGTAAATAATACTCCAATTTCTGGTATAAAAAATCTGCACAGTTTTGGAACTAGCAACTTTTGAAATTTGTGCATTTTGCATATTGTGGGGAAAAGGAGTGCAAAAAATAGTGCACACATTGCCATCTTTATTGAAGCGGAATCGATTTTAACTAAATCACAATAGCAATGCTTCTACATCCGTATCAAAACCCAAGTGAGCAACAAGTCCCATGACACTCGTTGCTTTGAGCCTCGTCTATACATCAATTTCCTGATTTCTTATTGTATTTCAGACGACGACGATGACGAACCCGAGCCTACGCCGCCCCCTCCACCAGCAAAAGCTAAAAAGGGAAAGAAGGAGCTGTAGGACCGCATTCGAGACGTGTTCGGCCACAATTTGAGCAACATTCGAGCCTTTTCACTAGGTTTTTATGCTATCGAATGGGCTGATTATTCCTTAGGGAACCAGCCATTCGCTCTTAGGTATTTTTCGAATCCCAAAAATTCAGAGGTGATTTTTGTAAAATGCTTTGACATCCCTAGCATCTTGTACATCCCGCTCAATTTCGGCTTCTTTTGTTCATCTCAAAAAGTTTCACATTGTCCCAAGCTTTTGTATATTATGTGAATGCTTCATCATTTCGCATACTGGATGTCTTTTCGTACGAGTGAGAGTCTATGTGGTTTTCATGTGTTTCATGATTTAGATTTGCTTAGACGTGCACCCGATTTTCTCCTGCCATCACCGGAGGAACGCGTATTTGTTGTCGTTAACTCGAAACGGAGGGATATTCTTTAGAGTTATGTTTTACATAAAGTTTATAACGTGAATTCGCTCGTTTGCTCGATGTTTGAAGTGTCATTAGAGCTTTTTGAAATGCTTGCATGCGCATTTCGAGGTCATGCCCGAGTGCACTGCGCTCCCGTAATAGCTACCTTCTGGGGGCTGATTGGATATTTCCGCCCGTTCGAGAAACGAGGAAGCCGAGTTCGCGCCGCGAAAAGCCTCAGCCATCTCAATCAGCCGAGTCATCTCTCTTCAGCCCCTTTACGCAAGATTTTTGATGCTGAGCTGTTGTGAATACGATCAGCATTTCTACACAATTATTGTGTTAATCTCCTACCCAAAGTTTGTAACTTATTCCATAATCTCTGAGCACCCTTTCACTTGAGTGTGACAATAATAATTCGTAGAAATTCACAAAAAAAAAAACTCACCAAGTTTTCAAAAAATTCACCAGTATTCAAAGAAAATTGTCACCCAGATCAAATGCCGTTTGACATGAGATGATTGGGAAAAGGAAGCTATTGGTTTCCTAATTGTGCCAGAAACAAAAATTAGTCGTGTCGCGCTTAAGCTATAATTAGTTGATTTCTCTTAAAAAGGTAATCCAACGGCCTCTGATTTTACCTTCGATTTGGATATTATGGTCCACTTTCTAACCAAGATAATTTGTGCTGAACGGATGTCTCTACAAATTTGATTTTTTGCAATGATTTTGTGCGAAGTTTGTAGAGAAATTCTGATACATGATAAAAAGTTGCATGTGCATCGAGATAATATCTGACTTCAAATAATTCTCCAAGAGTTTTAGGATTTTCGCTGCAAGATGTCCAATCAAGTAATTTTTCCGCACACGGTGATTTCATTTAAAATCTTCGGTTTCATCACGATTTGTAATTTGAAACTCAACCCCGCTTTTAATTCACTTGCTTAAAAGCTCGCTATTATCATCCGAGATTCAAGAAAATGATGTAACAAGTGACATGGCAATGGTTAGAGGAAAAGTTTCAGTTCATAGAATGTTTTTTTTTTTCACAACACCTGTTGCATTTGTCTAACGCAAAAAGCAGTTGATTTACACTATCTGGCTATAAATCGTAATATACCGGGTTGCTGTTGAAGAAAAATAGCAACCCTCAAATACATTGTAAGAGTGGTAAGTAAGAAAGAATTGAGCATTCGCTAATGTAGTTGCTTCAAGAATACTTCATTTTAGTTCTTATGAAGAAACCTTTCTTACTTTGGAACCTCTTTCAACAGGCTCATGCATGGGTCCTGCACCAGATTATTTTGGAAAAATTTAATCACCTCCGGTTTTAGTGAAATCCTCGTTTTTATGAATAATATATCTATATTTTTGCTCTTTCTAGCGCTTGATGTTCTTAGCTATAAGCTAAACAACAGAACCACTCAAAAAGTAATTATTGTTTTGTGCTAAAGGCATTCACTTACATCTTTGAAAAATTGTGCTCAAGGGCACTCCATACTGATTATATAATTTCCGAGTTTCCTGCTACTTTTTGAATTTGATCCACCTCAAAAACACAATAAAATGCAGTTATTTTACGTCTCAAATTTTTTTTGGATTCTTAGTTGCTAGGCTTATGTATCAGCCTAATAGAAGTAACCTCTTTTATATTCTTTTCTGATCCCGTCGCAGGGTCATAAACTCTGCCAAATTCTCAAAAAAGATTCCATTCCTCAGTTCAAATTGACATAGCCCTTTGCGTTAATTGTTTTTCTTGTTATACGGTTCAGAGGTTGCAGTTTTTGGCTGCAGGCAGTTTTCTAGCAGTGAGCGAGTAAAGTAGAAGGCCTGGTCTGTGTAAAGTCTATGTAAGCGTATAGATTGAGGTTTAAAACATTCCCTTACGAATTTTGGATGCAGCCATTGATGCTTCAAATAACTCATTTTTCCTTGTTAAATCCGTAGTATAAGATGTTTAATTTCACCATCACTAAAGTTTACGAAGGACTACTGCTTGGTGATTTGTTTTACGGCATAGCTCATTGCTGTTCGAAAGCACGAAAGCAATTTATGCATGCAATTCTTCGACCCCTTCATTTATTCTTGTTATGTAAATCGATGAAAACGATTTGTATGAATACGTAAGTATTCTCATGCATTCACCCATGTCGTTTGCTTTTGCTAGAAGCAGCTCGAAGGTAAAATCATGGTCGTGGTAAGAGACCATACAGGTTCATTGCGAAAAGTACGTTTCTTGAAAATCTCCACCTTTGCAGAAAAAGCTTCCTGTTGAATTTGTAAGCACATAATGCATAAATAGTCAAGTGGGAAGGCTGAGATAAAATCTGTATATTGTAAGCTTCTGAAGTCGTGCCTCTGACTGAAAACATGTAAAACTCTAATGTTCTGATAGGCTGATGCATGAGCCATGCGCGACAATTCCTTGGAAATTATAATCTCAATCAAAATTGATGAGCAAGTTTGGGCCATTCAATGAAGGAAAAGTTTACGTTTTTATTAGTGTTTGACTCAGAAATCAGTATTTGCATAATGCAACGATGCAAGCTTAGGGGAACTAGTCAAGAAATGGCTTACTGAGGTTCGTCCGCTAGAAGTCGCGAAAACGTCTACTAAGAACTAATTTTACTCTTTAGCTCTGTTTCATGACCTGCTCGTTCTACCTAAAGGAAATTGTGTTGAGCGAATGTCTCGGGAATAATTATAAATTTAGTGATTTTCTTTATTTAACTTCTTGACTTTGATTCAATTAAAATTTCTGCCATCTGCAAATAAAAGCCTTTATCATGAGTCATAGTAAATAGCATAACTCAAATAAATCCAAACGTTTTCAGAAATTTTTTCTTATGTTTATTGGTGCAAAAATCATGTATAACTGGTCGATGAAGAAATCAAGTTTACCTGATCCCTTAAATTATTTCTTTTACATGAGCGCACGTTTTCCCACAAGAGCTTTGCTGCATAGTCAGTCATAAATATCAAATTGTCCCATAAGTAAACCGTATTTCTAGATAAATAAACTTTTTTTGTTTTTGCTAGCAGAATTAGGTTACCTCAATAGAGCGAAGCAAGCTCTACAAAATGACAATTAAAGATCCACCTCAGTCGTAATCCAGGTAGAACTTGCAGTTAAAAGCCAAAAATTTTCAACTACTCTAAAACTGGATTCCCTTTTAGAAAATTTCTATGGACCTTTTTTTTCATTTCTGGACTTTTTCCTCGCTTCATGCGAGAAAAAAAATTTCGCAAATGCATTTATGGATACTACTATGTATCTTTTGTATGACGAAATTTGGAGCTTCATATGATTCTTTTTCGCAAAAAATGCATTCTCAGATGACAAAATATTTTTCGCTGTTGGCTCCAAATTTTATCTACATTACGCTTTAGGCGGAGCTTTAGTGGTCATGTAGTAGAGCTTGCTTCGCTCTATCGAAAGGTACCCCTTGGAAAAGCAGTTTGATTTATATAGTTTACTTTTGGGACAACCTAATAAAGTGGATGGATAGAACGAAAGCAGAATATCCCCAAAGCGCAAAATTGTTCACCAAAACGTCTATTGAGTTTTGATCTAAATGCGTTGCCTGCACCTTCTGTTTTCATCTTCTAAATTTTCCTAGAATTTTGCTATAATTCGGTGTAGAGCTACCTGGAATCCCAAAATTACTACACCAGCTGAATCAGCAATGCTGTAATTTTTTCTCTTCCCACTGACGCAGTGAGCTTTTGGTGTTGACGCAGCTGTACAAACTTTTTTCACTTACTCTGGAATCGCTTACGGCCGATTCGGCCTTTGTTCACTCCAGCTGCTGACAGTTCAGAGGTAAACGTCATTATCGAAGTTTCTTAGCCATGTGATTCAATTTGAAACAGCTTTTGACGACAACATTCTCGTCACTTCTGGAAGCAAAAAACAGTGACTATCAAATTTTTTGAATTTCTGCAGAGCTAACCTATAGCAAAAATTAATTCGATTTCGCGATGGGGTAAAGCTCAAGCTGGGTTCTGTTGCCATAGAACTAGATTTTTTCTTGGTAAGCACCTTTCCTGCAATCAATCTGAAAAGTACACCAAAGTACACCACGAATCCACATGTACAAGTATTTATTTATTCTTGCTTTCCGCTTTTCGAACTATGTAACTAGCGCTAAGACCTTCCAAATGTCTTCGACTTTTTGTGAATACGAACTGTCTACGTTCTGCAGCATATGCTTGAGGTTTAGTGATGCGCTTTAAAAATTTTCAGTGGATGTCCATTTTTCTATGCATACTTTACAGCGGAGAAACGTTGCAGCGAGATTTTCTCAGCTCTCTTAAGTTTAGCGTCAGCTATGGCTTTTCCCAAACACTAGCTACTTCTTCTGAATTGTCACAAATGTTGGTAAATGACCTTTTGATGGATACAACCTAGGAAATCACTGAATATTGCAAATTTTTATTCTTGAGTCCTTATTCTAAGTCAGGAATCTGACAAAAATCCGAGGATTAAATACGATAGATTCTATAAAACCTTTGTTGAAGGACGTTATCGTACTGCGATGTACGTTTTCATCGCGATAAACACATCGCGACAGCGTTCGCGAAAGCATCGAAAATTTTGAGATATATTCTAAATCCTAGCTTGGCAGTAGTTCGATCTCTTTGTCTAAAAATCACAGTCACAATCAGAAAAAAACAGTTTGACGATTTTGTCATTACAGAAACTTCCCGACGGAAAAGCTATCCCAATCTGGAATTTCACAGGAGTTCGAACCTCCTTTGTGGTACTCACTATACTCATTTTTCTTTCATTGCCGACAGTAAATCTCAACCGACTGGATGCCACATTTTTCGTGGCCCAACCTCATCTGTCTCTAATCCACGAATCCTTTAGCTCATGGCATCGCGATCAGGCGAATTTATCGTTGTTCTCGTCGAATCGCAGCCGATACCGATTTCTTGCCACTGACAATAAAATCGTAGTGGTGACGCAGAGCTCCCAGATGCGCTGCCATCGTACAGTGGTTCTTTTGCATCGCTGCGATCACCTGCTGCTAGTCGCTCCTCATTTTTCGTTTCACATCCTCTAGCTTGATCGTTTTTCATTTCCTTTTCTTTTTTATCTACAATGGAGCGTGATCCTATTCAATTCTATCCTATATTCTCACAGAATGTGCAAGGTCTCTGTGATGTCGCAAACATCCGCGAAATTCCCAGCATGTCGCTGAATTTCGCGGAATTTCGCGGGATTTCGCGAGAGTTCGCGAAATATACGAATGCACGTTCTGCGAGCGGTAACCCCCTCTCTATACATCAAGCTTTTATCAGAACAACAAAGAATAGGTTAAAAATCGCCTGACGAATAATTCGCATGCATCAGAGATCCCTTAGCAGTGGACTAGTCGCACTTGATCGTACTCTGCGGTGTAATTTCCCGGATGCTCATGCGAAAATCCAGTTCGACAAAATTGGACAAAATCTATCATCGTCATTCCCAGTACATAAAAAGACTGGTAAACAACAGCAAGGAAAAGCTTGTTATCATGTTTAGATGTCTTTTGCTGATCTCAATTAAGGATTCTGGAAAGATGAAGCTAACGCAAGAAGAAAAAGAACTGCATAATTGCCAAACAAACAAATTCTCAATTTCGAAGCGATATCCAAATGGAGTTCTACCATCTTTATAAACAGGCTTTGAACAAAACTCTTCTTTATCCTCTAAAAATTATTTTAAAAAACTGAACATTTCGACAAATTCGTCACGATAAACACGTCTCGTCACAAAAAAACCATCACAATCTTTTCTTTCTTCGAAAGTAACTTCAGCTGTACGTAGGACCATAAAATCATCTCTGGCCCATTCTCTCATTGCCTTCAATTTTTTCACTTGTTTATGGGACCAGAAAGCAAAACGTCCCTCTATGGTTTAATGTTTGTATTTCGTTACACTGTTTCTATGCTTTGGCCGTTTTTTTTTTGAATACTTCTGCATCTTTTATTTGAAATCCTTTATTCATTCAGGCTGATTCTTCTTCAAGCTGCATATCGTTCTTTTATTCTTCTGTTACTTGTAGATTTATAACAGCATTGCACAACCTTGCACTTTGACATGTGTTCTCGAAAACATAGCATTCAAAAAACGTCATTGCTGTTGTAATATGCTTTAAACTGTCCTGTAACGTATCATTTGATGAACGTATAGAAAAACATTTCATGTTCAAATAAGCAATATTCATTAGGAAAGCAAGAATGACTTCTTTCTTGCACTGTAATGGCGACTGACCATCGTACCTAAAGCCTCAAAGCTTGGATTACTCCTTTTAAGCCTCCGGTTTTTTAATATACTAATACACATTGGAGTATTACCTTTTGGTGGGAAGACCCTACGCTAGAAAGCTGAACGCATTTGCTCTACGATTCTCATCGGGGCGCATTGGTGGGGCTTGAGACAGTATTGAGCCACCGTGGTATTATGCTGGGGGCTATAAATGGGCGGAGGAATGGGTAAAGCCACAGTCTGTGTCACTTACGCATTCTCGATGACGTGGGACTGAGCAGCCGCAACACGAGGGCCTTGCGTGCCGACCTCCAATCTATGAGGCCAATGTGTGCTCAAGCCACACATGCGAACGTAGCGCGAAGCCCTGGTATGGTTTTTGGAGCGATTTTCTTGCTATGGAATAAATTTTCTGCAGCGGGACTTGGGCAGTTATTAAGTTAGAGTCCTCGCTATTCTACTGCACTAAAACCTCACCAACATCATATCTGGGTGGACGGTGCCCTTGAAGCATGTATGATGCTTGCTCAAGGTTCCAGACAAAAGCTATGAAAGCACCAAAGTAGATTGTTCTAGCATATGCTGGTTTATTCATTTTTCACATCCACGCCATTTTGATTTATCAAATTGAATTTTTGCCAAGTGCCAGTTCTAAGATGTGCAGTAAATACAACACAATATGCTAAGGCTGCACAATAATTTCGGAGGGGACTGTATGAAGATGAGCTTGTTTTTTGAAGTAGATCATTCCTGAAGGTAAAATGGTAGTTGAGCTGGAGTTTCTGAAATATCCAGTCTTTGGAAGGTAGATACAAATGACAACTCGAACCATGTTTACTCGAAGTGGCCCTTTTAAATTATATGTATACAGTACTGTAGAGCATGAAACGCTGATTCCAAATCTGCTTTCAGTATTTGCGGAACATTTCTGGACGAGGAGTTATGAATCTTTATTAAAGCAAATATGAAAAACTGCATTTAGGATAAAAAAGTTGATTTCCTTAGCCCTCAAATAAAGCAAGCAAGTGCCGTATATTCTTTCATCTAAGAGTCTAACGAAGTGCTCTGATAATCATCACTGCTCCAGTAAAACGCCAGAAAAATAGGTATTACGACAACTTTGTCGTATGGACATGTATTTTTTCGCTTCAATAAAAGCTCATAACTCCTCGTTCATAAAGATTCGGCAGACAGGGAAGCAGATTTGAAATCAGCGTTTTGTGTTCTCCAATACGGTATGGATTCCCTCTAAAAAGGCTTTCGACAAAATATGGTCCCCTTGTCAGGGTATCAAGATAACAAAAGGTTAGCGATGACTTATGGAAGAATGGTAGAATGGTTGGTAGAATGTGACTTTTGTGATCCTCATAGATATACTAAATTTGCTCCTCAGCGACTTGGTAATGGATACTTTGATTCAATCATGTACCCTTATAAATGCTCAAAGTGCCCTGCTCAGCTTATGTACGCTTTCAAACTCCTCCTTCGATGCACGCTGTAGACAGCTAGAGGATTTTTATTTACTTGCCGTCAAATTCACTCACAATTTCTTGCAATATCCAGTTTTTCATTTTTCAGCAACTTCCTTCCAGCTTCTTAATCTTTGCACAATCGTAACATCATTCATAAACTTTATCAACTGGCACTGCAAAAACTCCTTGCTGACATATTTCCAGCCCACCTGTACAATTCTCTTTTTATATATATATTTTTTTCATTGGCTTTCGAATGAGTGGATATTTCGGTCACTGGTCATTGAATTTCCTCCAGTGTACCACTCATCATCAAACGAAGTTTATACAGTGAACATACTTTCAGATATGTGGCTATTGTTGTGTTTCTTCCTTCCTGCATTGATCTTTTGTCTATGTATCTTCATTGCTTGGTTACGAGTACTCAATATTAAGAGAAGGTACGTTTCGGTCTGGTACTGTTTGATTAATCAGTACTTGTTGCGTTATAGATTCGATTCAACTAGCATTGTGAAATTTTGAAAAGGTCTTTTGAAAGTGTCCTGTGCGTCCTACTTGCCAAAAAAGGCTTACTAATCTGTATTTTCATAATATATAAGGCCAAGAAGAGCGCTCTTTTGTCATACACTTTTCAGAATCAGATGGCTAGTGGAATGAAGATGGCCAACACTATATAAAATCCATTTAAGCGAATGGAAAGTTTGCTCACCATCACAAAAATTAGGTTATGTCATCTTAGTCCGCATTACACTAGGTCGTTCTTGTGTACGGATAAATAAGAAAGTTGTTCAACGTAGTGAAATTTTCAGTGATCTGTGCCACATTAATAGATGAATATTTTGCAGCAAAAATCATGGTAAAATTAGTTTTTCAGCGGCACCAGGCTGCTCTTTTTTTTCGAGAAATTCCGGAGTTATAATCTCGCTAAAACTCCCCCTTTCTCTACCAAGAATAAGCAATGCATTGTAGTAGCATAAGCCATATCAGTTTGATACTTGTTTATAATGTTCAATATTATACTACAGGAAAGAGAAGCGGCTGAGGAGGAGCAAACAAGAGGACGCAAAACTGAACAAGCAGTTAGTTGAACTTCCAATTTTGTGTTTTAATCATTCTCAAATCTCCTGTTTTTCGCGTAATCCCCATTTTTTGCTGTTGCAGGAAAGGAGAAATTGTGTGCAATATTCCGATTCGAGTAGTCGATGTGGAAACAGGAAAAACTTTTATCTATTCCTCGAATGAGGAGATACGGCCTGAGAACGATGCTTAGAACGATGCTCAAAACTCGCAAATTTCAGTCGAAGGCGCTTTCTATGATCTACCTCAGTGATATGCAATAGTTTACTATTTAACGCACGTTTCTGCCTTTTTTCGCGAATTTCTGTGACTTTTGTGTTTTCTGGAAAGGAGACAATGCAAACCGTTTTCACAAACTTTGTTAGGTTGTTGGATAATTTCTGTAACAGTTTTTCTATTTGCTTGCGAAAAAATGAATTGCGAAAAAAAATAAAATTGAAAAAATCCTTTCTAAACTCCCTATTAGTTTCGTACTGAGAGAATCAGGGTATACCCACCGGCATAATATGAATGCCGCAGATACACACACAACCAGCAAGTTTACGACGAATGTGTAAGCGGTTTCTTTCTGTTCTAGACTGTGCTTTTCTTTTTGCTCCTGATTGTGCTTTCTCGCTTTTGAGAATATTCAACACCGTTTCCCCTAAGACTTCGATGCCTTCATCGTTTCAAAAACAAGTGGCGAAAAATCAAAAAGTTCTGAAATATTTTGAGAATACATTTTTCCATGTGTATCGTGTAGAAGTTGATATGAAAATGTCGAAGATGAATCCAAAATTTTTCGAAGAACTCTTTTTCTTCGTGAGCTCAACGAGACGCAAAAGTCCAACAGAAATCATTCACAACTTATTCGGTGCCACACATTTACAACAATATGCCTTGACAATGAATCCTCTTTAATGTTTCCAGACATCACAATCTGTCTTCCCTCCCCCCCCCCCCCTCCTTATCGTCTCTTCTAGATATACAGCTATCCCAACTCATAAGCCTTGTAGCTAAGTTATGGCAAAACTCATACATCTCTTTTCCTTAGAATACCACTGTACCTTCTTACAGCTTTGCATTATTCTATTACGTGTAGATTTCTGTTTGCAAGTTTTGTATTTATTTCCATTTTTTGCACTTTGGCTTCCGGGTTGTTTTTGATGCTTAAGTTATGTTGCAATTTACATCATTTTTTAATATGTTTATATTCAATAACTGTGACGTATGTATTGTTGCCGCTCAGATTTATAAAGGTTTAATTAGAATTTTCGTAATTGTTTCTAGAATTGAATGCAACAACCTAGAAATGAAGCTTGGTGTGCTGGTAAACTAATTTTCGGAGACTAGAGTGGAACAATTGAATGGAATAGCTTCAAGGGTGCATGGCATGACATTGGCTATACATCGGCTAATCTAATCTTGAAACTTCGCAAAAATGCGGAACGAAACTCTGCTCTGATGTTGCGAAAATCTGGATCCATGGCAAATGTTAGATATATTTTTTGAGTTTTTGCGCAAGGCACCAAGAAAAATAATATACCCATAACATCTAGTTCTTAATATTGAACATTCCCACAAAAGTGGTATGATAACCTTTTTCGAAACCTCTTACAAGCGAAGGATACTTGGTGACCGCCATTTTTAGCGAGACACATACCACTAAAAACGTACAAAAAGCTGATCTCAAACGTGCTTTCCTTACCTGCTAGCGGTCGTCTGAATCAAGTATAAAGTTTTACAAAAGAATTTGCAGTTTTAGTTAGGAAGCATAAATTTTGCGCATCAAAGCATAGTCTCATTTCTTAGTTTTGCGTCAAACGCAACTAAAACAAATTATTAAACAAGCAACTGCAGTCTTCTTTAGATGTTGTTTCAAGGAGGGAAGAAATTCGGGATGTTCATAATACAGTCAAAACTTTAAAAGCGAAGTTTTGGAGCTTTATGCTCTTCGGGTTCACATGCATTCCTAGCAAAAGGCTGTGTAGATTTTAACATTTAGAAGATAAAACTGCTTCGTGAAAGATGACCATTCTTGGAGTCGATTTTAGTGGTGTCCAGTAATAACCGTGTATTCTGCACTGAAGGCTTCATATTGTATCAGTCACTTCTCTGGCACTCGGATGTTTTTTGTAATAAGTTACTGGAGTTTTCCGCATATTATCAAAGATTCGCTTCTTACTATCTTCCTCCCAATTGTGTTAGCACCAGGGAAGAGCAAAATTATCAAGTCACTATTTTAAAGGAAGGTTTCTGTATCAATTTTTTTAAATTTTAAATCATTCCTTTATCTGAGAGGTTCCGCGGTAGACTTGGTGAAGTTCCTCCGTGCTAAGGGGAGGTACGATACCGCTCGTACTTTTTGGGAAAACGACGCAAAGTAGCCCGAATCATGTGACATCACCGTAGCGCGGCCATATCTCGCCTCAGAGTGGAAGTATTCTTAATTCAAGGGCACCATTTGACTCAGCTCGGCGCGGCTCATCTTCTGATATATAGCAGTGCCGCTTGGACACAGAAGGAGACCGAATTTCACGAATTCGGATTTTTGCTTACGGTAGGTTACTCAGTGTGCTTATTCATTGCACTCACTGGGCAACCTACGTAAGCAAAAATCTGAAACGATTCGTGGTATCTGACCTCCTAATGTGTCCAAGAGGGCGCTGTTATATAACGGAAGATTCGCCTCGCCGAGCTGAGTCGAATGGTCTACTTGGTTCAAGAATCGTTCACTCTGAAGCGAAATATGGCCACGCGACGGTGATGTCACGTGAATCGGGCGACTGCGCGCTGTTTTTTCAAAAAATACGAGCGGTATTGTATGACGGAGGGGTTAAGCGTCTCCTAGTTTATATCAATTTGAAAACTCATGAAGAATCGCTTGAGCTAATATTATAATGACACTAACACAAGTGGGATTTGTGCTACACCACAAATCCACTTCTTTTTCCATAGAATGTCGATATACAGCAGCAGTGTAATATTATGCGCTATGTATTCATGGACGACACTGTCAACTAGTGCGCTCTACTGAAGCGTGTTATTCCCTACTATGCAAAAGAAAAGAAAAACTGGAAGGTAAATCTGCCATACACATACATAGTTGCGAGAAAGTGAACCTGCTGGGAAGGATCGTTACTGGTCATGCGTACATATTTCCAATAATCAAAATTGCAGTATAAGATTTAATATCAATTATCTCGATACCAAACTCAACATCAAATTCTATCCGGCATGTCACTGATGCGGCTAGAACTATGAAAGCGACATCTCTTCAGCTCTGTACTTAACCGAAACTCATGAAATCAAGAATAGCATGTCATTCCATGGTTAATGTAAGATCAGATTGATGGAGGTTTCACACTATTTCTACGGGCAGTAAAGCGATGTGAACTCCTGCAATGCGACAAAGATAAGATTCAAAAGTGAAATAACCCAGGTGATCATAAAATCTCCACTTTCCCACCCTTGCCTATTGACACAGTTAATAATCCTGCTTGTGAGACATCTGTATCATTATTTTCAAATTACTTCAAATCCAAATCGATGTTATCGCGTAGTACTGGAATAATTTGCCTGGGGGGGGGGGCAGCTAACATGAACGATAGCTTGTTCCAGCCATAGCGTTGCGTAATCAAAATCTTTTACAAATTTTATGTTTACGCTATGATAAAATTCAAAATGGAAGAAAAACGCTGAGAGCTCACTATGCCCTAATTCTTACTGACTGACACCATATTCGATCTGATAAAGAACATATCGCTTCAACTTTTGTAGAGGTTGCCAAGCAGAATGCTATAGAAAGTAAACAAAAGCGTTTATTTCTTTTCATAATTCTAAAATTTATTTGATAGCACATTTTAGTGGACTGTAAGAAGCAGTTCAAGGTCTTAATACGTAGAAATCAAGCAATTGAAATGGTACTTAGTCAAGTTATGAATATAGAACTTTTGGGAACATATTGCCGCCTCGGTGGAATTCGAAGGTAAAACGCAAATGAATGAGGCAGGCTACAGTTCAACAGTGAGTTTGACGATCCATTGAAAAATACGCAAAAAACCTCTTCACAACATTCCTATGAAGCACGCAAGATCGCAAAGTTCCACATAAATATCTGTTGCATTTTTGGCGATATTGTACAAAGATCGCATGGGAAAATAAAAAGATTAAGGGACGATGATGCGAGTGTAGCGAAAGGCTGGCAACATTATCGCCAATGCAATCATTAGAAGAGGATTTGTTGAGGTGCTCGGCGGCCCGTTTATCCCTCACGCCTACCTTGTATTCGTGTCAATTACCATACCGGATATCAACGCCCGGTCGCACACGCGCGCCCCTACACCATTCAGCTCTGCCACCTCTGTCACCAACACTCTCCAACCTCGGCAGCACAATTCAACTTCTGTTCTGCTCATAATTTCCATGATTCAGCTAAGAACAGATCCTTTTTGCCACAAGTTTTCCCGTTGATTGTGACAAACCTCACAACAGCTATTTTCATAAAAATTTTCAACATTTTTGCCTGTTTTGCCTTTTATCTGCCTTTTGTCTCGTTGATGCTGAACTCTGGTCAGCTGTATTTTCTATCATATGGCATCATAATTTGTGAAACAGATTCGCGTAAAACCTTCAGTTCTTAGCTCTATTGCTTTGTCTTCTCATGTCTTCCGGTCTCAAACAAAAAAGAAAAGTTTCCTGTGAAAGTGTATTATTTTCTATTTTCATTCAACCTATGAATAAATCCAGTTTCTATTTCTCTGTCACAGTTCACGAAAACACTGTAATTCTTATTCGTAGTGTTCAGACTTGTAAAAAAGAGCAAAAAACGCCGTAGATCCATAAGATTTTTCGTTTTTGTGGGAATTTGTCATCGCTCGGTTTAAAAACTTGGCTTGTTTTTCGTTGATCTCATTTAATCTGTCTTGCAATTTTATGAAAATTATGTTTGCTACTACCTCTGCCACCTGGTATCTACTAATTCCACTATACTTTACGTTCGTTTGGTAGTACGCAAATTTGCATTCAATACAATTTGACTGCAAAAATATAAAATATGGAGATGCTTATAGTACAGGCACTAATTTTTGTTTTTCGAGATTGTATGGCATAATGCATCCGG
Source organism: Cylicocyclus nassatus (assembly GCA_958299035.1). Taxonomy (NCBI): domain Eukaryota; kingdom Metazoa; phylum Nematoda; class Chromadorea; order Rhabditida; family Strongylidae; genus Cylicocyclus; species Cylicocyclus nassatus. The sequence goes on from CATQJL010000326.1 coordinate 20,602,147, forward strand.
AACTTTGCTTTATTCAACAAATTTTGTGTTTTCTAAGTTAGAACGCTTTTATAATAGGCTAAATCTACCTAGTGCCTAGAAAAGCACATCAACTCTATGACGCAAAGACAAATCATTGAGGTCTAAGTGACCATGTTACCGTACTGACCCTATATTTGTTCACCGCATAAGTTTGTTTATCGTATCCTCATCTCACTTTTTGAGACTAAAGTCAATGTATATGGCACCCACTCCTAAATATACTTGAAAGATGACATATACTTCAGAACCACGTCGTGATAAGGTAGCGACATAAACTTCATGCGTGAGAACTGTGTCATGAGCGCGAGAGTCTCTGATGCAGCTCCACCGCAGAACTCAAACTCAGCTTGGTCAGGTATAGAGGACCAATCTGTCAAGGAGATAAGGTGGTCAGGTAAGAGAATGTGTCCTGTATCTCCACTAAATATGTTCTTTTCTTAGTTTGATAGCTGCCGATTTACTTTGTAGAGAATAAAAATTCTGAGAACATTGTTTATCGAAAACTCCCATTCCAAATTCACCATGAGCTTCAATAACCCCAGTATGACATTCCACTTTAACCACAGAATCACTCTTAATGCCTACACATTTTACTTCATTGAGGTATGTTCGTCTTTTACAGAGCTGTCTAGGAGGTCTCGATTAAACTACTATCTCCTCAGCTGGCTTCGATTTTTAGCTATATCTGTTATTCTTTTTGTATATATTTGTTCGCTTAGCAATATATCTACAGCATTCAGTCTTCTGGGAAGTCGAGGATTAGGTGAGTGCGAAGGTTATCTTTCTACTGAAAAGTAATTCGCACGATTACTGTGTCAGCGACAAGATACACTTTGAAGAGAAATAGAATTGAAAGGACTAATCTACAGGGTCTAGTTTATAGAAATGCAGGCATAGTGATTCTGTCACGTGATCTTTTTGTACTCATATCCATTCTGAGAAAGAGCAACAAGAGAACAGGAAATGGTAATCGCTTTTTTTCTCTTGCTTTTTTTCCTTGCCGAAAATCATAGTAAAAAAACGTTTTTTTTTGTTTGCGTATAAATACATTTTGATGAAATCAGTTTAGACAGGGCAACTAACAGGCGAATCCAGTGATTCCAAAGATGATAGGCCTGATTCTTTCGGAGAGCGATTTTATGATTACCAAAGAAGTAATTTGCTATAGTGGACATATCCAAACCAAAGCTGCCCTAATCTAGCCTACTTACTCGTTGGAATTGATTGCGCTGAATCTGGTTGAATGCGGAAAATATTTCTACAAAAGACTAGAAGACGAATGCGGACCGGATTTTGATGTAATAAATTAGCGGGGTCCCTAGCTAAGCAATCGCCTATGTCTTGCTGCAAAAAATGAGTTCCAAAGCGAGAAAACCGCTCCAAAAAGTAGAAGCGGCCTCACTCCGCCAGTCAACAGTGGTCTGAAGATTAACAAATTCAAGCTTTGGACCATGTACTAGGACTACTAATGTGTAACCAGAATTGTCAATTGTCCGTTTCATTACGATCTCACATTTGCGACGTATCTGTCGTTTACCCTGAGGCCGAATTTTGGACTTGTAACCTTCAGACCACCTGTTCCACACCATCCAAGTTGATGGGCGGAGCCAGCATGACCTCTCCTACCTTCTGGAGCGGTTTTTTCGACTTGAGTTCACCTTTTGCAGCGAGACTTGAGCAGTGGTTGTTAGGAGCCAGTTTTTTTGAAATGACATCAAAATCTCACTCCCCCTAGTTTGGGTGGACGATGCCTATAAGTTTCCATAGATCTTTCGAAAATCAATTTTTTTCAGGAAAAGCTATCAAAGCGTCGCCACTTATCAATGATCCGATATCTGCCGTAGTGGTGGGAATGTTAGCTACTGTGGTGCTACAGAGCGCCACAACGACCACAAATGTCCTTGTGGGCATGATCGCAGCTGACAGTGAGCCAATTTTCAAATTTTTTCATATTAGATTATTTGTTAGACAAACTATCAAGGCTTTTTTGGTATAAACGAGTCATCGCACGCAGAGGCTGGACCTGGCTGCGTCCGATTAAGGGAGCTTGTATTTGGAAGAAACAGCAGACGGTAAGAGGGAGAAAAGTGTGATTGATTAGAGATACGCCGACAGCATTCGTAATTGCGTCTTGTCTCTTCGTGCAATGACTTGCGTATACCTTTCCTCCGAAAAATTATGAAAATACAGAGAGTTCTACTCACTGGATCAGCAAATTTTCAGAATTCCATTTTTCTTTTGAGAAGTTGTAGCAAGCGTATTAGAACGAGAATTGAGACTAACTATGTATTGCTATCAGAATAATTTGGATTTTCGCTTACTTGCAACGCTTACCAAGCCACTTTATGAACAGCAATACAAACAAAAAAATACTGCACTGTTCAAGAGTAATTGCTTTCCCAAAATTCTACATTTTTATTATAGTAGATTTTCATTAAGATCATAAGCGTTTTTGTCTTCTCAACTTCTGTAGTAGCTATGTACGGCGATGAGAGCGTACAAAAGTAAATCATACTATCGATCCTTTACTAACAGAAATTGCGGATTGTGCAGATTAGAAAAGATAGGGAAGTACGAGACGGTTTCAACAAATTTTTGTGTATACTCTACACTGCCCGTCGGGGCTAAGAACTATTTATTAGTGCAGCTTTCGTGGTTCTCGTCCATGGTTTCCAAGGAAGGCTCAAAAGTTGAGAAAAAGACAATTAGAATTTAGACATAATATACATTTAGAATATTGTTGATCTCCAAACGCAGACACTCATTTTTCTTTTCAGTGCTTACCGTACATGAAGCCATACCGGTGATGATTGGCTCGGAACTGGGCGGCACCCTTGTCAATGCCATTGTGTCGTTAGCCTACTCAGGAGAGCCTGTACAGTAAGTTCAATTGTTCATTAAGCCGCGTACAAGCAACTGCTTTTCTAATGTTCCGTCTTTTGCATCCCAGATTTCGACGTGCCTTTGCGGCTGCAACACTTGGAGACGTCTTTAACATCTGCTGTATTTTCGTGATTTTGCCACTCGAATTAGCCACAGGTTTGACAGAGCGCAAGCTAGGCTATTAGTATGACAATCACTCATATTAAGAGTCTAGGATTTATCGAGGAATTGAGCTGGCTGATAGTTGATCCACTGATTGCTGAACAAGGCATCAATTTCAAAACTCTCGATCTCTTGACCGATCCGGTAAATAGGATGGTTTTAGAGGTAGGCGGAATAGGGCTCCTTCATCGGTTTGTTCAAAATTATATGACAGAGTGAATAGGACTTACATAGCCTCATAGATGCTTTTGATAGATTGGATACTTCAGGACCTCAACAGAGCATTTGAAGCACATTGAAAAGCCTTAGTTCGATTAAATACTGTATCTTTTGATTCAGAATAAAGTTCTCTAACAAATCTACTTCTCTGGATTGATTTCCATCCAATTTTAATTGTGTTCGTTGACAGGTGAACGAAATAGGAGGATTTCAGGGCAGCGGGGGGGGGGGGGGGGGAGCTTTTCTCTATTTGTAGTTCAATCAAGTACTTCATTTGCACCTCAAGAAAATTCACTGTAGAAGTCATGCATATTCCTAAGATTTTGTCCTACAAGACCTAAATTCATATCAGCTGAATAACAATTGGCTTTATCAGTAGAGACGACTGAAATGCATGTGAAATTCCTACCGTATGCAAATCCTAAAGCGATTCTTTTTATTAGCCTCATATTTGCTTGTCAGCACAAAAATATTTATTCTAGGTCAATGAAGACGAGCTAAGGAACGCAACCATAGACGACGATTACTTCGCACCCGATCATTCTTTTGTTTATCGATGTGTTTTCAAGAATGGTTCGCGGATATACAGATGTGAGTAGTAAGCGTCCGAGATGTTCCCCCCATAAAATGGAAAAATTTTACTTTTTGATTCGTTCGTGTGTACTGTGATGTACGGAGTTATTATCGCAATTATCGGTCTCTCACTGCACTAAATGGTGCGATCAAAGGAAACTTATGCGGTGTGTTTGTCCGTGACAGATTGCACTGAGTAAAAAGATTCTGGAGATATTCCGATATTACGAAATTGATGGAATCGATCCTAGTGCATCTACACCAAAAGAGCTTAGATAGATGATTTTTTGATGTACGGTACTGTTCCAACTAAATTTTAACGTGTATGGGTTTCCAATTACGCTAGAAAATGAACATGTACTTTCTCGATACTCCGAAACAGGAATTCTTTATATTCAAACTTGATGAGTCTCATATTTTCACAACGGAGAATCTCTTAAACTGTTCAGTTATCCACATTTCATCGGACATATTTTTGAGCAACTTATTCTTTGAGCGCTGACCGAAATGGGATGTATGAGGCTGTCAACTAAGTTCTGCAACTTCTTCCGTAACTTTTCGCTTTTTGATCTTGGCGCGCTCTTTTTTTTTCATTATGTAGAGTGGAATGCGCGCTACAAGCGTTTTCAGTGAAAAAGGAGCAGTCCGTATAAGTTTCAAATAGAGATTCTTTCTCCTGAAAATTAGTGAACTTCGAGGATTTGTGGAATTGTAAACAAAAATAAAGCTGTTCACAACCTAGACCATGCACAACGAACCGAAGTTGTACACGATTGTTGACAGATGTTTCTTATTTCACTCGACAAAAAAAAAATAAATTTGAAGCCAACTCGAGGGCGTCCATCAAGAATTAAGATATCGGAGTCTCAGAATTCGCCGAGACTTGGCATAGGAGGGTTACTTGACCTGCTGAACACAGGAGCATATTCATTTGTTTTCTATTAATCCCTCTTTTCGTCTAGGGAGGAACCCCATACCGAAGATCCCCAGTAGCTTTACAAAAAAGGCCCTACCACGCAAAGTGTTGTTGTCGTGATCAGCATGTCAAATAACCCACCTATGCCACATTCAGCCAGATCTTTAATTCAAAAATTTTCCTCTCATACCGTACCCACAACCCCCATTGCGACGTCAGAATTTAGCAGAATGGTAGCTGCACTTCTAGCTTGAGTCAAAGTTTACATAATGGTAAAATTTCAGTGTGTCATGCTTAAGGAGAAGAAAGTTAGAAAAAAGTTGCAAAATTTAGTTAATAGCCTTATAACTCTAGCTGAAGTATAAATAGATATACTTGCAAACCTCGTCATCGTATTTGGAGAGCAAGATTATGGCAGAGTGAAGCTAAAGCCGACTCTGAATGTGACAAAAAATCTTCATGCTTAAAAAAATTTAGCCCTTCTTAAAATAAACAATGTTACATATGTTGCGCTTTAGCGTAAAATTGGAAGGAAATGGTTTTCTGCTGCTTTTGGCCCTTTTCGGCGCTTTTTGGCACTTACTGTCGCATTAGTCTGACGCAATCCAAAATAGACAGCATGTGAGCAGTTGACAGATCCGAACTTGATTTATAGCTCAAAATGAGAGATTTCCACATACTGCACCTATATGTGACAGGATGGTAGATAAACGGTGGCAGGTTGACCGCCATATACAAATATACAAGTATTGCATTCGAATGACTCGTCCCTTTATAGAAAGTTTGACAGTTTCAGCAAAACCATTTCCGAAAGATATTGTGGATAAAACCCATCAGCTGCCTACTGATCATTTCAAATGATCTATAAAATAATTATCTTCTTTTATTTCTTGTAAAAAAGGGCGATATTGCATCATCTATTGTTGTAGGTCCATACACACATCTTTTCGCCTACTCTTCCTATTCGGATTCAATTATTGGTTGGATAGTCTTGATAATTTCTGTCGCTGTACTGGTTTTTTGCCTGATTGGAGTCGTATATCTGATTCAAGTAAGAGTATCTATTTTATAAAATTTTCTCTAAGTCTTTAAGAAATTTTTTCAGCAACTTTTGAAAGGTCCATTGGCGAAGTATGTGCGTGGACTGCTCAGCAGGGAGTGTCCGGGAAAATGGAAGCCGTGCACAGGATATACTGTGATGCTCGTAGGGCTCGTCATTACCCTTGCAGTGAGTACAATTACTATAGAGCTTCATTATATCATGTTGTAAGAGAGGAATCTGTAGGCTGTTTGGTTCCGTCGCTGAGAGCGCGTCTGGGGTGTCTCGTGCCAGCGTCGCTCCATTGCCGTGCCGCGCCCGTGCTTGCGCCGTGTGCTATCCGTGTCGCTGAGGTCGATTGACCAATAAAGTGCGTTCATGTGGGACGCAGCACGGCGATGGCGACACGCTGGACGCATCCTAAAGCATCTTGAGAATTCATCGTGAACCCTTTCTAAAAGATGATCAATATTTTCAGATCCAATCAAACAACATATTCAACTCGTCGTTGACACCTTTGGTTGGGTCAGGCGTGATAACTCTGGAGCAAATGTACCCTCTTATTCTTGGAGCAAATATCGGTGGATCGTTTAGTGCAGTTTTGGCTGCTCTTGCAGCAGACGGCTCACGCTTTGAGAAGTTGGGATTGTTTCTCCTTCTGAAACAGATTATTTGCTATTTTTTGTATCCAAATCCGATTATTTAATAATCCCGAGAATTTCAACGATATTATTAGAACTGAATATACTTATAAGACGGTAGAATACTGTAGTAAAAGAGGCTGTAGCTACGCGCACGTCTCAGCTCCAGTGCCTTTTTCAGACTTAAACAATCTCCAATTACCACCTTTGTCCAAGCAAAACTAATTTGACAATAGTGTTTGTTTTTTTTTATCCTGAAAATCTGAGAATCAGTGGGACCTCAGTTCCTGGAGTTTAGAAAGAAAATTTTTGCAGAACCCTACATATGGCCGTCTGTCAAGTGCTGTATAACATCATTGGCACTTTCATGTTTTATTTGATACCATGGACCAGAAAACTACCGATTTTTCTTGCAAGAAGACTGGGCGAAATCACAGATCAGGTCAGTTTTTCGACTAAACCGTTTGAAGAGCTGCACTGGTCTAATCCTGTAATTTCAGTATCGATGGTTCATAGTGGTGTTCATCTTTCTATTTTTCGTGTTGATCCCCGGCATTGTAATAGGCCTTACTTTGCTGCCTGACTATGTAATCGTTGTGTGCTTCTCAGTACTCTTCGTACTGGTGATGCTAATTGTTGTCATTACGGGCATGCAGGTCGGTTGCAGTCTTTTACTCTACACTTAGCCACGAAAATAATGGAATATTGTAAGTAGTTGCACTTGAAACTCACGTCCTAGGAAATTGGGTCTGCTTCTGCAAAAATGTAATTCAACGAAGCTAGGCTTGTCAAGCGCCTCTGGGGAGAATCAAAAACAAAACATGCAAGTCCAAAAATGATTAGCCAGATTCTCAGAGTTTAGGTTTCTTGAAATTTCTAGAGTTTTCGCAAATAGCAAAAACTGATTCGAAATGTTTTGCAGATCAAATGTGCACAAAAAGAGTGAAAAATTGATTTGGATCTGCCGAGTAGAAAGAATTATACCTAAATTGTATAGCCCAGATATAAAGTGTATGCATTTGCAAAATATGCAGTGAAAATTTGATCGTTTAATGGGACCACAGCGAACATCGGGGAACGAGGGAAAGAGCGAATTATGTAAGTGGTCCGCGTAGGTCATAAAACTTTGTGTAGATTTCTTCTTGTTTTTAAAAGATCAACAAGTGATTGAATTTTTTTGCCTGTGACCTCCACTAAACCTTCTATGAACATTATGAGAATCTGATTAGTTTTGTAGAAAGAATATTATGAAACCTAGCCGTCATTTACGAAAGCTTCGCGCTTCCCAAAACACCCTGAATAACCCCATAATGAAGGCAAAAAATTCTGTCGTCCCTCCCTTGGAAAAATTTAATGCGTGCGCCATTATAATATAGTTACATATTTATTTTACTAAGAAAAAACTAAGCAATGTGTAAAATGGCTTGAATGCTCATTAACTTCATTTGAGTGTTGATGGAGATAAAAGGGGATTATTTCTACGAGCAGATTAACAATGTGGCATATGTTCAAAAATCAATTCCAGCTTCTTTCTTTATTCCAGAATCACTGCCCTGGCCTCCTTCCTGAATTTTTGGCTGATTGGAACTGGATTCCAGTGTGTTTCCGATCTCTACAGCCGTACGATGCAATGATGACCAAAATCTTCACTTCAATTCCTTTTTTTGGAGATTTCTTTCGAAAGCCTCCTACAGGATCCTGCAACGGACGGACCGATTCCGTTCATATGATGATGAAGCTCAGCAAACACACTCAGGTGTAACGGGTACTCTGCTCAATGTCATTCATATCCTTTATCTCCCAGATTCACACTTAAGAAAACACGTGTGCCTTCTACGAGTAGTTACTGTGGCTTCTGTATAGTTTCTCTAGTTGTTTTCGTCCTATGGATGTGATTTAACTCTTCCATTTAAATCTTTTACTTTTTTCGTTAAATAAGTACGAGTATCGCTCACTTTTCAATGACTTTATTATGTTGTCCTGAGATGATATTTATGATAAAGACAGTACACAATTATACTCGTAAGACTCGCAGTTCGTTGGGTCCGGAGACTGAAACAGTGACCTGCTACACAGTCGTGATTTCATTGAATTCGTCTTCAACCCGAGAGGAGATACCTGGAAAAAGCACAGTGATCGTATAGCAGATAATTTATAATAAACAAACTTTTCTTACTCAAGCGGGCTAATGTATTCTACATGTTTTGAGTAGTATAAAAATACGTAGCATAAGATCTTCGGAAAAATATAAATCCAAAAAAATATTTATAGGTTTGTACATAATAAGCGGAGCAAATACTTCATAAACAGAATATGCTAGTAGAGTACACTTTTCTTGGCGTGAAAAGAGTAGCATAAATCGACTATGCATTTCTATATGATATGAACAGAGTATTGCCAGTTAATTCATCATGTTTGAAGAACAGTAAGGGCCGCATGCATTAACATCCCGCCGGGGAGGGGAACGCAGCTTAAAAGAAAGCTTCATATCCCAAAAATACTCTCTGTCGCCCCAAGATAAGAAACGCTCATTACAACGCTTATCACTTTTGCATTAATCTAATACCTCTGTTACTTTAAAAGCTGGGCTGCAGAAATAGTATGCAAGGATTTAACAGTTATTGAATATATTAGGTCATTCCAAAAGTAATTTCGATTTTTTCAAACGGGAGCCACATTTGATGGAACAAAGGTTTCTGAGAGATCTTGGAAGCATTCGATGCAGCATTTCATTCTCTTTCTAATGGTTATGAAATTGTTGCAAAACAGTCAATGAGCTTTCAGAAAATAACCGAAATCTGCGACCCATGCTTTTTGAGATGGTCAAGTTTCACGATTTTTTAAACTTTTCATATCAATCCTCAGAAGGAGTTCAAGTAAAGGTTCGATAGAGTAAAGCTTATAGAATACAGCGCTACTTTTCTCCCTTTCTCGTATCTCGCCGTAATTTTTTAAAAGATTTTTTAGCAGAACCATCGAATTTTGGCAGGCCCACTTCAACCACAATCGCATCAAACATCATAATTTTTCGGAATTTGAGACTACCAAGATGGTACTATGAGTTAGCATCAATTTTACAAAGCAAGTGAAAGTTTACGGGTTCGAAATATCAAATTTCGAGTTTTTCGGGTACAGCCTGGGGCTCGCTAAAAAATGAGTTATGATGATTTCTTCCCGGAAACTAAACGGATCGGAAACAAAAACACCCATTAGAAAGAGGAGAAAAAGCTGCATCGAATGACACCCGAGTTGCTCAAGGTTTGATGTTCTACGAGGATTTAGCTGTCCAAGTATGGAAATCGGTAGCATCAGTTAAAATTCTGTTGAAAATGTATGACAAGCTATGGAAAGGAGAAAAAAGCAGTACTGTATTCTGTAAGATTTACTCTATTCGAACCGTTACTTAAACCCCTTCTGAGGACTGATATGAAAGGTTTAAAAAATCGCGAAACTTGACCATCTCAAAAAGCATGGGTCGCAGATTTTGGTTATTTTCTAAAAGCTCGTTGACTGTTTTGCAACAATTTCATAACCCTTAGAAAGAGAATGAAATGTTGTTTCGAATGGTACCAAGATCTCTTGGAAACCTTTCTTCCATCACATGTGGCGCCCGTTTGAAAAAAGCGAAATTACTTTCGGAATGACCTAATATAATTGTACCATGCTACTAGTCCTGGAGATTATACACTAGAATGGATCTCTTGCCATGTTAATCAAGTTCATTTTATTTTTTTTTCTTCAGCAATTATTGACTCGTTTGCAGCATTGTATCCAAAAAAGCAGGCAAAAGAGATGTTTAAGGCTCCGGAAAAGGGAAACAGTGTTGATGTAAATGAAAATACGATTTTGAGGCAGTTGCAGAAAAAACCTTCAGAGAAGAAGAAGGGGCAAGAACGGAAGAAAAACGGAGTAGAACAGTGACTTTCCACAAGGTAGAGCTTGTAGCAAGGCGGAGACAAGCGATAGAATGACTTCGATAGGTTCATAATTTCCTGATTCTCTTTTCACCTAAATCGACACCCTTCGCGCATTATACGCACCAATTTTGATGTGATAAGTATCATTAGCAGTCCTTTGTGCAAGCCATGTACTTGGTTGTGTCACACCCCGATTGGTATCACGATATCCTATTTGCTTTTCCTATGAAAACGATGCGCAGCTGGCTCACGGGATAGCCATGCCGAGCTCTGGTTTCTCTTCCAGCACAACCTTCGCTGCCCTTTCGTGCCGTCCGTAGTTATAGGCAGTGTCCAGACGAATCTGGCCCCGTGGCTTTTTTGCTTGGAAACTGACGAGGGGACCTATCTAAGGTAAGCAGCTGCCCAAGCGGGAGCCCAAATGATTCATTCACAGCTGAGAAATCCATCTCCTGCGCCGTGACCGTAACCCGCAAATGACTTTGCTCACTTCAACATTCGCCCCAGACCCGTCCAAAGTCACTAGTGAGTAACGGTCACGGCGCAGGTGCGAAGGGATTTGGGTATAAATTTCTCAGCCGTGAACGGATCATTTGCGCTGCCGCTTGGGCAGTGCCTTATATAGGACCCCCTCAACAGTTTCCAGGCAAAAAAGTCATGGTCTCAGATTTGCCTGGACACTGCCTTTAGAGGCTGCATCCACCCTAATCTTCGTCTTACATGTTTTTTGTCATTCTGAGGTCTTTCTGTAGCCCTGTTACAGATATAAAGTGCAAAACTCCCAGAAAACCTTTTTCTGGGTGTCCTATTCTATTTTGTAGACACCAACGACTTCCAACACCTGGGTGGGAGGGGCTTGACGACACTTTTTCGGGTTCCATGTCCATTTTTTCCATTCAAAAACTACATTAGAGAACCGAACCAGCGTCGATGTCCTACTCCTAGGGCTTTCTTATAAACCAGGTATTAATGGGAGGAGCATAGAGCCCGAACGCTACCTTTAACTTCAAAGACCTATGGGGTTCGTGTAAGAAAATAGCGTTACATCTGATAGACAACTTTTTCCTCAATCCCTCTCACATTCCTGCAGAGACCCGGCCGCCAATTCCTGCATCAAAGGCTACGATGAGTGATGTAATGAGAAGAATTAGAGCTGATGTGATATAGGCATGTAATGATTGGGTGTAGAGTGTTCAGTGCTCCACACTAGAGATTCTTTGGAAGGGTGTTGATGCTTCATACGATCTTAGAAAGTGCACGGCAAAGATGTTTTATTGCTGGTATACCTAGTTGTCCTGCATTTGAGTTTGATTTGAGCTCACCTGAACAACAACAAAAATTAGATGTCTTCCTTTGAAAGGGTGTCGTGTGAATGGATGAAAGCATCGTTGACAACTGATGATATGAACAGGTAAGAATCGGTATTTTCGCCGTTCTTCAAGTACTATTTCAAGGGTGTATGTCAAGAGGCGCGATTTTTATTGCCAGCTAGACACCAGAAAGCACATAATAAAGGTTCTGCAACTTTCTAAAAGTATATGAAATTTGGAGGAAGATATAATAGATAGTTGCATGAGTTGTTCAACTTGATATCTTAGAAAAAATTCAAAACAGCAATTTTGAAGGTCAAAAACCCATGAAAATCCATTTAAGAACAAATTCGTAAATAACTCAGTCCGTTTTATAGCAAAAACCAGGGAACTCAGCAAGTGATTACCTCAGAGAGATAGTAAGCTTATGCACTTTATCTGGTACTTCTTGAAGACTCGCATAGCACTAAATTGGAGTTTTGAGTCAAAGAGCCGGAGAAATCGCGCCTCTTGACCGTCTCCCCTATTTCAGGAGCTTCTTCCAAGCCAGATTGGCAACATGAAGCGAATTATCGGTGGCTCTTTAGTAGGGTAGGATTATGGTAGGAAGTTCCATTGGAGCGCCATTGTGAAATAAGCAATTCGAAAATATCCAGAAATGGAATGTTGTGTAGCAGGGTTTCCACGCATGCTAACTTCACTACAAAATTTGTTAGGATTTGCACTTTTCGAATGGTGTATTCAGATCCAGAAACAGTGCAACAGTGGTTACGGTGCAATTGGCATATCTTATAAGAGAGCATCAGGGCAGAATGCGAATTTTGTTTTCAAAAAAGCGTCTTTGATCAGCCTAGTGTAAGAGTTCATAACTAGTGTAGCTCCCTTTCTGTGGCAAACGTGGCTCTTAATGGCTCAAATCACTCTTCATGGTTTTTACCGTATTCCAACAGTAATAAAGGAAGTCGGTCATTTTAAGTCCAGTACAGAGTGGCGCTTAAACATCGGCGAATGACCTTGAAGCAAAATACTAGCCATCAGACTGTGCGCACAATTTGTTTCCTTATGAGATCCTCTCTATGATGTTTACTGGAACAATCAAAACGTGTTGCTCGAAATTAAATAAATCGATACTAGACCTTTTCGTTCTTCCCTCTTTCCTGCACCGCTCTCTTCCTCCATTCCCCCCTTGACAACTTTTTAACAGAAAAACCCTTCGTTTTCTTATCATTTTTTGAAATCTTGTCGACACTTGACTCAAGAAGCACACGAATGCTACATTACTGAAGCTGAAGTGCAGCCGCACTTGTGTGCAGCTAATCCTGCAAATCTGTTGTCAAGCTGCGGCTTCTGCTGTGGTCATACATACATGTTCGAGAAGCGGAGATGATGTCAAACAAAAAGTTAGAAGTTTAATTTGCAGATTAGAGCTTTCGGAAAAGAAAGCATATTAGCTTATGAAGAGACTAAAATTTGCATAAAATGATAATGATGTAGATATCATTGTATGAAAATGGTGAGAGACGTTTTGCTACACTTGAAGGACTTCATGGCAAGAGCGCTGTCTAAGGATTTACAGGCTTTACCCAAAGCTTTCGTATTCAAAATTGCATATGTGAAGGAGAGCTCTAAATTTGGATACACAAAGTGGTTGTAGGACCCTATAGTAGTCGTAACTGTGCGCAACATGGGCAGATCAACATTGGTGGGAAATTTTTGGGTGGGTGGGATTTTAAGCGAGGGCGGGGTCCGGAGCACCGCAGCGAATTTCAGGCTTTTAGCGTTTTTCGCTCCGGATGTCACTTATGCTTGAGGGAATGCTGTATATAGTCCCAGCCCTCCCCCCCCCCCCCCCGCCCTCACCCTCGATTTGCTGGGACACTCTCCTTTATTCAGAATTGGAGACTTCTAAATGAAGGTAGATTGTAAAGACTGCACCACTGAAAACTCACATAATAAGACAGCCGAAAGACAGAAGAGACCAGCACTGGCTACTGCCATATAGAATGACCAAGCTAGGACGCTCCGTTCGTGACCCTAAACTCTTAGCTACATACTTCGTCGACGATATAGGATCTGCTGAGGACACATGCATTATTTATATCTGTACTGGCGCTAGTAGTTAGATAAGCACTCGATGACCACTGGGAAAGTGGTCGTTTTCGAGGACATAGAGCATTTGGGCGGTTCCCCTGGGAATAGTATCGGACGAGAATGCACGCTTGTTAACTCACAAACTCATAGGCGAACAGATCGTGTATCGGTATATGCTGCAATGTGAACGTTTGGCCCTCTAGATTCGCTTGCCAGTAGACAAAACAAGCCGTGCCAACACATACTCCTAAAAATAACTCAGCTATGGATACACTTGTCAAAGAGTCGCATTCTGTTGATTGCCAATGATAAGAACGTCGCCTGAGGGGCTGTTCTGTAGGAACGCACCCGTCAGAAGGACGATGAACGTTGTTGACATTCGACACTTCTGACAGCAGAATGGGCCCGTCACGACCACAGCGCAAGCCATAGTAATCGAGGAAATGAGCAGACCAGCAATCACCACTTCAAACGCTGGAAATGTGCTCGTTGTTTTTTATGAAATAAAATTCAGAAAAGTATGATTTCAATGCTTCTCTTCAACAGCATGCAACGCCGATAGTTGCCGAAATTTTCGCATTAACTGCTGTTTTATTCTCTCCAATGAATTCTAATCCGGAGTAACTCATTGGAGTGACATGAGCTTTTAAACTTTCAAAAATTTGGTGCCACACTCATAGTACAACCTTATACTCCACAAAAATGGTAATTGATAAGCTCTCGAGATTTGATTTGGAAGTGATGTTAACTCAAAAGTTGAATCGGTAGAGCATATGTATCATCATTAATTTTATACTGAACAAATGAAGGAACAAAGGAATATACATGATCACTTTCAAAGGAATTACTCAAGAAAAAGCATCTAGAAAGAAAGGAAAGAAAAAGAAAAATCGTAATTTTGCTTGCAATAAAAGCAAGAACTTGCATAAGGTGTGGATTATCGAAGGTAACATGAATATTTACGATGATGTATTTAATTTACAAACGATGTCATGCTCCCAAATATTTTTTAACAAAGCAGGAAAAGAAAGCCAAGGAAAAAATTTATTTAATGCGCCAATCTTTCCTTCTTAAAGTGACAAATACTGGAAACAAAGTTTTCTGGCAAAAATCCGAGTGGCTACAATATTTGTTAAATATTCACATTCTTTTTGCCTTCAGACTTTTCGTTATATTGGGTGTTGCAGAATCAGCAAATAATTGCCAAACAAAGCAAAGCTTAATTTTTGAAAAACAAAAATACGATCTTCTGAGCAAAAACACTCTAGCATTGGCTTGAAAGAAAGTTATCAAAAATGGCAAGTAAAGGGCAAAAATGTCACGGAAAAATAAAACTATAATGGGAGCAAAACTGAAAGTCCGATCAGGTTGATAGCATTCACACCCCTATTTGCTGCAAACCTTACCAACTTCAAAAATTTTCAAAGTTGTCAGCGCAAAGGTACGAAAATCCTTTTTTGTTAGAAAGCTAATCAAAGTACAGAAAAACCGCCGGAACCAAAGAACTCACTTTGAGTAGGAGAATGCCTATACGCAAGCATTCGACTTGGATATGCATCGTAATTGTCGAAAATCCATCGTAATCGGTGTAGAATTGATGAAAGTCTCATAAAGCAATTTCCATAGGTACGAGTTGAAACACACTGCTTCAAGATACCACGGTGCATTTGTAGAGCATCTAAGAAAATCGCTATTTTATTTAGTCTATGATAATGCATTGAAATACAGGCCACGCCGAAAGTTTTTTCTAATAAATTTAATTATCAAATCTTGTTAAATAGCCAAGAAAAAATCAATGCGCCAAATCTCACTTTTTACAGTGACAAATATTGGAAACAAAGTCCAGCAAAAGTCCAAGTGACTGCAAAAGTTTGTAATGTATTCACATTCGTTCTGCTTTCAGACTTTCCGCTATGAGTGTTGCAGAATCAGCAAGTAATTAGCAAACAAAGCAAACAATTTTTGAAAAACAAAAATGCGATCTTCTGAGTGGTCAAACTCGACAAAAAATTTTTTTCGAAAAATTCGGCAAATTTCGAAGCAACATAGAATTTATATGGGGCTACTTTTGCATATCAACTTTTCCAAATGTATTCTTACAAAAAAAAGTTTCGATGTGACCTTATGAGAATCAAGAAATTACCATGCTGATTGAATCGAGTGTGAGTGGACCAGAAATCCGAGGTAAACGAAGAGACCAGTATACCGGTACCTAGTAAAAGAATAATCCATGCGAAGACTTGTTGGCCGGTGAACTGCATTGCATAAAATGCTTTGGAGCTACAATCTATATAGCCTGGTAAGCATGTGGAATTGGAATCTGAACGGATGGGGATTTCGGCTCGATTTCAGATCTTTCGGCGAACATGCAGTGTAAGAACGCAACCACGACAGCCAGAGATCCCACTAGACGAACTCAGAACAGAGCTCGCGTCAAAAGCTGTCATGTCAGCACATATAAGCCAAGCGAAATAGTGATGGGACATGTCCGCTGCAAGATCTCAGCAATTACGCTTAGTACAATGAGGTTCCGAGAACCAGGATATGGTTTTCAGAAAAAGCGGATGCCGAACCGGGTCGAGCTCAAGTGGAGACTCGGCAAGAACACGGCAGCGTCAGCATAGAACGTGGAATGAAGCTTCACGTCACGTTCAATATTATGGAGATTCACCAGATCTTACGAAGAGAAAAGCTCATTAGTAAGGATGATGAAGGGAAAAAGAGCTCAGCTTTGTGGTATACTAAAAAAGAGCTCTCGTGAATAACACTGAAAAGCAAACAGTGTTTAGGAGTTTTGAAATTACTCATTGTTGAAAGAAGATAATTAAAGATTTATGAACTTCTCCATCTATACATGTTTTCGTCCAAATTAACTGATGAAAGAAATTCTGCGAGCTCAAAGGAACAGTATTAGGTTGTAACAGAATTGATGCAGGTTCTTCAAATTTTAAGTTTGGATTACTATAACTTTTCACAGAAATAACCAATCCGTTTCCATCAAAAATTACTGCAATCAGCAAACCTTTGGCAGTTCACTACGCACTACCTTATCGTTGCAGCTTTACTGACAAGGGAAAAATGGTTGGTCAAAGTGGCCTTTTGAGATGAATTGTATACCGTGGTGGAGGGCATAAAACGCTGATTCCAAATCTGTCCTCCTTATCTGCGGCGCATTCCTGGAGAGAGCAAAAAATGAGTGATTTTCTGGGATGAAAACATTGGCTAAAATTTTCCCAGCGCTTGAATGAGACAGACGGAGTGCGGATATATCTCACCTTAGAGTATTTATTTTATAGAGTGTTGGAAAGATTACCACTGGTCCATTTAACCGCTGGAATAATGTTACTACTGTTTTTATATTATTTGCACATTCAATTTTTTTCTCCAATAAACGCTCATAACTTCTTGTGCAGGAAAGCGCCGCAGATAAGGAGGACAGATTTGGAATCAGCGTTTTATGCCCTACATAATTATATACAAGTCATCGCAAAAGGCCACTTCGACTGACCATCCTTCCTTTGTGAGAAAAATTTCATAGCCTGGAGACTGCCAAAAGTTTTCTAGAAAAATCTTCAGTTTGAGAGACCATAACTCCCGATACAGTGTAGCAGAATGGTACAAACTTCATTCACTGTGCAGATAATAGTCGGTTGTGCAGCAGCGTTTAGTTTGATTTTCACTAAAAAATTTGCTAGAAAATATTGCAAAGAATTTGTAATCACTCATTCTTCAGTGCTCTCCAAAAGACGAATAGGTACTTCTTTACTGTTTTTTTGAATTTTCTCTCCGCCGAAAAGAACATCAGCTCCCGGTTTTTTTGCTGTCATGTGTCCTATGTCCATTCTTTCTGCGCATGGCGAAAGCTCCGCAATTGCTTCGCATTTAGGATTTTTATACGTCGCAGAATGATAGCAGCGGTCGTTTAGGTTTGAAACAAAATTTCTCAGTCTGGAAACTTTCGAAAAATTTGCTTGTATGTGCATTTTGTAGCAAAGATCACATTCAAATATTATGCCAATTTGCAAAAAATTCCGATTTTTCGCAGTGGATTTGGAGCAAAAAGTTAAAAGAGAAAAATTTCAAGGTTTAATCTCTTGATTTCAAAAGCAGGTAATTTTAAAATGAACCCAGTTCTTCTAAAACGAAAGCGTGCTTAAGAGACTAGAAGAAGAGTGCTTTTAGAAGGTATGCATAGTTTCCTAAGACAATGGAACAATACTTTGAAAAAGAGGTGTCCTGATATTAAACAAATTTCGTTGATACAAGTTGTTCATATTGTTTTATTTTTATTATTCGTTGTAAAAAATGCTGAAAAACCCAATAAAATCGATTCTGCAGTTGGTTTTGGTATTGTAACTCCATTCTGTGCAGAAAAACTCATGTCGATCGAATTTGTCTATCAAAGCCATTGATGCGATTTATGATAAAATATAACATGTATAATATAATGCAGTATATTATGCATGCCTAAGAAATCTTTTTTGCACTTTTTTTCATTTCAGAATTTTTTTCTGGAAATTTTTGGTGCAGGGCTTGTGGGACGACTTAGATCTCAGGTTCTACATAATAAACCGCCAAGAGCTCAAGATGCCTTGTGATGTTGATATAGAGAACACTAGAAGTAGTAGAAGCTTGACATATGTCGTCAAATGCATGAAAAAAAACAGCCACGCGGTATAATGTCAACTCTGGGCCTAATGAAATGAATAATGAGTGGTAGGCTTTACTTCAGGCCTCTAGCATGACAAAACGTCATTCTAAGTTAATATCGTAATCGACCTTGTGGCTTCAAGATAATCTACGATATTACGAAAATGCCCAGGCTTCAAGAACAGCGAACATATGAGGTACTGCATAATTCATAGAGAAATGAAGGGCAGGGCTTCTCTGCTTAGTGTTCTTTTTTGTGAAATTGTAGTAAAACAGAAGAAGCGCTAGTAACTTACTTTGAAGGATGACGCACTCGGCGAAAAAGGACAAAGTCTGACTCAAACGGCTATCGAGCCACATAATTTATCTCCAAGGTGAACACACACTCCTCTTGCGGTCCCAAAGGAGTAATCGCACGCGAAACGAATAGCGCTGCACTATCCGATCTATCGCCCAAAATGTTCATCTATCTCGGCTCAAGCGAAGTTTATTTGCAACTAAAGATGGATTGGGATGGAGTAGAATGCAGTTGGGTTGGGCAAAAAACTTGAGTCACTTTAACCAATGTTCGTTTCTTTGAAAGCTAGCGCCGAATTTGAAAAATTTTGGCATAAGCAAGCTACGCAAAATTTGATGGAGCATTTCCTTCTGAATCCTAGCTGAGCTTCCACGCTAACTGAATTTCAGAAACAACAAATCTTCTTAACCTTCTAATCTCACTCTTTTCATGTTCCGCCAGTTTTCGAAATTTGAGAGTTGGTTTTTGTTTCTCTAGACATCTAAATGCAAGCTTTACACTATGTATTAGGTTCTGATCGTTGCTACTATTCTCTAGTCATTTTGTAATCAGATATGCGTATTGCACACCTTGCCGCGCTACTATTTGACGAACTCATTTGATTAGAACGTATCCATTTCCAGCGATTTTCCTTTGTTTCCTCGCCTCTTTTGATTTGATTGGACATGTATTAGTCAACAGTAAACACTTTAGCAGTTTGTTACGCTACAAAAGATTTGACTGATAAAGCTGCCGTCCGTTGCAGCGCGTTTTATGCAAGCTTACATATTAAGTTACGAATGACTCGACAATGATTAAGCATTATCACCGAAATTTAGTCACTTTCAAATCGTATGTTTCAAAAGCACTCTGAACCAATTTGATAAAACCCAAGAAAACTAAATTTCGACCAAATTTACGCTGAGCGATAAGGTAATTTTTTGTGATTGACAAGTTAACGATGGCGATTTGGAAACTTTTGCAACTTTGGAAGCTGTTCAGAGGTATTGACTTGAGAGCCTAGTTTATAGAAAGAAGGAAAGCTCTATCAAAAGCCATTCAAACGGTCATCTGCTACTGTCGAAACTGATGTAATTTTGAAAAAATGGAAAGAATTTGGAACGATCAAGCGGTTCAAGATTTCAACGATGTGTTTTCAGAAAAATGTATGATTTTGGAGCGCTCGCGGACCGGTGCATAAAATTTCACAACATCCAGGGTCAAATTCACACATGCACTTTGGTTTGGGTATCAGATGTCTGCATTCTCTTTGACGGTTTTGCACTATAAATGCTGCCATATTGTGAAGAAGATGCGCAAAGAAAATCACAGTGTGAGTATACTAAAAAGAGAAACCGTAAAATACGTAATGTCGAAAATTTCTGGAAACACTGCGACAAAATTCAAACAGCAGATGCTAGATTGTAGACGAACCATAGCATTGTAAATGAGGCACTGCAGAGCTCATTAATTTTGCATCAACCTAATACATAATAAATTCCCCAACCAGGGCCCGGCAGGAGGTGGCATTTTAGAATTTTGAAAACGATATCCCCTTTGAAGCCAAAATTTCTTACGACTTCCCTTTTGACCCTATTTTTGACCCCCGTAAGTCCCTGACAAACAGATATACACAAATAGAGATGGGCGGCCTCAGCGCTTATTATAGTAGTACTACCTGGCTTTCCTGGTCCAGCCCGGGTCATCAAGGTTTCAGCTCAATGGGTTCATCCGCAAAGGAATCTATAAAAAACATAGGGTCAAGATTTGCACAAACTTTGACGTTTATATATCTAAGATACTACTCATTTATTAGTCAGCTGCGAAACTTTACAATTTACAATAACCGATTGCGATTGGAGCGCGCTTTCCGAGGCCGATCATAACGCTGTGAACTCTATTTGGGGCTGTATCGAAGCGGTGCCTTGGTGGTTTTGGAAGCGGATTTGAACATATAGTAATACTCTCGACCTAGTCCACATTTATGTAAAGAAATCCGGGAAATTATGTGAAGGGAAGCAGGGAGCCACCCCAGGTGGCTCCCAGGTGGCGCGGGAGCCACCTAATTTCGAAAAACACTTACCATTTTTTAAATTCACATAAGTTTCTCATAATTTTTCATACTTTTTTTGTGCTCATGGTCCTCCAACTACACAGCAAATTTGGTGCCATATTGTTACTTGTGCATTGAAAACGAGCTTATTTTGTTGTTTTCCTCTTACAAGAATTGCGATTTAAATTCCCGCCTGCGGGCAGGCTAGCGATCGGAGCACAGAATCTTCACATTGCTGGAATCTAAATTCATAGGACAGTAGCATCAACAAGGAATGATGAATAAAGAATGTATGTGCATTGTTTATCGGTAAACAAAGGGGAAGTCGTATTTTGGGGTCTGGGGCTCAGCCCCGGACCCCAAAATACGACTTCCCCTTTGCTTTTTCGGGCCAAAAACGATATCCAGCTTGTGAAAGCGCCACCCCTGCCGGGCCCTGTCCCCAACTAGTCTTTGTCACTTATTCTCAGCGGAAGCATAACTAAATAATAAACTGTAGGGTACCTAGTGCACTGCAACGTTCAAAGATATTTCGCCATGCAAATGGCATAAGATCAGACACAAGTAAACTACATTTTAGAAGGAAAAGCTCGCTGATAAAAACAGGAAGCAACAGAAGTTGCCGAAGAACACAGTAAAAATCATGGGATTACTCGATCATAAGTAAAAAACAGTGTGTTAAACAGCATGAGAGTGAGACGTTCTGAATTTGTGAAAAACTTGGTCTGTAATGGGATGGGACTTCTGCTTCCTCCTCCTAACATCAGTCTTCGCAAAATCAACCACCTTTTACCGAATTGCTCAGCGATGAATGTGGTGGAATATGAAAATGATTTCAATTATTCGCCTCGATGGCCCTGGGCATGTACGAAAGCTTGAAGTGCAAAAATGAAAATATGCAAGCGAATGGGGACTCCAACTTAGAAATTATCCAATATTATATGCGATGAATTTTAAGACAAAGCAAGTTATCTTTTCTCGGCGGAATGCTACCTATAAGCTTGTGTGATAACTTCAACTTTTATTACGTTTTTTTAACGAATGTTTTTGTAAGTTTTCCCCACCTTTTACCAGCGCTTACATGGTTTTGAAGCTTATCTCCTGCTTTTTAAGATGTCTTGCTTGAGTTTCGGGCAAAGGGTGATCCTAGATTTTACGCTGCTTTTATCTTGATCATCTTCTCTCGCATTTATTACAAGAAATATTGCAAAATCCTAAAATGCGATTGTTCCTTTACCTGTCGTCTTTTTTTGTTGAATTCTTTGGAGTAAGACAGAAAATAAGATAAAAAAATTGTGAGAACGGATTTTTGCCACCCTAAAACCCCAGACTCGAAGCCTGAAATTTGTTTTTTTCTTAAATTTAGCAATATAGGAAGTGAATCAGCAGAACAGACTATAAGCTTTCAATGTGCACACTCGAACAAACACAGTGTATACGATTGAAAATAAACCAAATAAAAAAACCAAAAGAAAATCATGGACCATAAAAAAATATGACACCACCTGGATAAGAAACGGGAGTTACAGGCAAGCATAGAAGTCTTGAGATTTCGTGACATGAGCACCCCTTAGCTAACATAATGATGAGCTAAGTTAAAGCACAGAGCTAGGCCTTATATTTGCTGACTCCCAAGTGGAAGCATCTACGTCAACGGATTGCTCTGGGATAAGAGCGAGGCATGAGAAGTGACAAGGCACTAAGTGTATCCGCCAATATCGACTCATTTACATACACACCTCAGTCAACGCAGTCACGGTGGCGAACGCACAGAGCACGTACTCAAAAAGTACGAGTTCAAATACGGTCTTCGGACATCAGACTGAAGCTGCTGTTTCCCATAATCTAATGCATGACAGGTGCAAGAAATTAGTCCCAATTGCGCATGTACGTAGTATATGATTTAGCACGTATGAGAGTCCAGGGTCAGCAGAGGCGGAGTTTGCCACTTTTGAATTGTCTTGTTCTCCTTTGAGCAAAAATTCACGCAGCTTATTATAGTATGCGTGTAAGCGAGTGTCTTCCTAATGTTACTGGAGCACATGGGTGTCATATAGGATTTGTCACGATCTTCGTCAATCACAATCTTTTTAGGTGCTGGGTGCTATCTGATCAGCAAGTCTTTGCAAGAAAAAATTCAACAATTTTGCTGGCTGCAACTCGATTTTCGTCTACGAGTGGTCGTTCAGTTTTCGCAGTATAGATTTACTTTTGTTTACATTACTATGTACAGACACGAAAATCAAAAATCACAGATGAGTTAATCCGAGCTGATGTTCTTTTTACTTCCGCCTGTCAGATTCTTGAAGAAAGCTTTCAAAGAGGGCTTCGAAGCCGACATCTTCATTGAACCCGAGCACCTGGAACAAGACAGTACAATCAAATGAGAAAGATATGAATCACAAGATTGACTACGAATGGACTGAGCGCGATACAGCATGTCAAAGTGACCTCAACTAAAAATGCCATTAGGTTGCTCACTATAAACAAAAGGTTCGATTATCTAAAGATTCCTGGAAGATGGTGTCAATATATGGAAGTCAGTGGCCAAATCTCAACAAATGATCGGTTCTTATAGTGACACTTTTTCAATCCCCAGATGATGAAAAGACACCACAGACTCAGATACTCTCAACTTGCAAGACAGAACTGACGTGCCTAATCAGACTCTTAACCCAGATCACACAGAAAACGAAAACATTTCTATAAGCAGAATAGTGCACTGATGAAATAAAAATGTTGGGAAAGAAACTTGACTTCAATAAAGTGCCAGAGCTGTCGAGCAATTACAATGTAACATACAGAGTATGAAATGTGGCGCCCCAACGGGATATGCATGACACTGACCAACATTGCAGCTTCACGAAGGATGTTGAAACACCGAAATTTCCGCCGATTGTCTACTCCTAATCAAAGAAACTCCCAATTCGGTCCCGAGCACTACTTAGCATAAAAATTCAGAACATCCACGACAAGGACTGCATCAGTCTTATGCATAGTGGTAGGTATCTAATGGCAACTGTTTCATGATGAAGAATTTAGGATGAACTCTGCATCATGGATTCGCAAGCTTGCACATGGAAAAAGCTATTCTTGGTACTACTTCGACCATATCCTTCAAATGGCAGCTTTTCAAAACCAAAGTTTGAACTCGAAAACAAAGTGATACAGCGGATGTAAGCTTTTGTCATGTCATAACAACCCTCGATTTGCATCCCTTTCACGTAAAAAGTAACTTACTGAGCGATAACCGCAAAATCATCCATTAGTTCGTCATCAAAGGGATTTAGACAAATAGCCTAAATGATGTCAACATAGATCGATGAAGAGAACAACGAAAATATACATACACCATGGGAGCGATCCAAGTTCGAGGACTCCACTTCTTCAGACAATTGTTCGACCATTCGTATTAAATGAGATCTTGGAGATGACTGGACGGCTATACGCACAAAATTATGGAGGGATATCACAAAAATCTCTCTCCACTCATGACTGTAGTATTTCCGATATGCTTGACATGATTCTGGTTTCGGATGGTAGGGAAACGCTAGAAAAGAGCAATAAATGCGCCCATAATAAAAACAATGTGCAAGACAGCATATTTAGAAAACAAATGAATTCCGAACGTATAGGCATTGACAGAGATAAAAGCACGACAATTTAGCACAAAGATAAACACTAAAATCAAGATAACTAATCACAACAAAGACAACCAGGATACTGTATCTAGTGTAACGGCTAAATTACTTGGACCCCGAAGCTGGATAATTTTGCTGGCAGTAATCAAAACTACTGATATCATAATGAGAGTAATAAAAGTGAAAAGAAGTAACACATTTCTGAACTAATAAAACATACCGAACCACTCGCTCCAGAGAGGGTTGTTTTGGGTAAGGGCAGCGCATTTGAGGAAAAACTGATTACATTTATCCATACGTTTATTCTCCATACATTTGACTAGATATAACCGATAAATATCTGTTTCGTAAACGACAGTCAACCGTGCATTTTCCTAAAAAAAGGATCAATATTCCCAAAAGGAATGCTTGAAATTAGAATTCCGATTGGATGCAGTTTGTAGCATGAAAAATACAGAAACTGCATGACACTCACACCTGACAAAGAATTGAAGACTTTAGATTTCCATAAATCCCACAATGATTTTAAAGTATCTATGTCCAGATTATCAATAGCTAACAAGGAATCCGCCACAAACTTGTCGACCTGAAACGGTGAACCTTCAAGGTGATAAAATACCAAGTTTTCTTTTTCCGTCATCAGCTGCTGAGAACTTCTCTATGAGCTCCACACAATGCAAATAATGAGACAGGTAGTGAGTCGGGAAATACCAGAATTCCATATATGCAGCAATTAAACTTCCCGCGACTTGGAATATCGAAAAAATACAATCAATCTCCCAAATTTTCCATGGGTATGTGCGAGTCAAAATTCCGACCAGATATCACGATAAACTTATTTGAATCTAAGAAAAGCACTGATTAACACAGCAGTTCTGTAAGTGCACGGAAATTTGCCTCTTCGCAATAACAATTTAAAGGCTATCCGAATGCAACTCTGGTTCAATAAAAAGTCAGAACTTTGTAGACGCACATCGAAATCAAAATGATTTTGAAGTTTCTAATCCGCAGTAACATATTTGTGAATTAGAAGAATGAAGTAGACTTACCCACCTGAAGCTTCAGGTCTTTTCCGGATTTGGAGTCCTGATCGAAGGCTTTGAGCGCATTGTAAAGACCACGAAATAACAAATGTTCTCTAACAAGCGAATCAGTCAAGGTGGAGGCACCATTCATAGCAGTACCTAAATTACAACACTTCAAAAAATACTATTTATTCCGAGATGATGAGACTCGAGAACGTTTCGCACACGAACAAACACGGTTCAACGCGTTTCCTCATTTCTCCGAGTGGCAAATCTTCCCATGAGATAGCTTACGGGTATAAACTTGTCAACCACACGTGTACGCTTGTTCAACAGTGCGTTAAAGCGTACTTGAGCCGCAAAGTCAAACCATACCAAATCAATAAACAGATTCTAGACACTCAAACCCGAACTCAATCTAGAAATTTTGCTGCAAATCCGGTTAGTTTTTGAAAAAAGCAGAATTTGAGCACGTTATACCATGTGAGAGTTATCGTTGCGGGACCCGCCTCGTCCAAATCTTTCATGTTAGCATGCTCTGCAGCTAAACATGTTTAGATAGGTACATATTTAAGGGATCCATGACTTTTTTAGTGTAGAACTTTTGTTGATTATGTTGCCAGGAGCCTCGGGTGAAGCATGGTCTTCGATGGCGTAAAATTTTACGGCCGAATACCTAATTAAAAATTAATTTAATTTAATTAATTTAATTTAATACCTGACTAGGGGAAGCTATAATCGGTATTTCTCGAGAACTAAAGCTTGTAGAGAGCTGAAAATTTAGGTCTATACTTCTACAGGCTTGTGGTATACAACTACCTATGTGGGGACAGCACAGCATCACTTTGGCATATGCACGAAAATTTTCGTTTTCTTGGTTTCTATCAGAGGGAAAGGTACGGCAAAGGCTATATAGATGTCTTATGTGGATAGTGTTTACATGAGCAAGTAAGAATTTTTGTAGGATTTTATACTGAGTTATGGTTTTTCTCGATTTTTCGGGCAGCTGAATCTTTTTAGTTTTTGGCTTAAAACTCTAGGTGGATCAGAGCTGCTGCCAAAGCAAGATTGCCATCTTGTAGAGCTTGCTTTGCTCTATCAACTAGTACTTTGCTACCTATTCAGAATTGAGAAGTGTATGACTTATTGCGGTTGAAATTCAAAACGGGCATTAATTTCCGGACAATCTAATATTTGCGATAAACAACTGCGTACGAGCAATGACCTTGTGTTCTAAATCGATTATGAGGCTACAAACATGCAAACTCTCAGGTAAGAAACAATTCTCTATTTATGAGACCTGTAGAGGAGAATCTATAAAGACCGATTAGTTGAAATGGTTTTGAATCTAATTTAGAAGATACTAGCTGGCTTACCCGGCTCCGCCGTATCCGGACCAAACTTGGCACACATACACTTCGGGCCCCGGCGGGTGTCACAGTCCACTTTTCGTTATCGATCGATGTCGATTTTACCGATTTTTATCGATTTTTTTGCAGAGTTCACCTACAGGGCTAGGAGTTGGCACAGGGGGGTAATCGAGCATGCTGATTACGAACACAATATTAGTTTTCAGGATCGTCCATTACTTTTATCGATTTTATCGAGTTTTTTTGTAAAGTTTGACCTGCGGGGCTGGGAGTTTGCACAGGGGGGTAATCGAGCATGCAGATTACGAATACAATATTAGTTTTCAAGATCGTCCATTACTTTTATCGATTTTATTATCGCGGATCGCGATGCAATTGAGCAATATCGTGCATGAGAGTGGCACACGATGACCCCTCAATACCAGCTGAGACGTTCGTTTCAAGGATCGCATTGCAATCAACCAATGTTTTGAATGCCTGCTAAATAAAAAAGCTAGTTGAGGAATGCCAAGGAAGGAATCCACGATGCCAGATGCGACATTCCCTTCGACAAAAAGATATTGGTCCACAGACAAAAACGATTGCAGCTGCAGAAGGAACGATGGAGCCAGCAAGCGAGCGTCTATATATACTTAATCATTATTACTCATGCATTTTCCATCACTTACACTCATTGCTTGTGTTGCCTTACTATCCGCTCATTCCTTGTACGTAGGATGGCACATCCGACACTCCTGTCATATGTTTTCTAATCCCCTCTTGTACATTTCTTGCAAGTAGTCCAAATTCACATGATATCCAAAATATCATTTTGGTTTGACATATAGTTCCAACTATTTGTTAGGATATCCTCACTTTCTCATGTTGATTTGCTTCTTGTTTATGTGTGTATATTTCAAGCAGAACGAGGGTTTAATTACCCAAGTTTGAGGTAATCGACAATAAACGTGTGTCGTTCGTGTGGTGGTGGTTGGTGTGGTTCAATTGGCAAGGTTGTGGCAACCTTTTTATTTATCGATTTTTTGAAAATTTGAGCTAGGGGGCTGGAATTTGGCACAGGGGTGTAATCGAGCATGCTGATCACTCCCCTTGGGGATGATCAGCATGCTCGATTACCCCCCTGTGCCAACTCCCAGCCCCCTAGCTCAAACTTTGCAAAAAAAATCGATAAAATCGATAAAAGCAATCGATAATCCCGAAAACCAATATTGTATTCGGAATCCCCATGCTCGATTACCCCCCTGTGCGAACTCCCAGCCCCGTAGCTCAAACTTTGCAAAAAAATCGATAAAATCGATAAAAGTAATCGATAATCCCGAAAACCAATATTGTATTCGGAATCCCCATGCTCGATTACCCCCCTGTGCGAACTCCCAGCCCCGTAGCTCAAACTTTGCAAAAAAATCGATAAAATCGATAAAAGTAATCGATAATCCCGAAAACCAATATCGTATTCGGAATCCCCATGCTCGATTACCCCCTGTGCCACTCCCAGCCCCGTAGGTGAACTCTGCAAAAAAATCGATAAAAATCGATAAAATCGATATCGATCGATGACGAAAAGTAGCCTATGACACCCGCCGGGGCCCGTAGTGTATGTGTGCCAAGTTTGGTCCGGATCGGTTCAGAAATGGAATTTTCTATTCGGAACATACGTACAGACAGACAGACATACAAACAGACATTCAGCTTTATATATAAGACTAGCGACTATACTTTGGGAAATTCGAAATTTTTTTCGAATATTCGAATCCTTCTATATATATAAAACCGAATGGGATTTTGTCTGTACACTGGTGGCTTGTCTGTACGCTGGTGGATAAGCATGCTTGTTGATGCTGTCTGTAGGTCCTCGATGGTGTTTTCGTGTTTGTCATTTTCCAGCATGGAAGCTTGTTATTACTTCTACCAAATTTATCGATTATTTGTAAATTTTGAACTACGGGGCTGGGAGTTGGCACAGGGGGGTAATCGAACATGCTGATTACGAATTTGATAACCGTTATCAAAAATGCCCATTACTTTTATCATTTTATCGATTTTCTGGCAAAGTTCAAGCTACGGGGCTGGGAGTTGGCACACGGGGGTAATCGAGCTTGCTGATTACGAATTTGATAACCGTTATCAAAAATGCCCATTACTTTTATCATTTTATCGATTTTCTGGCAAAGTTCAAGCTACGGGGCTGGGAGTTGGCACACGGGGGTAATCGAGCATGCTGATTACGAATATGATAACTATTTTCAAAAATGCCCATTACTTCTATCATTTTATCGATTTGTTTGCAAATTTTGGACTACGGGGTTGGGAGTTGGCACGGGAGGGTAAGCGAACATGCTGATTACGAATACAGTATTAGCTTTTAGAATTATCAGTTATTTTTATCATTTTATCGATTTTTTTGCAAAGTTCAAGCTTCGGAGCTAGGAGTTGGCACACGGGGGTAATGGAGCATGCTGATTACGAATACTGTATTAGTTTTTAGAATTATCAGTTATTTTTATCATTTTATCGATTTTTTTGCAAAGTTCAAGCTTCGGAGCTAGGAGTTGGCACACGGGGGTAATCGAGCATGCTGATTACGAATATGATAACCATTTTCAAAAATGTCCATTACTTTAATCATTTTATCGATTTTTTGGCGTTCAAGCTACGGGGCTGGAAGTTGGCAAGGGAGGATAAGCGAACATGCTGATTACGAATACAATACTGGTTTTCAAAATTATCATTTACTTTTATCATTCTATCGATTTTTCTGCAGATTTTGAACTACGTGACTGGGAGTTGGCACACGGGGGTAATCGAGCATGCTTATTACGAATATGATAACCATTTTCAAAAGTGCCCATTACTTTTATCATTTTATCGATTTTTACAAATTTTGGACTGCGGGGTTGGGAGTTGGCACGGGAGGGTAAGCGAACATGCTGATTACGAATACAGTATTAGTTTTTAGAATTATCAGTTATTTTTATCATTTTATCGATTTTTTGGCAAAGTTCAAGCTACGGGGCTGGGAGTTGGCACACGGGGGTAATCGAGCATGCTGATTACGAATATGATAACCATTTTCAAAAATGCCCATTACTTTTATCATTTTATCGATTTTTTGGCAAAGTTCAAGCTACGGGGCTGGGAGTTGGCAAGGGAGGATAAGCGAACATGCTGATTACGAACACAATACTGGTATTCAAAATCATCATTTACTTTTATCATTTATCGATTTTTTGGCAAAGTTCAAGCTAGGGGGCTGGGAGTTGGCACACGGGGGTAATCGAGCATGCTGATTACGAATATGATAACCATTTTCAAAAACGCCCATTACTTTTATCATTTTATCGATTTTTTGGCAAAGTTCAAGCTACGGGGCTGGGAGTTGGCAAGGGAGGATAAGCGAACATGCTGATTACGAACACAATACTGGTATTCAAAATCATCATTTACTTTTATCATTTATCGATTTTTTGGCAAAGTTCAAGCTAGGGGGCTGGGAGTTGGCACACGGGGGTAATCGAGCATGCTGATTACGAATATGATAACCATTTTCAAAAACGCCCATTACTTTTATCATTTTATCGATTTTTACAAATTTTGGACTGCGGGGTTGGGAGTTGGCACGGGAGGGTAAGCGAACATGCTGATTACGAATACAGTATTAGTTTTTAGAATTATCAGTTATTTTTATCATTTTATCGATTTTTTGGCAAAGTTCAAGCTACGGGGCTGGGAGTTGGCACAGGAGGACAAGCGAACATGCTGATTACGAATACAACATAGCTTTTAGGATTATCAGTTATTTTTATCATTTTATCGATTTTTTTGCATGGTTCAAGCTACGGGGCTGGGGTTTGGCACACGGGGGTAATCGAGCATGCTGATTACGAATATGATACTGGTTTTTAGAATTATCATTTACTTTTATCATTCTATCGATTTTTTTGCAAAGTCAAGCTACGGAGCTAAGAGTTGGCACGGGAGGGTAAGCGAACATGCTGATTACGAATGCAGTATTAGTTTTTGGAATTATCAGTTATTTTTATCATTTTATCGATTTTTTGGCAAAGTTCAAGCTACGGGGCTGGGAGTTGGCACAGGAGGACAAGCGAACATGCTGATTACGAATACAATATAGCTTTTAGTATTACCAGTTATTTTCATCATTTTATCGATTTTTTTGCATGGTTCAAGCTACGGGGCTGGGGTTTGGCACACGGGGGTAATCGAGCATGCTGATTACGAATATGATACTGGATTTTAGAATTATCATTTACTTTTATCATTTATCGATTTTTTGGCAAAGTTCAAGCTACGGGGCTGGGAGTTGGCACACGGGGGTAATCGAGCATGCTGATTACGAATACTGTATTAGTTTTTAGAATTATCAGTTATTTTGGTACTTTTCCGCTATCCGGACCCATTTTTGCAAAGAAGGATACTGCTTCTTTCCCTGCACCATATTTGTTCCCAACTTCACAGGAAAGAGTGTCAACGTTCAGCTACGTGACCAAAAAAATTTGACATGCCACCTACATGTTTGACAAGTTTTACCAAGAGTTCGCGTTGCCCTACCTAGCGACATATGCTCAACCTTTTTTGGTCAATAAATGACCCTATTTTCGATTAAACAGTTTCAAAAATGACATTGTTACAATAATAACGTCGCCCACTTATCAATGAATATATAGACGTGCCCAGAATAGAGAAGTGCGCTAGGGTTCCATCACCTAAGCGGCGAAAAGCAGCAGCGAGGTACTACTTCAAGCGATCACTTGTAAATTTTTCTGGCTAAACTCCCATGGCGGAAAGTTTGAAGAGAAAAACATTCGTGAATCATTGCTAGAAGCAATCAAGATATTCTAGTAACGGTTCTAGATTGTTCTGCTCTTATGTATATCAGCTGGAGAGCTTCTAAGTGGTTACAAATGCTCTTTTACCTCACCAGAAATAATTTCGAAAAAACGTGTCAAAGTGGACTAAAACGTGTCAATTTTTTCCTGACACGTGGCAGGGAGGCAGTCCTCGTAGAATCTATGAAAATTTATACTTAAACTACCGAACGTATTTTATAAGAGCTTTTTGAAAAAATGGGTCCGGATAACGGAAAAGTACCGTTATTTTTATCATTTTATCGATTTTTTGGCAAAGTTCAAGCTACGGGGCTGGGAGTTGGCACAGGAGGACAAGCGAACATGCTGATTACGAATACAATATAGCTTTTAGTATTACCAGTTATTTTCATCATTTTATCGATTTTTTTGCATGGTTCAAGCTACGGGGCTGGGGTTTGGCACACGGGGGTAATCGAGCATGCTGATTACGAATATGATACTGGATTTTAGAATTATCATTTACTTTTATCATTTATCGATTTTTTGGCAAATTTCAAGCTACGGGGCTGGGAGCTGGCACACGGGGTTAGTCGAGCATGCTGATTACGAATATGATAACCATTTTCAAAAATGCCCATTACTTTTATCATTTTATCGATTTTTTGGCAAAGTTCAAGCTACGGGGCTGGGAGTTGGCACGGGAGGGTAAGCGAACATGCTGATTACGAATACAGTACTAGTTTTTAGAATTATCAGTTATTTTTATCATTTTATCGATTTTTTGGCAAATTCAAGCTACGGGGCTGGGAGTTGGCACAGGAGGACAAGCGAACATGCTGATTACGAATACAATATAGCTTTTAGAATTATCAGTTATTTTCATCATTTTATCGATTTTTTTGCATGGTTCAAGCTACGGGGCTGGGGTTTGGCACACGGGGGTAATCGAGCATGCTGATTAGGAATATGATAATCATTTTCATAAATACCCATTACTTTTATCATTCTATCGATTTTTCTGCAGATTTTGAACTACGTGACTGGGAGTTGGCACACGGGGGTAAGGGAACATGCTGATTACGAATATCATAACATTTCAGAAAATACCCCTTACTTCTATTGGTTTAATTGATTTTTTGCAATGTTTGAACTATGGCGTTAGGGATTGGTACAGGCAGGTAATTGAGCATGCTGCTCACGAGCACATTCTTATTTTACAACTTGTCACTTACCTTCGCTGGCTTTATCGATTTTTTGCAAAGTTTAAGCCAGGAACTGGGATTTGGCACATGGGAGAAAGCGAGCATGCCGATTACGATTGTAATAAGTGTTCTTAGAAGAACCTATTATTTTTGTCGATTTTTCTATTCTTTGTAAAATTAGAGCTACACGGCTGACATTGCACAAAGTTGTATGTGAGCACGCTCACTGCAAAGACAGTTTTTGAGAATCCATTACTTTTATTGATTTCATCTTTTTTTCAAAGCTGAAGCTACGAGGCTCAGATGGCACTAATCCGGGGGTAAATGAGAATTCTATAATCACACTCGGAAATGACGAAGGCGGTAGTCCTACTTCTGCCCCCAAAATTAGAAAAGCACATAGAGCCTGGTTTCGAGGGAAGAAAATGCTTATAAACTGAGGCGGCAAGCAGTGGCGGACCGAGGGGGGCGGGGGGAGGGCGCCCTCCCCCCCGAGAATGGGTCGCGAGATTTTTGAAACCTACCTATATGGGTTATAAAAATGTGCAAACGACTTGTTCATTTATGTAAATAATTGAAATCTTTAAAATTTTTTAAAAATTCAAATTAGCTTTATAAAAAAAATTTTCTTGGAGGCGTGGCTGACGCCACGCCCTTTTTTTTCAGATTTTAGGGGTTGGGGACCCGCAAAAATTTAGAGAAGCACCCCAAAAATTTTTTTGGAGTGCGCGGCTAACGCCACGCACCTTCATTTGAAAAAAATTTTTGTCGCCCCCCCCCCCGGTCCGAAATCCTGCGACCGCCACTGGCGGCAAGATATTTCGGTACTTTTCCGTTGTCTGGACCCATTTTCAAAGAAGAGCATTGCTTCCATCCTTGTACCATATTTGGTCTCAGCTTTACAGGGAGGAGTGCCAACCTTCTGCCACGTGTCAATAAAATTTAAAATGTCATTTACATGCTTAACAGGTTTTACTAAGAGTTTTCGTTCAATCTGTTTTGTAGTCAATTTCAACCTCATTTCGATCAAGCATTTCAAAGTGAACATTGTCATAATAATAACGACATACTCTTATCGATGAACAGACTAGACTTGCTCGGAATAGAGAAGTGCGTGAGATGAAATCATTTAAGAGGCAAAATAAGCGGCAGCAAGGGACTTCAAGCTTCATTTATAGTCTTTTCTGGCTAAAATCGCATGGCCAAAAGGGTTTGAAGAGAAAAGCATTATTAAATCACTACTGAAAGCAAGCAAGATGATCTAAAATAAATTCATGATTGTTTTGCTTTTATGTAAAACAAGTAAACAGATCAAAAATGACTACAAGTTCTCTTTTACCTCCCCGGAAATGGTTTAGAAAAATCATGTCAGAATGAACCGAAAAGTGTCAATTTTTTTGTGACACGTGGCAAGGAGGCAGTCCTCGTAGAAACTATAAAAAATTATTCTTAGACTAAAGAAAGTATCACATGGGAGCCTTTCGAAGAAATGGGTCCGGATAACGGAAAAGTACCGATATTTTCGTTAAGAATTTCTACGAGTCAATATCTAATTATACAGAAATTTCCTTAAATTCACTTCTGTCCCTTCCACTCTGCAAAAACCATACTTCTGCCTCTAAAAGCAGAAAAGTAGTCTCTGGGGAAGGGCAGACCCATGAGCTTCATCCGGCACGGCATTTTCACTGAAACTTTTGGCTCTCAAACTGCAAAAACCACAAAACTCAAAAACCATCTGGCCCTAAAAGCAGAAAAACAGGGAGCTTGGTCTCGACGGAAGAAAGGGTTATGGCCTCAGGCAGCAAGAGACTTTCGCCAGAAGTTTCTGGATGTCAATGATTATACAGAACTTGCTTGAAATTTACTTCTGGCCCTTTTGGTCTCGAGGAGAAAACACTAATAAGCTCAGCCAGCAAGATACTCTCGCTGAAACTTTCTGGGTGTCAATGTTTATTCATACTGAAACTTGCTTCAAAAATTTACTTCTGGCCCTTCTACTTTGCAAAAAACCATACTTCTGCCTCTAAAAGTAAAAAATCACAAAGTGCTCTCGAGGGAAGGACAGACCCATGAGCTTCATCCGACAGGACAGTCTCGCTAAGACGTTTGACCCCCCAGACTTCGCAAAAACCAGTACGTCTGCTCCTAAACGCAGAAAAGCACAGAAAATCCAGTCTCGGGGAAAGAAAGAATCATGGCTTCAGGCAACAAGGTATTTTCGCCAGAAGTTTATGGGTGTCAATAATCATACAAAAACTTGCTTAAAATTTACTTCTGGCCATTCTACTTTGCAAAAACCACACTTCCTCCTCTAAAAGCAAAACAGTACAGATAACTCGGTCTCGAGAAAATGGCAGAACCATGAGGCTTCATGCGACAAACATTTTCGCTAAGGCGTCTGACCTCCTAGACTTCGCAAAAACCAGTGCTTCTGCCCCTAAAAGCAGAAAAACACAGAATTTAGTCTCTAAGGGCCGCATGCACTAACCTCCCCGCGGGGAGGTTAGTGCATGCGGCCCTAAGAAAGGACAGACCCATGAGCTTCTTGCAACAGGACATTTTCACAGAAACTTTCGGCCCCTTCTAGTTCGCAAAAACCAGTACTTCTGCCCTGAAAGCAGAAAAGCACAGGGATTTAGTCTCTAGGGAAGGACAGACCCATGAGTTTCATCCGACAGGACATTTTCTAAGACTTTTGACTCCCAAACTTCGCAAAAAACCATAAAACTCAAAAACCACACTTCTGGCCCAAAAAGCAAAAAAGCACAAGGAGCTTGGTCTCGAGGGAAGTAAGGATTATGGCCCCAGGCAACAAGATGTTTTCGCCAGAAGTTTATGGTTGTCGATGTTTCATTATACAGAAACTTGTTTGAAATTCGTGGCCATTCTACTCTGCAAAATCCATACTTCTACCCCTAAAAGCAAAACAGCACAGATAGCTTGGTTTCGAGGAAAAGAGAGTCATAAGCTCAGCCAGCAAGATATTTTCGCTGAAAACTTCTGGGTGTCAATGTGTATTCTACAGAAACTTGTTTAAAATTCACTTGTGGCCATTCCACTCTGCAAAAACCAGACTTCTGCCTCTGAAAACAGAAGAGTGGTCTCGAGGGAAAGACAGACCCATGAGCTTCTTGCGACAGGAAATCATCTTTGCTGAAAATTCTGGTCTTCTGAATTTTGCAAAAACCACACTTTTGTCCCTAGAAGCAAAAAGCAGGGGGCTTGGTCTCGAGGGAAGAAAAGACTCAGGGCTCAGGCAGCAAGATATTTGCGCTAAAAGTTTTTAGGTGTCAATATTTGATTATACAGAAACTTGCTGGAAAAATTACCCTTCTTCTCAACCATACTTCTGCTAAAAGCGGAAGCATTAGGAGCTTGGTTTCGAGGGAAGGAAAGAACTAGGGTTTTATACGACAGGACAGTTTCGGTAAGATTGTCCTTCAAAAGAAGGCGCTGGGCCAGCTTCTGTTCAAGAAATGAGCCCATTCACTGGCAAGACATCATCGAAGAAAATGCTGCTTCGTTTTTACAGACATATCTGAGTTTTTGGCTGCTGGAAGACATAAACTGACGCTTCCTTTAACATGGCACTTTCCTGGAAATCAATCTGAGTTTTGGGATGAATCAGCTGCTCTAAACAGGTGCTTAGAGGTAGCTTCCTTGTTTAAGAGCTGTGTTATCTGGGCAAAGGTATGTGCAAGAAAACAGCAAAGATGCTTTGCGCATAGTCAGTGGTAGTAGCTTCTTTTCCTAAGAGCATATTGTTTTGTTTCTACTACTCACAACATGCGAAAGATCGCTGGGAAGATGAAAATTCTCTTTCTTGGGATTTTAGTTAATTAATGGCAGATATCAATGTATCTGCCCCCACCCACCTACTAGCGACCCGTAGGGTCGCTAGTCTTATATATAAAGCTGAATGTCTGTTTGTCTGTATGTATGTATGTATGTATGTATGTATGTATGTATGTATGTATGTACGTATGTTCCGAATAGAAAATTCCATTTCTGAACCGATCCGGACCAAACTTGGCACACATACACTTCGGGCCCCGGCGGGTGTCATAGGCTACTTTTCGTCATCGATCGATATCGATTTTATCGATTTTTATCGATTTTTTTGCAAAGTTTGAGCTACGGGGCTGGGAGTTGGCACAGGGGGGTAATCGAGCATGGGGATTCCGAATACAATATTAGTTTTCAGAATTATCAATTTCTTTTATCGATTTTATCGATTTTTTTGCAAAGTTCAAGCTACGGGGTTGGGAGTTGGCACAGTGGGGTAACTGAGCATGCTGATTACGAATGTAGTAGCTGTTTGTGAGAATATCCAATACTTAGAGCCTTGGATTAGAAAGATGTAAGGGTACTTAGTTATGCTTATTCAAGCCAGCTATTCTTTATTTATCATCCTCAATCCTGAATCAAAATATTCTCCTGTCATCTGGGAATGGATTTTTTCGGTAAGGTATAAACGTTTGCGCTGATTACAAAACAGCCTCCCTAAAATAATTCGAGTGCTAATGCGACGATCAAACGTATTGAAAGAGTACACTGATCATTTAAAATTACAACAATTTTGATTTTTTGGCGAAGTCTGAATTTGAGGATTTTTTGGCATATTCTGAAAAATGTTTTATTTATGGAATACTTTTTTGGATTTCAGGTTCTAATAGACCTAGACAAGTTGTTGAATTTTTGCACGCACACATTGTATATGTGGGTAAACATACATAAATATTTTAAGAAAAAACCGTTCTTCCAAGGGTTTTTCAAATTTTTTGGAAGGAAATCATGATGGCGTCTTCGAATGAGAAGGAGAAAAAATATTTGAGTAGCACCGCTGAATTGGCCATCAAAAGTTAGCATATACGTGTTTTTGACGCAAGGTCCCAGGATGTCTCTGAAACGAGATACAAACATTTTTGATTTTTCTGTAAAAATTCCGGTTTCACCGAGTGTTGATATATCCGTCCGCTTTCAGCGAGTGAACCGCGGGTTCCGCCTCGACTGAGGTGGCCGAATGGCTCACCTCGACTGAGGTGTTGAGCCAGTGGTTCAATTTTTGCTACAACCTCGGTTGTCCGACAGAGGCAACCGATGGTTGGTCTCACAACCGACGGTTGTTCCTCCGAATGGAGACAACCGAGTGGTTGTTCCTCCGAATGGTTGTACCTCCGAATGGAGGAGAACAACCGAATGGTTGTACCTCCGAATGGAGGAGAACAACCGAATGGTTGTACCTCCGAATGGAGGAGAACAACCGAATGGTTGTACCTCCGAATGGAGGAGAACAACCGAATGGTTGTACCTCCGAATGGAGGAGAACAACCGAATGGTTGTACCTCCGCATGGAGGAGAACAACCGAATGGTTGTACCTCCGAATGGAGGAGAACAACCGAATGGTTGTACCTCCGAATGGAGGAGAACAACCGAATGGTTGTACCTCCGAATGGAGGAGAACAACCGAATGGTTGTACCTCCGAATGGAGGAGAACAACCGAATGGTTGTACCTCCGAATGGAGGAGAACAACCGAATGGTTGTACCTCCGAATGGAGGAGAACAACCGAATGGTTGTACCTCCGAATGGAGGCTCCCTCCGAGTGGAGGAGAACAACCGAATGGTTGTACCTCCGAGTGGAGGGAACAACCGAATGGTTGTACCTCCGAATGGAGGCTCCCTCCGAGTGGAGGAGAACAACCGAATGGTTGTACCTCCGAATGGAGGCTCCCTCCGAGTGGAGGAGAACAACCGAATGGTTGTACCTCCGAGTGGAGGGAACAACCGAATGGTTGTACCTCCGAGTGGAGGCTCCCTCCGAGTGGAGGAGAATAACCGAATGGTTGTACCTCCGAATGGAGGAGAACAACCGCATGGTTGTACCTCTGAGTGGAGGCTCCCTCCGAGTGGAGGAGAACAACCGAATGGTTGTACCTCCGAGTGGAGGGAACAACCGAATGGTTGTACCTCCGAGTGGAGGCTCCCTCCGAGTGGAGGAGAATAACCGAATGGTTGTACCTCCGAATGGAGGAGAACAACCGCATGGTTGTACCTCTGAGTGGAGGCTCCCTCCGAGTGGAGGAGAACAACCGAATGGTTGTACCTCCGAATGGAGGAGAACAACCGAATGGTTGTACCTCCGAATGGAGGAGAACAACCGAATGGTTGTACCTCCGAATGGAGGAGAACAACCGAATGGTTGTACCTCCGAATGGAGGAGAACAACCGAATGGTTGTACCTCCGAATGGAGGCTCCCTCCGAGTGGAGGAGAACAACCGAATGGTTGTACCTCCGAATGGAGGCTCCCTCCGAGTGGAGGAGAACAACCGAATGGTTGTACCTCCGAGTGGAGGGAACAACCGAATGGTTGTACCGCCGAATGGAGGCTCCCTCCGAGTGGAGGAGAACAACCGAATGGTTGTACCTCCGAATGGAGGCTCCCTCCGAGTGGAGGAGAACAACCGAATGGTTGTACCTCCGAGTGGAGGGAACAACCGAATGGTTGTACCTCCGAATGGAGGCTCCCTCCGAGTGGAGGAGAACAACCGAATGGTTGTACCTCCGAATGGAGGCTCCCTCCGAGTGGAGGAGAACAACCGAATGGTTGTACCTCCGAGTGGAGGGAACAACCGAATGGTTGTACCTCCGAGTGGAGGCTCCCTCCGAGTGGAGGAGAACAACCGAATGGTTGTACCTCCGAATGGAGGAGAACAACCGCATGGTTGTACCTCCGGGAGGCTTCCTCTGAGTGGAGGCATCCGATGGTTGTTCTCCGAGTGAGGTATCCGGTGGTTGTCCTCCGAATGGAGCATCCGATGGTTGCTCTCCGAGTGAGGCATCCGGTGGTTGTCCTCTAGTGGAGCATCCGATGGTTGCTCTCCGAGTGAGGCATCTGATGCCTCCGAGTGAGGCAACCGTCCGGCACGAGGCAACCACCGGAAATGACCGGTGCCGCGACGCCTCGCCTTATATACCCCTCCAAGGGGGCGGGGCAAGGGGCGGTCCAAAGTGGGCGGTCCAATTCGTGTGGTTAAGCATAGGCTTTCCATACAAAAACTATCCGCCCCTTCCGAGTTGGTGTGACCAATCACAGCCGGCCCCGCCCCTTTTCGAGGGGTATATAAGGCGGCAGATCTCGCCATTGTCGGTCACTCACCTCTGCTAGCCGGCGGCCACTGAACCACCGAGAGCTCTGAGTACCAAGCGAGGACCGAAGATCCAAGGACCTGAGGCCTGATAAAGGACCTAGGATCTGAGGACCAAGCGATAAAGCCTGAAGGCTTTTTCTTCCTCGATACCGAGAAGCCAATAGGCTCTACCTCGAGTACCGAAAAGCCAACAGGCTCTACCTCGAGTAGAAAAGCCCGAAGGCTCTACTTCGAGTACCGGGAAGCCAAGAGGCTTTACTTCGAGTACCGAGAAGCCAACAGGCTCCACCTCGAATACCGAGAGGCCTAAAGGCTCCATCTCGAGTACCGAAACGCCAACAGGCTCTACCTCGAGTAGAAAAGCCCGAAGGCTCTACTTCGAGCACCGAAAAGCCAAGAGGCTTTACCTCGAGTACCGAGAAGCCTAAAGGCTCTACATATCTCGGGCACCGAGCAGCTTATAGCCAAAAGGCTTTCTTATAAACAGGATGCCGCCGAAGAAGCGTGCATCCATCGGAAGAGTTGATCCCAAGGCCAAGAAGGCCAGGGATCAACGAGAGGCTGAGACCTCGGAGCAGCGCCAGGAACGGCTAGAAGGCAATCGTGCCAGAATAGCCGAGGCGAGGGCAACGCAAACGCTGGAACAGCGTGAGGCAAGTCTCTCGCAAACCCGCCTGCGGCTTGCTGCTCTGAGGGCCTCAGAATCACAAGAAAGCCGTGATTCTCGACTCGAACAGATGCGATCGAGAAACGCTGAAGCCAGATCTCAGGAGACGGCCGAACAGCGCGAATCTCGACTCGACGATATGCGGTCGAGAAACGCTGAGGCCAGATCTCAGGAGACGGCCGAACAGCGCGAGTCTCGACTCGACGATATGCGGTCGAGAAACGCAGAGGCCAGATCTCAGGAGACGGCCGAACAGCGCGAGTCTCGACTCGACGATATGCGGTCGAGAAACGCTGAGGCCAGATCTCAGGAGACGGCCGAACAGCGCGAGTCTCGACTCGATGATATGCGGTCGAGAAACGCTGAGGCCAGATCTCAGGAGACGGCCGAACAGCGCGAGTCTCGACTCGATGATATGCGGTCGAGAAACGCTGAGGCCAGATCTCAGGAGACGGCCGAACAGCGCGAATCTCGACTCGATGACGACCGAGTGAGACACGCCGAAGCCAGATCCCAAGAGACGGCCGAACAGCGCGAATCTCGACTCGACAGCAGTCGAATGAGGACTGAGGCTTCACGAAGAGCGGAAACTGGTGCAGCGCACTCAGTACGGCTCGAACGTGATCGTGCTCGGCATGTCCACACTCGACAGACATCCAGGCGAGTAGATCTCCACCTCGCGGCACTCAACTACGATGCCCAGGTAGACTACTCGACCCATCCGAAGGTACTAATCGGAAGGATGGATGTCGTATGTGGTAAGTGTCAAGCCAAGAAGTTCAGAGCCGAACCTCCTGGCATGTGCTGCTCCAGCGGCAAGGTCGATCTTCCGCCTCTACGTGAGCCGCCTGAGCCGCTTCGCTCATACATGTCCGGCACCAGTGCTGTGTCCAGGCATTTCTTGCAGAACATCAGGAAGTACAATGCGTGCTTCCAGATGACGTCGTTTGGCACTACAGTTGCCACGCCAGACGTTGAAGAACAGGGCTTCATGCCAACGTTTAAGGTGCAGGGACAGGTCTATCATAGAGTTGGATCCCTGCTTCCTAATGGCAATGATAGTCCCAAGTTCTTGCAGCTGTACTTCGTCTGTGACGAGCAGCTGCAAGCGGATCAACGTTGCGGCATCATCGGTGGCACAAGGCCGGACGTCGTGCTAGAGCTGCAAAGGATGCTGCATCAGTACAACGAGCTGGTGAAGGACTTCAAGACCAACCTGGACCGAATGCCTACAGACGAGTATAAGGTCGTTATCCATGCTGACAGGAGGCCTGCTGGTCAGCATGAACGACGCTTCAACGCTCCGTCTGTAAGCGAGATGGCGGTGGTCTTGGTTGGCGAAGACGACAGCGACGGGCGTGACATTATCATCGAGAAACGTTCCGAAACGTTGCAGCGCGTCTCTGAAACCCATAGGTCGTACGATGCCCTGCAATACCCACTCATGTTCTGGGATGGGGTAGACGGGTATCACTTCGAACTATGGCAGAGGAATCCTAGCACTGGTGCCCCTACCAATAAGAGGGTATCGGCTATGGATTTCTATGCGCATCGCATGATGATAAGGTCCACGTCCTTCAACCACGTCGTGAAATGTCGCCAACTATTTCACCAGTTCATCGTGGACATGTACGCCAAGATTGAGAGTGAACGGCTCCTCTTCATTCGACGCAATCAGCGAAAGCTGCGTGCAGACGACTACATCCACCTGCGGGATGCCGTGGCCGGAGATGGAAATGTCACTGACCTCGGGCAAATGGTCATACTACCATCCTCCTTCACGGGCGGCCCACGCCACATGCACGAGTACACTCAGGACGCAATGGCCTACGTTAGAGCGTACGGGCGTCCTGATCTGTTCATCACGTTCACGTGCAACCCGGCGTGGACCGAAATTGCGGAAGAGCTCTTCCCTGGTGAAGCGCCTTCTGACCGCCACGACATCACGGCGAGAGTCTTCAAACAGAAGCTCACGAAGCTTATAGACGTGCTAACGAAGAGCCACGTCTACGGAGACACTCGCTGCTGGATGTACACCGTGGAATGGCAGAAGCGCGGTCTTCCGCATGCCCACATCTTAGTGTGGCTGAAGGAGAAAATACGCCCAGATCAGATCGACAGCATCATCTCGGCGGAGCTTCCCAGTCGAGAAGAGGATCCTCTTCTATTCGATGTTGTCCTCAAAAACATGATCCATGGGCCATGCGGACCACTAAATCCGAGGTCGCCTTGCATGAAGGACGGCAAATG
The DNA here is from genome assembly GCA_958299035.1 of Cylicocyclus nassatus. NCBI lineage: Eukaryota > Metazoa > Nematoda > Chromadorea > Rhabditida > Strongylidae > Cylicocyclus > Cylicocyclus nassatus. The sequence continues at coordinate 20,645,036 of CATQJL010000326.1, forward strand.
CACCAAAAGGTACCCTCGGCAGCTGATCCGCGAAACCCAAACGGGAGCTGATGGCTATCCTCTATACAGAAGGCGAAAACCTGATGATGGAGGACATACCGCCGTCATTCAAATGAAGGTGGACCATCAGACCGTAGACGTCGTGGTGGACAACAGCTGGGTTGTGCCATACACTCCCTTGCTCTCGAAAATGTTTCGAGCACATATTAATGTGGAGTACTGTAATTCGGTGAAGTCGATTAAGTACATCTGCAAATATGTGAACAAGGGAAGTGACATGGCAACGTTCGGCCTCGAGCATGCCACTGCACCGTTTGATGAGATCGAACGATATCAAACGGGCAGATACATAAGCAGCAACGAGGCAGTTTGGCGTATCCTGGGTTTCAGGATACACGAACATTACCCACCTGTCACCCATCTACATGTCCATCTAGAGAATGGACAACGCGTCTACTTCACGGCTGATAATGCGCAGGAAAGAGCTGCGCAACCACCTCAAACAACTTTGACGGCATTCTTCCTTCTGTGCCAACATGATCCGTTCGCACGGACTTTGTTGTACTCAGAAGTTCCAAGATATTATACTTGGAACAAGTCAACAAAGAAGTGGGCCAGAAGGAAGCAAGGAGCCGAAGTTCCCGGACAACCTGGCATACGTGCTGCGGATGTGTTAGCGCGTGTATACACTGTACACCCTAACCAAGCCGAATGCTTCTACCTCAGATTGTTGCTTCACACAATCCGAGGACCGACGTCATTCGCAGCATTGAGGACCATCGATGGAGAGGAATGTGAGACCTACAGAGAAGCATGCCAAAGACTTGGCTTGCTTGAAGATGATCAGCAATGGGACAGAACTCTCGCAGAAGCAGCTACGACAAGTTTCGCTGCTCAACTGCGAAGTCTCTTCGGCATCATTTTGACCGTCTGTAAACCGTCAAATCCTCGAGCACTCTGGGAGAAGTACAAAGAGGCTCTGAGTGAAGATGTACTCAGGGAATGTCGCAGAGGGTTACCCTCTGCAGACATCGGTTACTCTCCCGAGATATTCAACCGAGCGTTGATACTGCTTGAGGATACGTGCGTGTCGATGAACGGTCAAACTCTCAGAGACCTAGGTTTGACGCCGCCAATACGCGGAGATGACCAGGCACTCGAGAGCGATGTTCTCCGAGAGAGGTCCTATGATGCCGATCAGCTGACTACATATGTAGAGTCTAACAGACCTCTTCTTACGGAGGATCAAGAGTTGGTCTACCGTGCTGTTCTGGACACGATTTCCAGTGGCAGAGGTGGGCTACTCTTTCTCGACGCTCCGGGTGGAACAGGGAAAACGTTCCTCATCAATCTCCTACTTGCCGAGATTCGCAGACAAGGAGGAATCGCAGTAGCAGTGGCATCCTCGGGGATTGCCTCAACACTGCTAGAAGGAGGCCGAACTGCTCATTCAGCCTTCAAGCTTCCTCTGGATATTGCTCATGTAGAGCACCCAGTGTGTGGGATAAGCAAAGGCACAGGGAAAGCCAAGGTGCTACAAGAAACCAAACTCATAGTTTGGGACGAATGCACCATGGCGCATAAGAAGTGCCTGGAAGCCCTTGACAACACACTGCGAGACATCCGAGAAAGCGACACGCTAATGGGTGGGGCCGTCGTGCTACTGGCAGGCGACTTTCGTCAGACTCTGCCAGTAATTCCGCGATCGACTCCAGCAGATGAGCTGAACGCTTGCCTTAAAGCTTCTCCTCTCTGGAGACATGTTCGATCGCTGAATCTCACGACGAACATGCGAGTCCACCTCCTTGGCGATGAGACTGCCCGAAACTTTGCGCAACAGCTGTTGCTTCTTGGCGAAGGCAGAATTCCGGTTGAACCAAGTTCTGGCTGGATTACCTTTCCTCCAGACTTCTGCAATATGGTTCAATCGGTGGGAGAACTGATCGAAAAGGTCTTCCCAAACATTGCCACCAACTTCAGCAATGGGGACTGGATTTGCGAGCGAGCAATTCTGGCACCCAAAAATGAGCAAGTGGATTCTATCAATGCTCAGATTTTAAACAGCCTACCTGGACCGGTATCAACGTACACGTCCTTTGATACCATGGTTCAGCGTGAACAGGCTGTTTACTTCCCCACTGAGTTCTTGAATTCACTCCAGCCCAATGGGATACCACCTCACAGACTTGATCTGAAGGTTGGTTTGCCAATCATGCTCCTTCGTAACATCAACCCACCGAGGATGTGCAATGGTACAAGGCTTTGCATCAGGGATCTCATGCCAAACGTCATAGTAGCGACCATATTGGCGGGGAAGTTCAAAGGCGAAGTCGTTCATGTTCCACGAATCCCTTTCGTCCCCTCCGATATGCCCTTTGAGTTCAGGCGAGTGCAGTTTCCGGTCAGGCCTGCACTTGCTATGACGATCAACAAAGCGCAAGGACAGTCTCTACGAACAGTAGGAGTAGACCTGGAAACTCCCTGTTTTTCGCATGGTCAACTGTACGTGGCGTGTTCGAGGGTCGGGAGTCCGGCGAACCTGTACATATATGCGCCCGAAGGGAGCACGGCTAACGTAGTGTATCCCAGGGCGCTAACATAATTGCATGCTGTAGTATAGTACAGTATTTATTTGTTGCATGCCATTCTATTGGAAAATCCAAAAAAAATTGGAAAATACGAAATCCAAAAAAAATGGCAAAACGAAAACCCAAAAAAATGGCAAAACGAAAACCCAAAAAAACGGAGGCCAGCGGCGGTCAGGGCAGGTGGGTGGGACAAACAAGAAGCTGGACAGATCCAGTCGAGCTTCAGATCCAGATGTCGAGATCCAGTCGAGCGAGGACAATCATCGGTTGCCTCTGTTGAGAACGGCCATCGGTTGCCTCTGTTGAGAGCAGCCATGGGCTGTCTCTATCGACGACAACCATCGGTTGTCTCTATCGAAGACAGCCATCGGTTGCCTCACTTGGAGGACAACCATCGGATGTCTATCGAGGACAGCCATCGGTTACCTCACTTGGAGAACAACCATCGGTTGCCTCTGTCGAGGACAACCATCGGTTGCCTCACTTGGAGGACAACCATCGGTACAACCATCGTTGCCTCTGTTGAGGACAACCATCGGTACAACCATCGGTTGCCTCTGTTGAGTACAACCATCTGTTGCCTCTGTTGAGGACAACCATCGTACCAACCATCGGTTGCCTCTGTTGAGGACAACCATCGGTAAAACTATCGGCTGCCTCTGCTGAGGACAACCATGGGTACAACCATCGGTTGCCTCTGTTGAGAGGACAATCACTGGTTGCCTCTGTTGAGGACAACTATCGGTTGCCTCTGTTGAGGACAATCATCGGTTGCCTCTGTTGACGACAACCACCGTACCAACCATCGATTGCCTTTGTTGAGGACAACATCGGTTGCCTCTGTCGAGGACAATCATCGGTTGCCTCTGTTGAGGACAACCATCGTACCAACCATCGGTTGCCTCACTTGGAGGACAACCATCGGTTGCCTCTGATGAGGACAACCATCGGTTGCCTCTGTCGAGGACAATCATCGGTTGCCTCTGTTGAGGACAACCATCGTACCAACCATCGTTGCCTCTGTTGAGGACAACCATCGGTACAACCATCGGTTGCCTCACTTGGAGGACAACCATCGGTTGCCTCTGTCGAGGACAACCATCGTACCAACCATCTGTTGCCTCTGTTGAGGACAACCATCGGTACAACCATCGGTCGCCTCTGTTGAGTACAACCATCGGTTGCCTCTGTTGAGGACAATCATCGGTTGCCTCTGTTGAGGACAACCATCGTACCAACCATCTGTTGCCTCTGTTGAGGACAACCATCGTACCAACCATCGTTGCCTCTGTTGAGGACAACCATCGGTACAACCATCGGTCGCCTCTGTTGAGTACAACCATCAATTGCCTCTGTCGAAGACAACCATCGTACCAACCATCGTTGCCTCTGTTGAGGACAACCATCGGTACAACCATCGGTTGCCTCACTTGGAGGACAACCATCGGTTGCCTCTGTCGAGGACAACCATCGTACCAACCATCTGTTGCCTCTGTTGAGGACAACCATCGGTACAACCATCGGTCGCCTCTGTTGAGTACAACCATCGGTTGCCTCTGTTGAGGACAATCATCGGTTGCCTCTGTTGAGGACAACCATCGTACCAACCATCTGTTGCCTCTGTTGAGGACAACCATCGTACCAACCATCGTTGCCTCTGTTGAGGACAACCATCGGTACAACCATCGGTCGCCTCTGTTGAGTACAACCATCGGTTGCCTCTGTCGAAGACAACCATCGTACCAACCATCGTTGCCTCTGTTGAGGACAACCATCGGTACAACCATCGGTTGCCTCACTTGGAGGACAACCATCGGTTGCCTCTGTTGAGGACAATCATCGGTTGCCTCTGTCGAAGACAACCATCGTACCAACCATCGTTGCCTCTGTTGAGGACAACCATCGGTACAACCATCGGTCGCCTCTGTTGAGTACAACCATCGGTTGCCTCTGTCGAAGACAACCATCGTACCAACCATCGTTGCCTCTGTTGAGGACAACCATCGGTACAACCATCGGTTGCCTCACTTGGAGGACAACCATCGGTTGCCTCTGTCGAGGACAACCATCGTACCAACCATCTGTTGCCTCTGTTGAGGACAACCATCGGTACAACCATCGTTGCCTCTGTTGAGGACAACCATCGTACCAACCATCTGTTGCCTCTGTTGAGGACAACCATCGGTTGCCTCTGTCGAAGACAACCATCGTACCAACCATCGTTGCCTCTGTTGAGGACAACCATCGGTACAACCATCGGTTGCCTCACTTGGAGGACAACCATCGGTTGCCTCTGATGAGGACAACCATCGGTTGCCTCACTTGGAGGACAACTATCGGTTGCCTCTGTCGAGGACAACCAAATTAAAGAGCCAATGTTGTTTTCTCTTCTTGAGGAATATAACTTCGGTATTTTTTTGACCGAAGTGTATGTGATGCCGGGCGGAGCCGGGTATGCCAGCTAGTATCGAATAATATTCGAAAATCGAAATTTTCGAATATTCGACTATCGAATATTATTCGAAAATTGAAAACTTCGAATATTCGACTATCGAATTTTATTCGAAAATCGAAAATTTCGAATATTCGACTATCGAATATTATTCGAGAATGGAAGTTTTCGAATCGAATAATATTCGAATATCGATATCATTCGATATCCGAATTTCGAATATTATTCGGTTCTCGAATGATATTCGATTACCGAATACTATCCGAATAAATTATGTCAGTGAGACTACCTGTGAGAGACCAAAACATCTGAGAATAAATTTTCTAGGTATGTATCAGGAATAGACATTTTTTTATGTTTCAATTTACGATGAAAAAACGGTTCAGTGGCGACGTGAAGGGACTTAAAGGCAGCCCCGGCAAGAAGATGGGGACGAATTTTGTGATGTTAAAGTAGTCCCCCTGCTTAAGCGATGATTGATGTTCGGAGCGGAAAAAGGGCTACCAGGCCTGGAATTTGCCCCGAAAGTGGCCCGGATCTTACGGTAGGGTATGAAGCGATTTATCGATCGCTTTTCACTGTTGTAAATTACCGTAGGAAAAGTGAGGAGGGTTTTGAGATATCAAGAGCCGTTTGCCCAAGAATGAGAAACAAAAGGCCAATCTTACACTAGGCCTCCAAAGACGCTCCTATATAAAGAATTTGCACTCAATCTAACGCCTTTTGCAACTTATGCCAGGTACATTGTAACAGACGTTTTCCAACGCTTCGAAAACGAGGATGCACATTTAAAAAGCTTGAAAGCCCTTGCGTAATTAAACATACGTAAAAACCTGCTACATAGATCGCAAATCTCTTTTTTTGTTGGAGAAATTCTTTGAATGCCTCATTTCGTGGTTGCTCTATATGTTGGAAGTTCATACCGTGATAACACAACAAGAAAAACATAGGTGATTTGCTTCCTGCTGTATTTGTATGCTGAAGCCATCCCTAAAGGATGTTACTTAAAGGTTGACAAAAGACTTCGTGAGAGGTATTAGTGACTAAACAGTTTGTAGATAGTGGATATCGAATTTCCGAATATTCGATGCTTACCGAATATTCGAATATTCCAGGGACATCGAATGATCGAATTAATGACCATCGAATATTCGACTATCGAATAATATTCGAATGTTGAGAATTTCGAATATTCGACTTTCGAATAATATTCGAAAATGAAAATTTTCGAATATTCGACTATCGAATATTATTCGAAATCTCAGATTTTCGAATATTCGAATTTTCGAATCATTCGCATTCGAATGATTTATTCGAATAATCGAATAATCATTCGATTCGATCCAAAGTATACTAGCGACCCTACGGGTCGCTAGTAAGTGGGTGGCGGCAGATACATTGATATCTGCCATTAATTAACTAAAAATCCCAAGAAAGAGAATTTCCATCTTCCCAGCGACCTTTCGCGTATAGTGAGTAGTAGAAACAAAACACTATGCTCTTAGGAAAAGAAGCTACTACCAGTGACTATCCGCAATGTATCTCTGCTGTTCCTCTTGCAGATACCTTCGCCCAGATACCAAGGCTGTTAAACAAGGAAGCTACCTCCAAGCACCGGTTTAGAACAGCTGATTCATCCCAAAACTCAGATTGATTCCCAGGAAAGTGCCATGTTAATGGAAGTGTCAAGTTATGTCTTCCAGCAACCGAAAACTCGGATATGTAGATAAAAACAAAGCAGTATTTTATTCGATGATGTCTTGCCAGTGAACGGACTCATTTCTTAGAACAGAGTGAAGCTTGTCCGACGTCTTCTTTTGAAGGACAATCTTACCAAATTGTCCTGTCGTATGAAACCCTAGGTCTTTCCATCCCTCGAAACCAAGCTCCTTATGCTTCCGCTTTTAGGGGCAAAAGTATGGTTGAGAAGAAGGGGCCGTAATTTTTCCACCAAATTTCTTTGTAATTAAATATTGACACCTACAATTTTTTAGCGCAGATATCTTGCTGCCTGAGCCCTGAGTCTTTTCTTCTCTCGAGACCAAGCTCCCTGTTTTGCTTCTAGGGGCAAAAGTGTGGTTTTAGCGGAGTTCAAGAGGCCAAAATTTTCAGAGAAGATAATTTCCTGTCGCAAGAAGCTCATGGGTCTGTCTTTCCCTCGAGATCACTTTTCTGCCTTTAGAGGCAGAAGTTCGGTTTTCGCAGAGTAGAATGGCCACAAGTGAATTTCAAACAAGTTTCTGTAGAATAAACAGTGACACCCAGACATTTTCAGCGAAAGTATCTTGCTGGCTGAGCTTATGAGTCTCTTCCCATCGAGACCAAGCTATCTGTGCTTTTCCGCTTTTAGGGCCAGAAGTGTGATTTTTTTTGTGGTTTTGCCAAGTTTGGGAGTCAAAAGTCTTGGCGAAAATGTCTTGTCGGATGAAACTCATGAGCTGTCCTTCCCTAGAGACTAAATTCCCTGTGCTTTTCTGCTTTTAGGGCCAGAAGTACTGGTTTTTGCGAAGTAGAAGGGGCCGAAAGTTTTTGTGAAAATGTCCTGTGGCAAGCAGCTCATGGGTCTGTCCTTCCCTAGAGACTAAATTCCCTCGGCTTTTCTGCTTTTAGGGGAGAAGTACTGGTTTTTGCGAAGTCTAGGGGTCAAACATCTTAGCGAAAATGTCCTGTCGGATGAGGCTCATGGGTCTGTCCTTCTATCGAGAGCACTTTCTGCTTTTTTACTTTTAGAGGCAGAAGTATGGTTTTTGCAAAGAAGAAGGGCCAGAAGTAAATTTTGAAGCAAGTTTCTGTTTGAATAAACATTGATACCCAGAAATTTTCAGCGAAAGTATCTTGCTGGCTGAGCTTATGAGTCTTTTCCCTCCGAGACCAAAAGGGTTAGAAGTAAATTTCAAGCAAGTTCTGTATAATCACTGACACCCAGAAACTTCTGGCGAAAATATCTTGCTGCCTGAGGCCATAATTCGTTCTTCCCTCGAGAGAAAGCTCTCTGTCTTTTTTGCTTTTAGGACCAGAAGTGTGGTTTTTGAGTTTGTGGTTCTTGCGAAGTTTGGGGGCCTCGAGACCACTTTTCTACCTTTAGAGGCAGAAGTCCGGTTTTTGCAGAGTAGAATGGCCACAGGAAAATTTCAAACAAGTTTCTGTAAAATAAACATCGACCCCAGAAATTTTCAGCGGAAGTATCTTGCTGGCTGAGCTTATGAGTCTCTTCCCTTCGAGACCAAGCTATCTGTGCTGTTTTGCTTTGAGGGTAGAAGTATGGGTTTTGCAGAGTAGAATGGACACGAACTTCAAACAAGTTTCTGTATAATAAAACATCGACATCCAGAAACTTCTGGCGAAAATATCTTGCTCTGAGGCCATACTTTCTTCCCTCGAGACCAAGCTCCTTGTGCTTTTTTGCTTTTAGGGCCAGAAGTGTGGTTTTTGAGTTTTGTGGTTTTTGCGAAGTTTGGGAGTCAAACGTCTTAGCGAAAATGTCCTGTCGGGTGAAACTCATGGGCTGTCCTTCTTTAGAGACTAAATTCCCTGTGCTGTTTTGCTTTTAGGGGCAGAAGTACTGGTTTTTTGCGAAGTCTAGGGGGTCAAACGCCTTGGCGAAAATGTTTGTCGCATGAAGCTCATGGTTCTGTCTTTTTCTCAAAAACAAGCAATCTGTGCTGTTTCGCTTTTAGAGGAAATGTGGTTTTTGCAAAGTAGAATGCCCAGAAGCAGATTTTAAGCAAGTTCTGTATAATAATTAACACCCAGAAACTTCTAGCGAAAATATCTTGCTGCCTGAGGCTATAATTCTTTCTTACCTCGAGACCAAGCTCCCTGTCTTTTTTGCTTTTAGGACAAGTGTGGTTTTTTGAGTTTGTGGTTCTTGCGAAGTTTGGGGACCAAAAGTTTCAGTGAAAATGTCCTATTGGATGAAGTTCATGGGTCTGTCCATCCCCAGAAACCACTTTTCTGCTTTCAGAGGCAGAAGTATGGTTTTTGCAGAGTGGAAGGGACAGAAGTACATTTCAATGAAATTTCTGTATAATTAGATATCGACTCGTAGAAATTCCTAGCGAAAATTTCTTGCCGCCTCAGTTTATAAGCCTCTTCTTCTTTCGAGACCAGGCTCTTTGTGCTTTTCTGATTATAGGGGCTGAAGTAGGATTTTAAAAGGTAAAGGCGGGCCAAAGTGAATCTATAATAACTTTAGGTAAATTTACCGTCTTCGTCAATTCCGAGTGGGATTATAGAATTCTCAGCATGCTCACTTTCCCCGGACCAGTGCCATCTCAGCCTCGTAGCTTCAGTTGAAAAAAGATGAAATCAATAAAAGTAATGGGTAATCTCAAAAACGGTTACTACCTTCGCAGTGAGACTGCTCACATACAACTTTGTGCCAAATACCAGCCGTGTAGCTCTAATTTTACAAAGAACAGAAAATCGACAGAAATAATAGGTACTTTCAAGAACACTTAATACAATCGTAATCCACATGCTCGCTTTTTCCCATGTGCCGAATCCCAGTTTCGTGGCTCAAACTTTGCAAAAAATCGATAGAGCCAGTGAAGGTAATTGATAACTTGTAAAATAAGAACGTGTTCGTGAGCAGCATGCTCAATTACCTGGCTGTACCCATCCCCAGGCCGTGGTTCAAACACTGCAAAAAATCAATTAAACCAATAGAAGTAATGGGCATTTTTGAAAATGGTTATCATATTCGTAATCAGCATGTTCGCTTACCCCCTGTGCCAACTCTCAGCGCCGTAGCTGGAACTTTGCAAAAAATCGATAAAATGATAAAAGTAATTGATAATTCTAAAAACTAATATTGTATTCGTAATCAGCATGTTCGCTTACCCCCCTTTGCCAACTCCCAGCCCCGTAGCTGGAACTTTGCAAAAAATTGATAAAATGATAAAAGTAGTCGATAATTCTAGAAACTAATATTGTATTCGTAATCAGCATGTTCGCTTACCCCCCTTTGCCAACTCCCAGCCCCGTAGCTGGAACTTTGCAAAAAATCGATAAAATGATAAAAGTAATTGATAATTCTAAAAACTAATATTGTATTCGTAATCAGCATGTTCGCTTACCCCCCTTCGCCAACTCCCAGCCCCGTAGCTGGAACTTTGCAAAAAATCGATAAAATGATAAAAGTAGTCGATAATTCTAGAAACTAATATTGTATTCGTAATCAGCATGTTCGCTTACCCCCCTTTGCCAACTCCCAGCCCGTAGCTCAAAATTTGCAAACAAATTAATAAAATGATAAAATTAATGGGCATTTTTGAAAATGGTTATAGTCGTCCTCCCCCCACTAGACACCTAGTGGACGAGTTCGAATTTGAGCTAGAGCACGCCGATCGCGGCAGAGCGCGGCACAGTCAAATCCATTTCAAGCTCATGGAGTATTTTTTTGTATTTTCTCGTCGTTCCATGTGATTCTTTTTTGTTTTAGTCACCCTTTCAAATCAGAATCGACGAATTTGTTGTTGCTTAGATGTTTCAAACTTCCATGCTCGTTTCTTCAGCTCTATTTTCAGGTAAAGTTGGAAAAACGATGCACCTGAGGAGTTTTGACAAGTAGTTCTATGGAGCAACACTTAGCAACACTAGGGCACTTACCGAACAAGATTTCACTAGCATTCTTCTCAGACTTAGTCGTTTGTACAAGCTAAATTGGAGCCAGAATGGAAACGAGCATAACAGCACGAAACTTCGCTTACAGGCAGCAGAGTCTTACATCCTAATTTTAAAAAACTGTTAACATTCAAAAAGTACAATGAAACGTCGCGAAAACTTAAAAAAAAATCTGTTTACGATTGAAGTAAGGGCTGCAGGTGGCGCGCTCTGCTGCAACCGGTGTGCTCTGGTTCAAATTCAAATTCGTCCACTAGGTGTCTAGTGGGGGGAGGACGACTATATCATATTCGTAATCAGCATGTTCGCATACGCCCCTTTGCCAACTCCCAGCCCCGTAGTTCAAAATTTGCAAACAAATTGATAAAATGATAAAAGTAATGGGCATTTTTGAAAATGGTTATCATATTCGTAATCAGCATTTCGCTTACCCCCCTATGCCAACTCTCAGCGCCGTAGCTGGAACTTTGCAAAAAATCGATAAAATGATAAAAGTAATTGATAATAAAAACTAATATTGTATTCGTAATCAGCATGTTCGCTTACCCCCCTCTGCCAACTCCCAGCCCCGTAGTTCAAAATTTGCAAACAATTTGATAAAATGATAAAAGTAATGGGCATTTTTGAAAATGGTTATCATATTCGTAATCAGCATGTTCGCATACCCCCTTTGCCAACTCCCAGCCCCGTAGTTCAAAATTTGCAAACAAATTGATAAAATGATAAAAGTAATGGACATTTTTGAAAATGGTTATCATATTCGTAATCAGCATGTTCGCTTACCCCCCTGCGCCAACTCTCAGCGCCGTAGCTGGAACATTGCAAAAAATCGATAAAATGATAAAAGTAATTGATAATTCCAAAAACTAATATTGTATTCGTAATCAGCATGTTCGCTTACCCCCCTTTGCCAACTCCCAGCCCCGTAGTTCAAAATTGCAAACAAATTGATAAAATGATAAAAGTAATGGGCATTTTTGAAAATGGTTATCATATTCGTAATCAGCATGTTCGCTTACCCCCCTGTGCCAACTCCCAGCCCCGTAGTTCAAAATTTGCAAGTAATCGATAAATTTGGTAGAAGCAGTAACAAGTTTCCATACTGGAAAACGACAGACACGAAAGCACCATCGACCAGAAAAACACCATGAGGACGTACAGACAGCATCCACCAGCGTACAGACAAGTACACAATCTCTACGAATTGATTTTCAGATTTTCGCACTTAGCAGTATTAGAGGCGAAGGCTTGCTCTACTTTCGTACGTAATAAAGCAAGAGAAAAGGCTATCACAATCATGCTTGCGTACAAGGTACAATCAGTGGCGCGAGGAACTGAGATTTCCTCGAAAGATAAAGCCTCCAAACTTTGATTTGATTTTGGATTTCTTTATGTGGTTGGTGAAAACAGATGCATACGATCCGTCCTCAAACCCGTCTATTACTCTTCTGGCACCCAATAAAACACGCGCCGGTTTTTGGCGCACCCTGTATATAGAAGCTAAAGAGTACTGCAGGGACGAAGGTGCAGAAGCAATGAGGTTTCGGCTGCTTTTGAGAACAGCGGGATTTAGTTTAACTCAGCATATCGTTCTCAAATATGAAGCTCACTGAGAAGAAATAAACGGGAGAGACGGTCTAATTGACGTTTTCAAGTTCAGCATCCGTTCGTCGAAGAAACATTGTAGAATATAATCATGGTGAATTTCGCAAAACTATCGAAGAGACTGGAATATAGAACGTTGCTTTGGATTCACGCCTGGCGAATAATAGATATTCCTGCGCTGTGGCAGCCACGCCTCCTTTGATCGCTCTAATGCAAAGCAGTGTGGTTGCAGCAGGCTTCTGTGTTCTGATAAACTGCATAGTGACTGATAAACGTTGTTTCGCGGCATAATACCAGTTGATGTTTTTCTTCTACGAGCCAAGCTAGGCTGGTCTTGTGATTTACAACCGAAGTGGGCGCGACTTATACCTCAAATTTGCCATAAATCTGTTTATAGTGAGATTTTATCGAGACTGTAGTCAGCATTTCTTGTTCTACCAAAACGCTGCGCAAGAGGACTTACCAGTAGCATGATCTGAAACTTTAGTTCGTTTCAATGTTCTGCTTGTGTTATGCCCAATTAATGGCTGCAACTCCAAAAACGACAGATACGTGAATTGTTCTGGCCAGGGTACAAGTTATTCGAAAAAAAAACTAAATTCCACTGCCGGACGAAGGCACAATATTTAGGGGCACAAACGCCGTTGTATTAGGGCGCAGGGCTCCTGAGAGCAGAATTCACAACCGTATTAATCTTTTTTTCAGTGCACAACATTAGAAACAGAAGAGAAGGTGATGATGTACCGAAAACAATCAACATCTCAAATTAGGAAGCAGCTCGTAGATGTTGAAATCAAGAAATCCACGAGTCAAATCTCCGTGAGGTGCAGAAAGATTATATATTAGGTTGGAAACTAAGTTTTGCAGCTTAATTTCATAAAACTCTCTTTGGATATGGCGCACTCAAGCTTTGACAATATGTAGAACCTAATGTGTGACCTAACCTAATGTGCTACTACTGCGCACATTTGAATACGAATCAGAAAAGTTTCAGGAATTTTTCGAGAACTACCGAATTTTGAAAATTTTTGGGGTTGTAAGTTAAAATGAAGCCGTAAGTATCCTACACCACACGCAATAGATCGGTATCGTGTACGAATCTTGATAGGGATTGACCCATTCCGCTCAAGAAAAAGAAATAAAATTCAGGGATATGTCGATATTTGGCGCTCTCACAAAGTTGAACGAGTCGCTGTAGGCAAGGCTGCTGAGGACAATCGTCAATGAATAAGGACTCAATTCAGAATTAGACGAGACTTCACATAATAAATTTACTTAACCTGCCAAAAAGGAGTATCATATTATGTTGAATCAACGCCTCTTTCTATGTTTAGGGTGAGAACCTATAACTTAAAACTACAGTAATATTATAAAAAGCCCTTAGCACGCGACTTCACTGTCGTTTTTGTTATCAGCATGTCAATGACCCCCTCCCTCTATGCCAAGTTTCAGCATCTGTCAAATTTTATAACTTTTCCCTTTATACTATATACCTACCGTAACCCTCACTGCGACGTCAGGGCCCGTAGTAAACCCCTCGTGGTTGTCACAACATAGAGGGACTATGTCGTGATAGCTCGGAGTATCTCGCAAGACTATAGCGAGCTATCCGCAGGGCGCCGCAAAACGAGCGCCTCCGCGCGTCATCGAACCGCTGATGACCGCGACAACAGCGCTCACACGCGCTGCGCTATGAGTACAGATATGCCATGGAGTATTTGCTTAGAAAGGCAAGAATGCAGTGTGCTATTGTTGCCAAAGCAGGTAAATCAATCAGAGGAAATCCAATAACTGACCATCCTCGAGTGCGCGCGCCTGTTTCTCCACGTTATCTTATGTTTGCATGCATTATCAGGGTAGCGCAGTTGATCTATGTCTGTCACAGGATAATGCTTATTTTTGCGCATCGTGCCGTGAGAAGGAGCGCCAATATCCGCTACGACAGGACCATATTTGACTCTTCTCAATGAAATTTGGGCGTGCCAGCCACGTGTCAGCCCGTGTCGGATTCGTGCCAGCTCCTTCATAATAAATTCCATCCTTTATAACCTCTTAACTGGGCGTGCCAGCCCGTGCCAGATTCGTGCCAGCTCCGTGCCAAGGCACTGATGGTCTAGCAGCGCGCACATTCGCTGCGCTGTATGCTACTACGCCGTGCTTTGCTAGGGAAAGGATACACGTAGCAAATAGAGCAGTTGCAGCAAATCAGTATGGGAAAACGATATGCATGCCTTATCCGTAAGTATTGTTGAAGGGGTTAGCTACTACTTTTGCAATTAGTGTAAAACAGCTCAACAACTCAACATAGCTTGTAGTTAGCGCAGTGCCAGTGTGAGAGGCCGGTGTGCTAGACGTTGGGGGTACAAGTTCCATGCGACACTATCTTTTTTTGCTGGCAAACTGAATTTTGCAAAGGAACGTAAATTAGAATTTTCTTTTTGAAAGGAAATGGAATTTAAAATAGAATACATATTGAAAGTGTGCAAGAAAAATCAAAATATTATCATCAGCATTCAGTCCGTTCAAAAATGGGCTATTCCATTAGCCATAACGCCAGACGGTCCTTTCTCATAAAAACGAAAGGAAACGAGAGGTGCATGGCTAGCGAACAGCAACCAGCAAAGATATGTGGTCGAAACTGCCAAGAATGATGAAAAGATCAAGAATTTGCGAAAGTTTGGCACAAAGAAGGGACTTTTTTGCTCAAACAAGGTGCATAGCAAAAATAGAGAAGAAAAACTGCATAAGTACGAAAAATATGGCTAAGTATGAGTCTAACATACTTTTTAGTTAAAATAAACTCACCTATTTTCAAATACCAAAGCGGCAGCAGCAGAAGTACTTGGAGAATAGGGAGAGGCGCATGACTCGAACAGTTAGGCGCTTATCAGCTGTTGATATTGATTGTGGTTGACGTGCGTTATAGAGAACTGTGTGCATGTGCGACCTATTGCGAGGTTGGCGTAGTCGAGCTCTAGTCTTGCGCTATGTCTCTGCGTCTCTATGATGGACAAAGTATTTCGCCGTCTTGTTCGTCACGACATGTCGCAATATGTGTTGCAATATGTCGCGATATGTCGCGACATATCGCGACAAAGTGCGACTACCCTGACGCTACGCATCGATTGCATCCGCCGGCAATGATAAAGGATAGCCGCTTTGCCAGCCTCGCTCCATGATAGTCACCACATGTCACAGCATACTCCGAGCTATACGTCACGACGTCCAGGGGGTTTACTACAGGCCCAGAATTCGGCAGATTAGCAGCTGCGCTTGCAGCTCACGTCAAAATCTACGCAATGGCAAAATTTGAGTGCGTTAAGTTGAGAGAGGGAAATTATTAAATGAGTTGCAAAACTTAGTTTCCAGCCTAATATATTGATAACTTCGAACTGTAGATCAGAATCAGAAAGACAAGATCTAAAGAAATCAAGTCAGGTCTCATCGGACGAGATTGTACTACTACGACGCTATATCATATAGACTGCACGACAACCTCTCAGAGTGCGATTGCTCTTGTACTGTACTTTTCCACGTACCGTACTCTTCAAGGCGTTTTTGTGTATCCATCAGAGCGAGTCAAACAACCCTTATTTCAACCGCTCGAGGTTTGAGCGAGATCTGACAATGAGATTCTAGGTACTACTAGGTAGCAAAAAAAAGACTTTAACTTGCTTCGAAGTGTGCAAAAAAGATGTGACGCACGGGCTCTCTGAGAGAGAATGGAGATATTAAAGGGGTCCCTCACCTGCTCAGACAGTCGGTGCCGTAGTCGCGGCGGACAGTCGAAATTTGGCAGAGCCGCGGAGGACCCAATTGACCAATGAGAGCGGAGCGAGGGGGCGGTCCCTTCTTGTAGGTCACGGTGACGTCACAAGCAGGCGAATGGGACCCTTCTCCGGGACGCGCAAATCTTTGCACCGAAGGTACGCCAGATTTGGGAGAGCCCCGGAGCACAAAATGGCAGGGCTCCGGAGCACAAATGGGGGTCTCCGGAGCACAAATGGGAGGGCTCCGGAGCACAAATGGGAGGGCGGAACACGAGTGGCAATCCCCAGCTGGGGAAACCCCGAGGCTCGGCCATTTCTGCTCCGGAGGTATGCCGGCGACTTTCTGAGTGAGAGGCTAAATCAAACGTTTCGTGGATCAGGAGGAAAGATGAGTCAAAAATCATTCTGTGAGAAAAAAGACTGACCAAAATAATACGTTCTCCTGATTCCATACTTGGCATATTCTTGATGATGTGCAATTCCCAACCAAAAATAGACATAAGCAAGAGAAATACGGTGAGCAAGCGCATCGAACGAATATTCAAACTCATTAAAATCAATTGAAGACGACTTATTTTCGTAATCGATACATTCAAGATGCCTTCTTCCACATGTAGTAGGTCGAAAAGTTTTGACGGTTTTTTTAGATCACTATAAGACCACGCACAATGAAGATTTGAATGAGCTTCAGCATGCATTCGATGCAGCTTTTCCTTCTCTTTTTTTTGGTTACATTTTCGAAACATAATCCTGTATGTTTTTCTTTGATAATTGCTGGAATTCTTAACCCGTCATTTTTGTCTGCTCAAAGTTCGGCTAATTTTTAAAATTTCATTTCAAAGTTTCGGAAAGTAAGGATTGAATAGAGCAATTCTCGGAGTACCAGAAGATATTTTTAGATTCCACTAATCTGCTGATTTTAGCTTTAAAAAAATATTTCTTCGTAGGTCTCGATTTTTGGCAAAGTCGTGAAACACGCAACTGCAGCAAAAACATAAAAACTTCTGAAGTTTCTGCGAATTGCAACATTATTCTTATTGAACACTATTTATGCAACATAACCCAGTTTAACTTGCTTTAAAAGCTTTTTGGAATTTTCGGTACTTTTACGTGGCAAACGTAATCAAAAAGCCGCGGTTTTTATTAAATAAATAATTATAAACGGACTTGGTAAACGTGACCCACGTAATCTAAAACGGGTACAATGTAGCCAAAGCTTTGCTCTACATAACATTTACCAGCTTCCTTAGAAGTGTCAGGAGAGAAATTTTAAAAATTTAGGAAAGATTTGGCGTTACTGTTGAGCTGCTCAAAAAGCTATGGCGATAACACTGCAAAGACAGGGTAAGCCAGAGAGCAAATGTAGCTGTAAAAGAGGATGAAAATTTAAATCAATTGGTACCTAGAACGTTTATGGACTGGTGTTCTGTGAGTTTTAGTGAACGATGAAAGAAACCGACAAAACTTTCGGGACAACCTAATATATACCAGCTCTCCGTCCCCTAATTTGAAGTTTGCTGAAACTATATCTACCTATAAAGCTATAATTGTTGATAGTTGTTGGTTGAGAGCTTTCCGATGCTTACCTTCATATACAGATTTCCGATCAAGCGAGTATACCCTAAAGGTCATTTTTAGAATCGTGGCGCAAATCCTGGATTCGTCACGATTTTTCGAATGCCCTATACATGTATGTAATAAGAGAGGTATTCATTCCCTTCAGAAGAAGGAAAATTGTTGGTCCCAGTCAGCACTTTACTGCAATTTCCTTGGAGCCGTGATACTCTTCGCACAGTGCGATTTTCCACTGGACTGCAAGTAGAACTGAAATGAATGTACCAGACTCCACTACCTGCAATTTTTTTTGTTGACATTGCTGAAAGCGAGCTACGACTCGGATGTTTCTGTGTAAACACATGTAAAAGTCACCTTAGAAGCTCAGTTTGCAAACACAATACAATGTTGAATTCACTCTTTGAGCGAACGGTGGAAATAAGTAAACAGATGGCTGATTTTTGCAGGAAAAATGTATTTAAACTGGGATTGCGTACCACATTTTCCAAATGGAGGCAGCCATACATATTTTGCTAAAGATTTTTTTCAAACAGTTCCTCTTTTGCTTACTCCTTTGCTTGGATGTGATTTTACAGATATTGTAATGTTCTTGAAGAGACTCTGCACCAAGCAGTATTTTTTCCTCACCAGCATATGCACTAGAATTAAAATGCGTTTCAAAAACCTATGGATTGGGTGCCCGATAGTCGATATAGGCCAAAATCAACTTCAAACGCAGAAATATTTGCCTTCCTTTGATGAGAATTTTTTCAACAATTCATGGGCCTTCTTCAGTTGTTTGCAGGTTGTCGTCTTCAGTGTGGAGAATAAGCTTAAATAAATTCAAACGGTGTGGAGAATGTCTGATCGTTAATAACCCTTCTGTTTGCATAGCTTTAGCGGACTGCTAGATACTACATATATGTAGGGATTCAACTTAGGTTGGCTTGTTAGCTCGAATGTGAGCACTGAGCTTCGTATCTGTAGTATAAAAATTACCACAGCATACCGTAACAGAAGATTTTTCAGTGGTTCTAGAAAAATACTGTAGGAACAGCAATCGATGATCTTGAAGGCTGTGGACGATAAAAATCCCATCTTTTTTAAACAATGTTCCACAGATAGGGAAAGCGCTGTATCAATTATACATGTCGTCGTTTCTTGAAAGTTTTGACCTGCTGTTGGTAATCTTTCCTTGTAACTTCAAGTCGTACAATTCGCATAATAAAGCAAGAAACATTCTTCGAGCGAATCACTAAACATAGCTCAAAGTCGAGGTGACTAGCATTACTTTACTGATCACTTCCTCAGCAGCTACGAGGAACGTAATTTCAATGGCCGTAGCCGTTTGATATGAGATGCAAATCTAGAGCATTTTCAAACGCTGATTTGAAATCTACCTTTCATTTCTGCAAAATGCTCTTCTAAAAGGAGTTATGGAAGCCTGAAACTCTTTTTGTTGGCTTTGGGCTTTCCTTAAGTTCAAGAAAGCTCATGTAGGTTAGTGGTGAGTAATGTAGTGGTTAGCGTGCTGCACTGAGACAATACGTCAGTGGTTTGAACCCGGTAGGAAGGCTCGCATTTCAGCTGCTGTGCTAATAAATTCTCTCCACTATGCCCAAAACATCACTGTGAGTACCTGCAGACGGTTCCAAGTGCGTATCTGACTCACAAAGAAAATGCAGAAAGGCTTGCTCTGCACCGATTCGAACCATTGACACTTTGCCTTTAGTGTGAGACGCTAACCACTACATTACTGCACCACCAATGTAAGCAGTAGCACCCTCGAACGCCGTCCAAAAACTGGATTTTCAGGCTTCCATAACTCCTTTCACAAAAGCGTTCTGCGAAAACAGAATGCAGATGTGAAATCAGCACTCAAAAGTACTTTAGGGCGATATCCATCTCATATCAAACGGCCACGGCCACAAGTACAGTCTTTTCAACCCGGACCAGGCGAGCATTCCAAGTGGAGCAGCGCGTCCGCACCGCCATTGGCTCAGCGAGATAGATTCGAATGAAGAGACGCAGACTGCAAAACGGCGCGAATTGTTGCGAAGCGGACTCCAGCCAGTCCATCCGCCTAAACTGGGTTGAAACTTACTGTATATACGTTTATATTCATGACACGCAAAGACTGGGCGCTGTTGTTGCGTCCGGCCAAGATAGTTCGTGCATGGGAGAGACAGCAGATGGTAAGAGAAACGAAGAAGCGGTCGATTAGGAAGACGCCGGTACGTCCGTAGTTTTTGCGTGCAACGAGTTGCCTATACTTCCATAGTAAAGGAAATACTGCTAAATGAGTTCCACTACGCAATACCCTCGAAATGCATTTTAGTAACATGCGAGGGGTAAGAGTACAATACCGCTCACATTTTTTGAAAAAAAGACGCGAATGTATGGACATGTATGGACATGTACGGACATGTCCATACATGTATGGACATGTCCATACATTCGCGTCTATTTTTCAAAAAATGTGAGCGGTATTGTATACTCAGAATGCAAATCAGACTATTTTCAATCCACCGACGGTATGAGCGAGAAAAAAGTTATGATCGTAGCAGAAAATGCAAAATGCGCAACAAGAAGATGTGAGTTTTTTGTATAGAAAAGTAAAAAGGGCTCCACAAGTATCAAGAGCAACTGCATTCTTTACAAGAGTTGTTTTAAAACCGAGATTGAAATGCTCAGATCCAATTGCCTTGTGTTACTTCGATGCTGCACTAAATGTAAACCAAGGTTTCACGAATACAGTTCTATTTGTTTCTCTGGTCAATGAGGTTTAACAGCGAAGACGAGGACAAACTTATCCGTCCACAACATTACTATGTGTGCCGAGTCCGCAAATTCACTACAAGTACATCATTGCAACTATGTACTCAAAGGCGCATCCGCCTGTTACACTCTAGAAATGGTGAGTCGTGAGTTGGATGACGATGGCGATAGAAGTTCCGAAAACCCTCGAAATGATGATCTGCGATGCAAACACACGCGCAAACAAATTTGGTCACTCATCACTCCCATATGAAACTTCACACTTCAAATTTTTTACCCCGAAAAAGCGTCATATTGACCTTATATGCTGTCTAGGATGACACAGGTTGCTTTGATGCGCCTTCATTTCTGAACTCATCGCCTTCTTACCAGGGCTCTTCCCATACTCGAAACCATCTGGGTACCGAATGAACGAGTAAGAAATGAAGACGATTTGCGTAGTGTAGCTATCAACGCTTGACTGTAGAGGAATCCATTAAGTCTTCCCGAAAGTTCTATCGTTGCATTTTGAAAATTTGTAACATTTCGCTATCTTGAAGAATTTGCATCTCTGTGACTTTATCGGAAAGAAGATGTCTTTTATTTGTGAATGTATATTGAGGAGCTTTTACTATGCACTCAATGCAGAAATGAAAATGAAATAAGAGAACCATTCAGGCTTTGCTCATTATAAGTTAGATCGCCAAAATTCAACGCCTTGCAGAAAAATCTGAAATCGTCAGTAAATGAGTTTATTGACCTACACCTTCCAACAATGGGAAAAATTTGCCGCCTCGTTTCGGTGAGAAGTCATGATTTTCGAGAAAAGTGACAAACTAGTCAATTTTGACGGTTTGTATAGTAAACTCGAAAATCATAACTTTTTACAGAGACATCTAAACAGCACAACTTTTATTCAGTGGCAAAGAGTAGGTCACAAATTTATGTGCTGAATATGTCACATTAATGCGCAACGTTTGAGATTTTTGGCGAAATAACTCGAAATGACCAAAGCTTGGATGGTCTTCTTTTTTATATTTATCTCTACAATTAGTTTCTAGTAGAAGGGCTTGGAGATGCAATTACAAAGAGGAACATCCCGGCTCCAACGGCTCCCTTTCGATGCAAATACTTTTCGCGTCTTTTTGCTTCCGTTTCAAAAGCAAGCTCTTTGTCTAACATTGAAACACATTGTTCTGAACTTGCCTTTTTTGGAGTTTATTTCTGCCGCTCATCATCTTTTGTTCGTTTTCTCCTTTTAGCTCCTCAAATTTCATAGTTTTTTATTTCCAAGACAACAGCTTTCTTCGATTCGCATATACAGGGTGTCCCAAAAAAATGTATCGAACGTTTGATCGTTAATATCTCCTTTTCAAAGAAGTCTTTTCCCTTGCTTCAGGTACCAATCTGTAGAGCTGGCTTCAACTTAGATTTGCATTATAAAACGAATGACACATCTCTCTTCATTATTGTAGGATTACGGTAGAAACTTCAAAGAGGGTTTTAAACAATGAAAGGCCATATTTTGCCCCAGAAAGGAAACAAAACAGCCTGAAAACTTATACACTAAGCTAATTAGAGTTGCTGATTATAAATGTAAAGTTCCCAATTTATTATGATGCTTCATTGAAGAGTTATGCCAGGTAAGAGGCAGCGGCCATTTTTCAATGTTCCTAAAAAGTGCGGTTACACCGTTTAGAAAGCTTCGTAATCTTGTGAATAGTTGAGTATTGAACTCAGCGTCCATAAAAACCCCAATACACAAGTTTTCACATTTTTTTGAAAAATTTTGAAACGGCAGCTTTTTCCACATTGACACCATATGTTTCAAGTTTCTACCGTAATCCTTCTGTAATGAAGAGAGATGGGTGATTCGTTCTATAATGCAAACCTAAGTTGAAGCCAGCTCTACAAAACGGTACCTGAAGCAAGGCAAAAGACTTCTTGGGAAGCGAGATATTAACGATCAAACGTTCGATACATTTCTTTGGGACACCCTGTAGATATGCAACAGAAACTTCCAAAGTAGCGTTCGCAAAAATTTTGCATTTACTTTACAAAGGTCGGTTGAAAGAAAGGTAGGGCAAGCTTTTCGCGCTAAGTTTCCAGAACTTTATGTGTCGCGTGATATTGTTAGAAGCTCATGATTTTCTGTGGAAGTTGTGAGCTGAAGGAAGCACAGGAAGCCCTACATATCGCTAGATTTGCAAATTATCACTTCCCTTCTGACTTCACAAAAGACTCTAACCAGGAAGCATTTGAGAAAAGCAAATAATGCGAGTTAGGAGCCTCAAGATTGAAAAGAGCCTTGTGGCTAATTCCATACATAGTTGTCTGAGTTAGGTTCGAAGCAAAATTGTTAATACCTTCTGAAATAGAGCACTGTAGCAAAAACAGTGTGAATACACCATTTTGCTGAGGTGGCACAGAATTAGAAGGGTCTCCATTTCTTCATTTGAGATGGGGAGCGAGAGGGGGTGGGGAAGCTATCTTGGAACTTAGTTCTTCCGTTAGGCCATGGGTCATCATAAATAAAAATGTACAAAATGACAAGCAACTAGAATAGCTCTACTGGTGGTTTTCAATGTGTGTCATAAGTTCAAAGAATTTCTTTCTACGCAAACTAAGATATTTGCGGGCATAATTATTGTATATGTGGTTTGCTATTCTGAGAGAGTAGTCTCAAGGGGTTCGTTATTCTTCTACTAATTCTAATGATCTATACTTTGCCCCTGCTCATCACCAATCACATCACTTTACTTCTAATGGGCCATAGGTCAGAAAGCGAACACTCGAGGAAATGTCATCTCTTCCTCAGTTTTAAATCAGATCCTTGGAATATCAGTGCATGTCTTTTGTTCAGTGGTAAACCTTGGTGGGCTAAGCCTTAGTGTACTTGTAATGCGATCGCAATAGATAAATAATTCTGGTGAACATTTACTCAGCAAACAAGTGAAAGGAAGTTGTCCCATCAGGTTTCTTTTTTTCTTTTAGGCTACCAAAGCTAGAGCAAATTCAAGAAGTGGCGGATACAATAGTTTTCTGTTTGGGTACACCTTTAAAAACCGGGAAGCGTAAAACTGCCTTTCTCTTCAACATTTCGACGGTTGAAGCCAATTTCACGGGTTGGTACTTCTTCCACCATAGCTCTTATCCGTGAGATTTCTGCTGAGGCAACCATCTTCGTCCAGTTATTTCATAAAGCAGCTAACGATGTCTTTGAATCATTCACTACCTTCTTCAGTTATTTTATTTTTTTAGACGAACTTGCATGCAATTACTAGTGCTAGCTCTTCTCATAGTCGACGCCGTCGCACATCCTGCACATCCTATTCACCCAAACGGTAAATTACTGATATGTTGAAAGTCTTAAATGTTGTTACTGATTTCTAAACAAAAAACACCGTTCAAAAAAAATTTTTTAGATGATCTGTTGTTGCCCTTGGCGATAATTGCAGACTTAGACTATGAAGCGAAGGATGGTAACATCTGGTATAGCCCAATGTCTATAGGAAGTTTGGCTCTAAACGCAGTGAGTTCAGTCCTCGTTTACACACGGTAACTGTACATAGTTTGTATAAAAGCAGTATTCTTTCAAGATTGTTGAGTTAATATTTGTCGTCTACAAATGAGAAATTACGACTGGGCAAGGTGAAGAACGAAAGCGCTAGAACCGCAATAAGTTCACTGATTAATGCAAAGATCGAATACAGTCATCAGCAGCATATGTACCCAAACTCTGCTAAAGAAGTTTCAGCAAATACCGAATCCATTCCTTACAGTGCACCTACCATAAACCACCAAGTTGATCTTACCATGTAATGCGAATGTGCTTTCCGCAGCATTTATATTACATATATCAGCAATATAAACCATTTACCTCCTACAGTACCAGCATCCTGTTTCCTAGCAGCTGAAAATTATTCTCAAAAATAACTAGGTTAGTTCCAGTGACGAAAAAAGTCAGCATTGTTATACTTGCAACAAAATAAAACATTCATTGATTTACCCTACACAAAGCGTCATTTTAACGGAGCAAATTGGGCAGAACTGAGTAAATTATAGTTAGCTCCGGAAATACTTTCTTAAATTGCTTAGCAGTGAAATACAGCTAGCTAACAATTCAGGGTCTCCTATAAGTAAGTACACACTTTTTACGCTGTGAGCTGGAAATGTCTACTAATTCTACAATAACCAAGAGAGATGGGTGATTCTTACCATAACGTAAATCTAAATTGAAGCCCTCTCTATTGAATGGTACTCAGAGGCCCCTAAACGACCCCTCCGCTTTACCTCCAGGATCTCAGGTTGTAATATGTTGAAGAAGGTCAGCCTTTAGTGGATGGTTCTTGTTTTTTTTTTGGAAGTCTGTAGGCGCAAGTTTCTT
Source organism: Cylicocyclus nassatus (assembly GCA_958299035.1). NCBI lineage: Eukaryota > Metazoa > Nematoda > Chromadorea > Rhabditida > Strongylidae > Cylicocyclus > Cylicocyclus nassatus. Next base: position 20,669,774 of record CATQJL010000326.1, read on the forward strand.
CGATTGCACGACCGCACGCAACCTAACGACTAATTTTGGATTGGGATAGCCCAATTTCCAAAGCTCATTAACACTGGTGGAGTGTTTGGCTCCAAATTTCGATATAGCAAGAAGAGGCTTTTAGCATGCTTATACTAGAAAAGGTAAATTCATTTCCAAAGAAGCTTTTCTACCCAAATTTTATGTTATTCGCTAGCAGAACCCTCGAAGCTTCCACAGCAAATGTTTAAACTTGGTTCGACTTGTTTCAGCCTTGTGGTAATCCGTGGAGTTGAAGCCCTCAAGGTGAAAAACGCGCTGGTTGAAATCTTGGCAGCACGTCTTACTACACTTGAACGCTTGATCGCTATGAAGCTTGATCTCTAGCATAAACTTGTAAAGAACTTTATTTGTTGTGAGTATAAACAAGCTGACTTTTTTCTTTTTCGAAACCAAGTTGATCATGTTTGAAAATCAGGCTTCTTAAACGCTGAAAGACACTAGAAAATGCGGTAGGTAGTGGTTTGTAAAGTTCACAGAGGTAACTGACATGCTGATTACGGAAATTATACCCATTTCACACAGCAAGCTTCCTTGGTGACCTTATGATATGTCAAGGTAAAAGATAAAGATTTGAATTTTGGTCGAAACTTCAAGTGCGGAATAGATTCGTATGCTATTTACGACCATTCCTTCAGTACTGGTGAGGCTGCGAAATCCACCGGACTAGCTCTTTTCTTCTTCACCTTGATCGTAATATCTTCGCAACTGAACGAATTCGATTCTTAATACGATCACTCCCTCAGTCCTACCCTTAATATGACACTCAGATCATGCGCGCCTGATCTCACTTTCAACCCTATAAATAAGCTTATAAAAGACAGAACAGCATAAAAATTCCAAATCTCTCGTTTTCGTCTATACAGGTAACCGAAACACGAACTCACATAACCTTATGATGAAAATTCATCATGTGTGTAGGTAGTTTTTCCCAAATGTACCAGGACTAAAGATTTTTATTCAATCAAGAAGAATAAAGTTTGGCAGTAAGAATCTGTTCCCACTACGAACCAGCTTCACTTTCGAAACAAAAGATGCAGTCAAAGAGAATATAAAGGCTCGTAATTGTCTCGGTCACAGTCATTTATGATGGAGTTTTACTTAATCAAGTGTATTGTAATAAATGGAAGTAACGCTTGCTACGGAGCCGGAGCTCACGTTATCTCTGAAAATGCAAATTACAGGGAGAGGACGCAAAGTCATTCTGCAAATGCGTATTTAGTAGACCGCAGAAGACAGCTTCCAATATATTTCCTAATCGATGAAAAAAAATTATTCTCCTCCTTGCGATGAATCTTGTACCTTGATCTACAGCAATACAAAGATTCTAAACGGATCATTTCTTGCTAAGACACATGAAAGTGAAAGTGTGCAGATACGGTAAATGAAGTAAATCAAAGCAAAATCAATCGGAGAGACTTTCACCGGATATTACTAAAGAATCATGCTACAACAAACTTCTTGGCTCAACTTCCTATGTTTATCTACATTACGTTATAGAACAGGTCTGCAGCATTTATCCATTGGAGTTCGACTCACAACTATACTAGCAAGTTGAATTATAATGGCAGAGGAATGGAGCTGAGCGACATGAAGTACTACGAAGGCAAACTCCTAACTATAGACGACAAGACGGGAGTTGTTTACAAGTAAACTTTCCTTTTCTGGAGAAAGCTCAATGTTCTATTGTAATACATACAGTTCATTTATAAAATCGTGACGATGGATTTTGCTGCGGACTTTGCGCCCACAGGAGCGTAAAACGTTCATACAAGAAGGCATTACCTCAAGTTTAGCTCAGTCACTTCCAGTGTCTAAATATTATCATACACAAGCAAAAAAACCATTCAACTAGAGATGAAAACCAAGAAAATGCGATCTCCGGAAGTGGCGTGCCTGTCGCGCACGATTGCGCCATCGTCACTATTTTTCAAATGCCTTATACAGGGTGCCTCAAAAGTAACTACGCACTTGTTAATTGTTAATAACTCTCTTCCTACGAAGCCTTTTGTTTATTTTTGAGTACCGCTCATTAGAAAGGTTCAATTTAGATTCACAGTATAGGAAGGATTATCTATCGCTTCATTACTGTACGGCAACGGTAGGAACTAAGCAATCTACGGCCACATATAGCCTTAGGATAGGTACCCAACGAGCCGAAAATTCTACCATCAAACTAAGCTGAGCCGCTAATCATAAACATAATATTCGCCCTGCGCCTTAAAGCTTTCATTCATGCCAGGTGAAGTGCAACGACGTTGTTCCAGTGTTATTCAAAAACGTGACTGCACCAGAAATGCTTAAAAAACCCGCGAAAAGTTGTTTGATGAAATCAACATGTCCGAAAACACTGCTACATAACTTTACAGAATTTTAAACTTTTTTTTTTCAAACGGCTAATTCACAATGATACTGTGTGCTGTGATGTTTCTGCCGTAATCCTACAGTTATGAAGAGCGATCGGTAATTCGCTCTATACTGTAAATCTAAGTTGGAGCATGCTCTACTAAACGGTACTCAATTTAAGCAAAAGACTTTGCGGGAAGAGAGTTATTAATAAAAAGTGTGTATTTCCTCTTGGGACACCCTATGTAGTAACAGAAATGTAACTTGGAAATTTCCATTCCTTTCTGAAACATGCATTAGATATACATTAGATATAGTATTTTCGCAAAAGTTGAGAGAAAAGGGTGATTAGAGAAGGCGGTCAGTTACGTTCGAGAAAATGAAACAAACTTTTTTTAGATTGGATGGGAAGAAAGCAGTTCCATGGGTCATTCTTTCTAAAGGAGATGGTAATGAAGAAGGATGTAAGTCACAGATTGTGACCGTCACAGACATGAAATCATGCTTTTAGTCTTCAAGGGAGAATGGTTCACCATTAAGGGCGGCTATTTGTACTGTGGTAGTCATGGAAGGGAGTACACCACACCAGAAGGAGAATATTTGAACGACACACCGATGTACGTAAAGGTGTGAGAATTTTTCAACCGCAAGTTGGTTTCGTTTTCAGCAGGTCCCTTTCAGAGAATTTCTAGCGAAGGCGCTGTCCAAACCGAAAATTGGGTTCAGCGCTACATTATGCTCAGGGGAGCTATAGGTATTCATTTTCCAGGATATGTGATTCACGAAGCGGTACAATGGTCTGATATACATAATGTGAGCTTACAATGCTTGAGTCCCAGCTCAGTGCCAGCGCCGTGCCAGCGCCGTGCCAAGGCCGTTCTAGCGTCATCGAGGAACACTATTCGAAAACGGGGTGTCATGTGGCCACCAGCACGGCTCTGGCACTACGCTGATGCAAACGATTCTAAATTATCTTACTAAGTCCTTTGCTGTGTATTCTCATTGGTTTAGAGATGGTTCTTCCTACCACGGCACATGTCAAAACTCGCCTATAATGCTGAAACGACTGTGGAAACAGGTACTTGCATTTTGACTGGAAGTTCTTGGCGCTTGTTAATGCCTGTGCCGATTTTAGGTCAAAAAGCAAAGGGTATATAGTACATGTTAAATATGCAGACTTCACCTTGCAGACAGGATGCCTAGCTTAACCATGACGTTAGTGCATGATTGACGCTTCAATGTCGCGAGCGCGCGAAATTCAAAAGTAGTGCTAAAATAAGCAAGCTTTCTACTAGTCACATAGATCATATAACATCACATTTGCTCAGAGGGGCTTTGGGTCAACTGAGTTGGCTTGGAGTAAAAATATCGAAATGTTTCACGTCAGACTTTTTCCGGCAAAGGCTCTTTCCTTGTTCGAAGTTACATCATTTAGCGAGAAGATCAAATCAGGCTATTGCCTCCGGATCAGGACTGTATGTCGGTTACAGGAAGGTCCCACGCGGGCGTCTGCTACAAATGCGCACTTCTTATATATGCATACTTCCGTTTTAGACCACCTCTTTTGGCGACTCAAAATCCCCTACCTAATTCCCTTTTCTTCCTTTTCGCCTTTAACTTATACAAGAAAGGGGCTTGATGACGCGCTCCAACTCGAACTGCTCATGCGTTTTGAAAAACTCCATTCTTTTGAATTTTCATTCATAACTTAGTTCTGACTAGTCCTGTTCCGTCGTATCGGGCAAAACTTGGAAAAATCTTGTCGGAGTTAAGAAGGGCGCGCTCACTGTGGGCACCCAGGGAGCCGACTCGTGCCCCTGTGGGAAAGTGTCCGTAAGCGGACATGCCGCAATCTAAGGGGCCGCGCAAGTCTTGCTGCAGCAAGCGACACTGTCATTGGGACAGGCTGTACCTAAGTCTAATGCAGAAACTACTTGCAGGAGCAAACGTCCTTATCATTGCTAGTGATGACATGGAGGAAATCGTAGCTGTCCCAATCGGCAAGGAGATGGTGACCAGAGGCTTCAGTGCATTTCAGTTCGTTCCTCGTAAGTTCTCGTAACTCTACATCAGAAATGGCGCAGAACTTGTCTAGATAAGAAGGCGTGATTACAGCCATGCTTCTATGGATTTTTCGGAAAGCTCTTCAAATTTCCGGAAATTTGAGTAGCTGATAACCAGCTAAGGGGCCTCCGATAAGATTTGCTATAAGAATAATAGGTGTTTTGGAGAACAAGCAAAGAATTAACCACCGTCACATTTTACAATTGTGTAATGATCTACAATGTGTACTTGATCTTGGTTTTGGTAGAAAATGCAGGCATGACCATTGGGTTACTTTCATTCAGACAACAATCTGCAATATCCACGAAGGGACATTTTATTGCCTACATTCGTGTGACGATCTTAACACACTCACGAAAAGGCCGATTTTTCGACTGCTGTCGTTTCGATTCGAACCAGAGCCTTTTGCGCTATGTCAAACATAGTACCCACCCGAGGGTCGTATCGTCCGAAAAGGTAGTCCTTTTCAAAAAATTCAAAGCTTGTCTCCGAGAAGTTTCCCAGAGGGGATTATTGGCGGTCATTAGGTTGCCCCGAAAGTTCTGTCGTTTCATTTTTGAAAATTTGTAACTTTTTGCCGTTCCAACGGATTTGCTTCCCTTTAGAAAGAAGAAATCTTCTTATTCGTAATAGGTCCACGATGAGCTTTAACTATACATTCATTGAGGAGATAGAAATGGAAGAAGAATACCATTTGAGCTTTGACCATTTTAACTTAGGTCGCCAAAAGTCTGGAACGCTGCAGAAAAATCTGAAATTGCCAGTACATAAGTTCTATGACCTACTCTTCGCATCAAAGAAAAATTTATGCTGTTTGGACGTTTTAATGAAAATTCACGATTCTCGAGTTCGCAATAGAAAACGCCAAAATTGATTAATTTGTCACTTTTCTCGGAAATCATAACTTCTCAATGGAACGTCCGAACAGCACAATTTTTGCTCTGAAGTTTTCTGCAGCGCTCCAGACTTTTGGCGACTTAAGTTAAAATGGTCAAAACTCAAGAGGTCTTCCTCTTCCATTTTTATCTCTACAATGAATATATAGTTGAAGCTTAAGGAGACACTGCTACAAAGAGGAAGACTTCTCTAAAATAAAATTAGGAAGCAAATCCGTCAGGATACCAAAAATTTGCAAATTTTCAAAAATGGAACAACAGAACTTTCGAGACAACCTAATATTTTAGTTTTTGGCATTATAAGGTTAGGTTACGGTATTCAATTTGTTACGAACCCAACATCTTGTTTCGCGAAGATCTGAGTTTCGGGATTATTTCATGTACTGATCACGTATTGTCCACTTTGTTTGCTATTGTCCCACAGTGGGGCTACGGTAGCAGTACGGTAGAAATTTCAAAAGAAAAATTAGGACTAAATGATATAGAAATTGATGTAAGAAGGCGGCATCAGAACTTAAGACTATCATATTCGTAATCAGCATGCTAGAAAACCTATGTATGTAAGATCTGAGCTTCATGGGATGAACAATGCAAAAAATCAATAAAGTCCATAATTTTTGATGGGCCAGTATCAGTCTCTGCCGCCCCATATTTCTCGTGATATACTTGAATTCTCGGAAACAGCATTATTCTGCTAAGAATTTGAGCTAAAGTCTGTGGGTTATCTCTATCTAAGGTATACTTGCCGTAACATTACATTACAGTATCCCGAGCCTGGGCCACTCTGGCTAGAGCTTCGCCTAGGTGTCCCCAATCATTTGCCAAAACCCCGTATTCCATCGTAAACTGGCGAAGCCAGAGCTTCAAAATCTTACGACCCAACGGTGGGTCGTATTGTCCGAAATGGCAGAACACGTCCCACCGGTGGGTCTTATCGTCGTAAATGTGATAAAGCAGTGTTCATGCAGTGGAGTATAAGGGGGGGGGGTGGGATTTTTCAGTATGGGAGAGACAGGGCGTACCGAGGGGGCGGGAAGCCCACCCCCCCCCTTTCCGCCAATGGGTTGCGAAATTTTGAAAATTACTTAAATGTGTTATAAAGGTGTACAAGCGTTTTTTTTACTTATAAATAATTAAAATAACTTTTAAATTTTTAAAAACATAAAATGGTCTTGTAAGAAAAATTTTTGGGGTCATGGCTGTCGCCACGCACCCTTGTTCTAGAATTTTGGGGTCAATGGCTCGCAAAATTTTTGGGAAGCATCCCAAAAAAATTTTCGGAGCTAACGCAATGCACCCTCACCCGAAAAATTTTTGCCCCCCCCCCCCGAACGGAAATCCCGGGTACGCCAGGACAGATGATGTGGGCTAGCAATCTCCCAAGCTCTGTCCAATCAGCTCACAGGCGGATAGCAAAAGTGCCCTTACTGTATGTTGTCATCATAAGGGTCCTACAACGACTGCGCCTCTTGGAAATGCCTGTTTCAAAGATCTGCACCACTAATCTGAATGATCAGCCGTTATTATAGGTACCGACGATACTGTGATTGTGGCAACAAAGACTGAAGAGATTTCTGGAACAACATTCTCATCATTCGTAATGGTTTTCACCATCACAGGCGAAGTTATTCTTGACGAGACAAGAATACCTGGCAGTTACAAATACGAAGGACTGGAGTTTCTATATGATGAAGTGTTAAATAATCTAACGGAGTGATACTAGTGTAACAGTTGTGATGTTCTAGTCTGATGCGATTGTTTTGCGGGTCAGCAAGTATTGCAATGGAGTTGAATGATTGAAGCAAATACGAAAGTGTTCCTTATTATACCGGCGCATTGTTTAACGTTCAATATTGTGATAAAGATATTTCAGGCGTAAAATTTTCTAGTGAGAAGCTCTAAAATGCTGTGTTTTTGAGAAAACTCACTTTTAAATTCCCATGACGTCATTTCTACAAAAACCAAAACTTTACAGCTGTAAATGTAAGTGAAGGGCTGTGTGCAATGAGCGATAGATTATGACATGGTTCTCACAATATGCGTGTGTAAAAAACACGTGTTCACAGATACGCTTTATAGAAATAATAAAACACAGCATTTGGGAGTTGTAGCTTATTCACGCGGAACTACTGCCAAGTCCTTTGAGAAGCTTGTCTTATCATAAATGTACCCAGCTTTTCTTGGAATTCGCACCTTACCATAAGAATAATTCTTCACTCTTCTCAATTGTTTCCTTCGGAAACCCTTTACAAAAACAGACAATGTTGCGTGTTTGTATTCATCATTTTCTGTAGACATGACAATTAACTCTTCATCGATTACCTTTGGATTGATCAAATAATGTACTTTGATCAAAATGCAATATATCATCCTTTTATGTTCGGGATTCAAGAGTAGTAAAGTACAAGCAGTTGCACATGTTTTCCCATAATATTCACATCTTAAATACTTCACTCAAGCAGTTTGATTGCCAGTCGTGACTCATCATTTTTACTAATCTCAAATAGAAATAGATTATTCACAAATAAAATTTTGTCTCAGAAAACACCTCAAAATTAGTTGAAAATTAACTCATCTTTTGCCTTGTTATCGTATGCTCTTTTGGCATCGTTCACTCTAGATGAATAGAAAAGCGATTTCTAATAATCTTGCAAAGGAGTCGCCTTAAGTCGCTCGAGTTTTCAAAATTAGCAATTAGAACTTACCTTTATTTTTTGGAAGCTTTTGAAGAGTTTTCCCAGACGCATGTTGGCGCTGCTTTAGCACACATATTAGGTTGGCTTGAAAGTTCTGAGACATTTTCGAACTAGATCTGCTATTTCTCGAAATCCAACGCATAACATTAGATATAGATACCATTCGATAGAGCAAACCAAGCTCTACAAGATGGTATGCAAAAGTTCGCACCAGCTTCAACCCACCGTAAGTTTGCACCCGAAATCTGAGCCGTACTGAAATTCAAATCGCGAAAAATTATCTTTGTTCAAACAAATCTTACGGATCTCTAACTTGCTCACAAAAATTGCACACCACATCAGACATTCATATGTACCGTTCCTGTATTTTTTCCTCATCTGAAAATCGAGAAAACGAAAATTTTCATGCTTATATAAAAACGAAGCTGTGCTGTTTCCACCCACGTAATTGAATAGTACAAGCCCTTAGAAGTATAACCGTATATTTTCAGCTTTGTACAGGCCCTAGTTCCTGAAAATTACCGAATTGAGCTCTCCTCACTCGGGTGTTCCATGTGCTAAAATCAATATTTTTCGACCACTAGGGCTTACGGAAAGCTGAAAATTTACGGTTATACTTGCAAGGGCTTGCGCTATTCAATTACGTGGGTGAAAACAGCACAGCTTCGTTTTTACATAAGCATGAAAATTTTCGTTTTCTCGATTTCCAGACGAGGAAAAAATTTAGGAACTGTGCATATGAATGTCTGATGTGGCGTGCAATTTTTGTGAGCAAGTTGGAGATCCGTAGGATTTGTTTGATTTTGAATTTCAGTACGGCTCAGATTTCGGGTGCAAACTTACGGTGGGTTGAAGCTGGTGCGAAATTTTGCATACCATTTTGTAGAGCTTGGTTTGCTCTATCGAATGGTATCTATATCTAATGTATATGCGTTGGATTTCGAGAAATAGCAGATCTAGCCAGAACTTTCGAGCCAACCTAATAGATTCCTGTAAGAGCTCAATTAAGAGCATATTTTTTGACTAAAAAATGGAAAAGTAGGACGATTAACACAGATACATAGCTTGAAAGCTATTTCTTAGAGTTGCTCATGAAATCTCACTTATTGGCCAAATCTCATATGTCTTTTTGATTAAGAACTTCGCCATAGCACTCTTCATAGCGCACTTGATGCATCCTTAGACCTTTTCGTAATGGATCTATGCAGTCTACTTTTGCCTAGTCAGAAGGGTTTTTTGACAGCTTTCACTCATGATGTGCTCCTGTAGTTCTTCAGTACATAAGTCTGAAGGTGAAACTTCAAGCTACTGGCAATTATACCAAGATTTTGAGGAAAGGGCATTGTGGCGATAGGTTCCAAATTAATCCACTACACTGCTCTGCTTTTCTTCTTTCCGATTCCTTTTTTCGCAGCTTTTTAGCAAATGCAAAAGAATACTTTGGCATATCTATCAGGCATTATTTGAACAACTGATGTGAATTTTTACGTTCCCAGAGAAGCGACCACGAGATTTTATGGCAAACGATAGCGCATTATTTGCCTAGCGGGACAAAAAATGTTGGAAATGCTCGTGGCATTTTTCTGCTGGAAACCATAAGCGTTTTGCCACATTGACTCTGGTCTGATGATTTCAACGCTTGCTACAGTCAACTGGCTGTGAAGATATAATCGTTGGCTTTGTCTGGCTGCGTTATCGCATTTTTGGGATCTGAACAGCGTCAAAATTCCTGCGTTCGACTTCCCCGCCGGAATGGCGAAACGTCCCATTGTTTAGAAATTCGTAAACAATCAGACAATCATCCTTCACCTTGTCATGTAAAGGGCGCTCTCATGATGTGCTGGGTTGAAACTTTTATAATCGTTTTCGCTGCTGATATCGGCTAAAGTTCAGTCTGTAATGATCGGGACTGATCCGTATCATCTCTCCGATTTTCCACGGTTCGTATAACCACAAAGTAACGTACAATTGCTATTCTAGATCAATTGCGTTTTTGAGAAATGTATGTATTTTTTGATAATTTTTGATCGCTGTAACTGAATCAGAAAAACACTAGTCAAAAGTCAGCTGTACAACTCAATTTTTCAATTTATTTTTTTGCGACCGTTAACCATGAAATTCAATAAGCTGCTCACAATTGTTTGTCCCAGTCAATGAAGTCCACCAGTCATATAGTGCTCATTGCCAAATTTTCATGCCGAATTTGCCAATATGCAGTCAAAGGATATAATGAGAGGAATTCTCTTTCAGATATAAAATTCGGGAGGGTAACTTGAAAATTATGATAAATACGTTTTTTTGGCAGATGAGTCTGAACTCTATCTAGAGAGCATCCTCTTCACCAACGAATTCAAAAAATTATCAGACTGCTGCTGAAGCACATCATCCATCTACAGCACCTTGTTGTTTTGTTTTTTGTCAGACTCCTGAGATTCCCGAGCTCTATTGCGCTATTGAAAGTTTTGGCACAGACATGGTAGAAGAAACCGAGCTTTTTCTATAATATATTTCGATTTTTTCCAGCAAAACTTTGGAAAGTCTTCGCCTTTTTTTCTGTTTGTTATTTATTAGGACCCAATGTTGGCAAGAAAGCTTGATGAAAAAGTTTATGTTCAGTGGATCGATTCTAGTGTTTTGATTTATGACTCACATGTAATATGTGGCGATTTCTACTTCATACACATAGTTGTCACAATTTTCATTATTTGATAATGTACCTTCATCAGCATTATGAATACAATACTCTTGTCCGCCTTTGGAAAGCTTGAACTTTTGACTTCGAAAATTGTAGTTTCTGCAAGCCTGTAAAATGTTTGGCTATCTTTGTATCAGGCAAAAGCTCTTACATAGCTTTTTCATAAATGCACAGCTTGTCTCAATTGAATGCTCATCTTAGCATTTCACAGCACTGACGCTATAGCTGAGGTTTCTTTTTCACAGCTCTTCAGCTCTTTTTCTTGCAGTGGGGTTCTGGATCATTGAATTTTCAGAGATCATTTCAAATATTCGAAGAAGTTGTCAAATGTGCAAACTTGCTCTCCTTTGTGAATTGGTAGAATAATTTTTCAAATTATTTTTTGTATCAGCCTTGTAAATGTGTTTTAGAGATATTTTTTTGGTATAGGCCCTCAGAAATTTCGGAAAGCACCCTACATATTTCGTAATACGCCATGGACGTCAAGAAATTTTTGACGCGCCCATCCCCTTTAAAAAAATTTTCCTGGACGTCCACGAGGACGGACGTACTAGGAGATATTTTACCCCTTCATATCAGTCCAGATTTTGTATGTTTTCAAACCCTACCTCGCAAGCGTGTGCCGATAATAGTTCTTGCTTTGCAGAAAGCATGTCGAACAAAGACAATCCTTCACCATGCTGGATTTTCTTCAAAGATTTCGAGGTGTCCTCTTTCGTTGCGAATCTGATGGCATGTAATGACCTCAGACAGCGGCCCATCTGTGTTTTGCGAGCTGCATTGCAATGTTTATGCTAACAGCGCCTTTTCCTTCCTCTTGCTGCTCGACTTCGATGCTTCGTTCCGAATGTTTTCATCTGACGTTTGCTGTTGACCTTTGTTTATCAACTTATGACTACTGAGTTTCGCCTTTACATCGCATTGTTCGTGATTTGTTTGATCGCCCAAAAATCTGCTATCAATGATTTTCATTTGAAGGTATGAAATCTGGCGATGTAACTATCCGTATATCTGCAGCGACTGCGATATGCCCTTCGCCAACGCCAAACTTTCGTTTAGCCCTCGTAGTTCTCAGCGTTGGTGTAGCTAGCCATTTTATGGTAAGATCATTCCTTCAAATCTCATAAAATTTTAGGGTTGGTGAAGTTTTACTGAAATTTCTTTGTAGTAAACAGAGAATTAGCGAAAGAATTTCAAAAAAGCAGTTCTATTTAGTAGTGTGGCGGCTGATTGCAATGACATCTTCACACTATTGCCATTTTAACCAAGAAATCTACTTGATAAAAAAATTCAAAATTGTTTTCAAGTGCTTACATATTTAACTGCATATTTGAAAAATTCCTGAACTTTCTGAATTTTTTCTGAAATTTCATACTTTTACTTTTGAGATGCTAGAGGCATCTGACTGTAGTGAAAACAGTCTAAAAAATTCTAAAAAATTAGTTAAAGAAAACACACAGATTCTGCGGGAAATATTAGGTCTTCCCGAAAGTATTTTTGCTGAACGGCTGGAATTCATAGAACAAAGATAGAAAGCCTTGGCAGCATTCGATGCATTTTTTCTTTCTCTTTCAAATAATCATGTTTCTGCAGTGCAGTGAGCAAGCTCTTAAAAATTACTAAAATCTGGATCCCATGCTTTTTGCCACTGCCAATTTTTCTTATTTTCCTGAATTCTGGTTTCCAGAAGAAGTCCAATTAACCCACGGATAGAGCAAACCTTATAGGATGCTAAACAACTTGTTTCCTTCCCATAGCTTGCTTTTCAAAAGTTTAGAAATTGTTTCTTTGATGCTATCAAATTCCGTTTGGTCCTTTCAAACCTCACAGAACTTCAACCGGCGAGCAACTCGGGTGTCGTTCGATACAGCATTTTCTCCCCTTTCTAGCTGTTTTTTATTTCGATTCGTAAAGTTATCCGAATAAAATCAATATAATTCGTGTTTTGAAAGCACATCAGATTGTACCCAGAAAATTCGAAAACCATATTCAGGACCTTCCTCAAACACTCACATGCTCTATTAAATCGGTATAGTGAACCATGATACATTCTTGAAACTTCCTAAATTTGATGATTTTTAGTGTTTGACATGTTTGTATCAAGTAAAGGGTTTGTTGAAGTTGCGTTTTCATATGAAATGTAAACTGTTTCACAACGCGAGGAACGCTGATTCCAAATCTGCATCCGGTAGCTGTAAAGCGCTTTCGGGGGGGGGGGGGGCGGGAGTTATAGGAATTTTTCGAAGCAAAAATTTGAACGTCGGCTACAATAAAATCATGCAGAACTGTAGTCTGTGAGCTCAGATGGGGCCATGCTTACTACCAGGACAATTTAAGCTGTTAATATCAGCTTAATAAACTTATGCTAGTCATTACTCCTTTCAAGCGCCGGAAAGGCCTCAGCACCTGTTTTTACCTTAGCCAAACCCTCGCATTTTTGCCTCAAAAAATCCCCGTAACTCCCCTACCAGAAGCGCTCTGCAGACAACGAAAGCAGAAGGAGTCAGCATTCCATGCTCTATAAAATAATGCTCATCTCATATGGAAGCTCCACTTCGACTAACGAGGGAGTGGTCAGAAGTCGAAGTGGCCAATCCAAACAGGCTGCATTCCAGTAGATGCAGCATGAAGTGCTGACTCGAATCTGTCTTCCTTACCTGCTTATCGCTTTTGTGGATGAAGCTATAAGCCATCAAAGGCCATTATTTTGCTAAAAAATCATGCATCAAAGTGATTTGGCCTTACAGAGGTGCGTTCGGTTTAATGCTGAGCCAAAACATGCAGCTAGTTGCAGCTGGTTACTTCGTATAGTCCACATCTAAAAATGAGCTGAGAGGGCAACGACGTGCTGAATTTCGCAGTTTTATGTACGTTTTTTTCGCAATAAAACGGCTCATAGCTTCGTTTACAGAAGCGGTAAGCAGATAAGGAGACAGATTCGAAGTCAGCGTTCTATGCTGCATCGAATGGTATATAGCTTGTTTAATTTGACCATTTCGACTTCTGCATTCCCTTGTAAGTATCCTTCCCTTTTGACATGAACCTGCTCAAACTCGGCAGTCTTGTTCTATGGATCTATAGAATGGAAAAGAGAGAAAAATTGCTTTTCCTAAAAGATTTGCACTATCCAGTTGTTACTTAGACTTCCTCGGAAAATCCGTACAAAAGCATGCTCTTGCGTTAATGGTTATGCGGATGATTAGCACTCATATCCCTCAATCATCTGGCAAGAGATTTGCGGGAAAATTCTGGAATGTCCCAGAAAAAATAAAAATTGTCAAAGAAATTATGCGCAAGCCTAATAACTGATAGTCCAGTCGACATTCGCAACTTGTTCATGTTTTGTTGAATTGCTGAGTAGTGGCCTAAAAAGTTTGTATTCGGGAGCATTCAAGTCGGTTTTTGAACTCATATGCAAAGTGGTTAATTTAGTCAACACTTTATACTAACGTTCGGATTAGGAAATGGAAAGGGCTTCGATTACATTTTCCCACTGTTTTCGTTGCTCATATAAAAAGATTGCTCTCAATTGTCTATGGAAATTTATGCAATAATTGCCATAATTACAAGAGAACGCAGGCTAATTCTCGCACCTTAAAAGCTCAAAAAAGCAGGTTTAGAGAATGTTTCGGACAAACTGCGCAATCGTGGGTCAAAAATCATGACATTGAAAGATTGACTAGCAGCTTGAACGAAATCGAAATATAGCTTGCCGACGGCTTAATTCCTCGGCTCGGGATAGAACTGTTATCATGGAAAGGTTACTCAGAACCAATACCAAAAATGTTGGGTTGGCATAAAGGTTCTGTCGCACCATTGTGAAAAATACATAACTTCTGATTTTCCCAACCAGTTTGCTTGCTTTTATTCTTGTTCGAAAGAATAAATCACATTTTTTACAGAGTACTGAGTATCTGGTACTGGTATACGCTGTATAGATAGAGGGCCAAAAGAAAATCACTGAAATTTTCATTTTCCTGAGTTTGGTCGTAAGAAATCCGAAAATTGCAACGTAGGTTAAAAGCTCACACAACATCTATTGTTGACCATTTGCGACTTACATTTAAAATCTACATACTTTGAGAAGAAATGCGAAAAATCCTCACTCCTGCTGCGGTCTTGTCATCTCTTGCAGTTCTGATAATGTTCGGAGCTACACATAATAGATTCGTGCTGAGCTACCCTGGGCTACTTTAGTGATCATTGTGATCGCTTTCAAAAAATAAACGTTTGTAGGCCAAAACTGACTGAATTTCAATGACGTCTTGTCGCAGATATTGCAAGATTTTCATAATCTTCTCCAGGATCCAGGTTTGAGAGATGAATTATTGTGGTATACTTTCCTAATCAATACTTATATGGTGTCAAAGCCAAATTTGCTTCAGAAGGTGATGGCATTATAAGATGCAATTTACTGAGGTTTCAGCTCTACTTGGATAGTGTAATGGACAATCTGCTGCCAGCTGCGCGGCCTTTTCTCATGACAGTATATAAGAATAAAGAAGAAGGTGAGGAAAAGGCTCCTTTCTGAATTTTCACCTCAATATCATACTCGTAAATACTGCAGCTGATATTGCTTGGGAGGTCATGGTATCTTCGCGAATCTATGGCCTTGCATTTGGTTGTTTTATCTCCATATATTTTTCTAAATTGCATGGCCGGAAGTACCCAGTTGTATTAGGTTGGTTCGTTTTTCTCACATATACATCCTCTCTCTGAATAACACCGAAAAAAATGGTTAGCCGACTGAAGATTGATGTGAAGCACGCTATAAATGTTGATGTGCTTTTTCTTGTCTGAATGGCATATGGTGTAGCCAGAATATCCAAAACTACGGATGAAATAAACTTCCAATGCAAAACTATCCCTCGGGAACGGCATCCTCAATCAAGAGAAATTTATGTTGATGCTATCCGGTCTTGAAAAATTCGCTGTCATCGTACGCATGGACTCGCTAGCGAAAGTAGAGTAAGGCAAATGACTGGAACCAGGGGACTTCCCAAAGAACATGCGTAATGAGCAAGAAACTACATAGCAAGCTCTGAGGCAACTATGTGGAAATTTTCTCAGTTTGAGTCCCTTGCTAGTACTTGGCGGAGTGCCAGATTTTCAGATTACTACGTTTCTGAAACATTCTCAGCTGGTAGTCTGTAACCCAATTTTTATTAACGATAGCGAGTTTTGGAATGAAGTGTTCAGTTATTTAAAAGAGAACGCCCATTCTCTATCATCTTCGTTTCTAAATTTCCGAAACGTGGCTCAAGCTATCAGCTACGGTACTCCAAGACTTCAAAAAAGAAAGCGACTAATAGTCCCAGTTGCAAAGCTCAATACTCAAATATCTGTTCAAGGGCAAACTTTTATGATACGAATCCCATCTGAATCCTCATTTGAAAAGTAACTAAGTTGAATCAAATGAAGAAGATTATAGTGTGAAAATCCTCAATTTTAGAAAAACGACTGCAAGCACTTATTATTTTTCGTTTCCGTGTCCTCGGCATTCGCCTCAAAAAAAAAACTGAATTGCTGAATGGGAAGTGTTGGAGTGAACTGCGAGAGAAGCTTTAGATTTGTCAACTGCTTCGATTAGAACTTGAGTAAAAAGGGGCAAGCATCTTGCAAATCCTCACCCTTCTTCAAACGTTCGACTGTAGGGCTATGAAAAATTTTTAAGTAAGTCCAGCCTCATTCCAACTTCGTCCCTTCCTCATTCAGGTACCGCTCTAGACTTGATCGGAATACTTCTTACACTTCTTACTGTACATATCAGACTGGGGATGGTAGCAGCCACTGTCGGCCGATTTATTAATGGATGTGGACAAGGTATTGTCCAGGTTAGGTGCTCAGACATCAAAGAGCTCAGTTGGCACATGAATCTGATTTAGACAGCCGGTACGGTCATGCTAGCTGAATTGCCACCCCACCATGGCCGTGGTCTCGCTTTAGCCACACTTGTAAGACAATTTTGTACAACTTCAATCACTGGTATCTGAATGAGTGTATTTACAGACAGTCTGGGCATGTCTGGGTGAATTGGCTGGCATGGTTATCTCCCTGGAAGAGATTCTAGGAAATCCGTCATCGTGGCATATTGCTATGGGTATACCTCTAATTCTTCTCGTGCCTGCATTCTATATACTCATTAGTGCGCCAGAAAATAAAAGGTGAGAATTTTCTTTAATTATATTTCGAAAAACTTCTATGTGCACGATTGTACTAGGTTGACGCAAAAGTTCCTGCGTGAATCAAGCAAAATTCATAACTATGCACTACACTAAAATTTATCAGCGTAGTTTCCAAGAATAGAGGATACCGTAACTTTGTTATGAGCTAGCCGCCAAGAATGAAACTTTCGAATGAGGCGTTTAATTTTTGTGACTTTGATTTGACGCTTAAAATCGGGGTCCTCTAGTTAGCCCTAGAGCATCTGTAAAAATTCCTTATATAGCAGTATTCCATACCTTACTATGGCAGGATTCAATTTCGCATGAAGACGCAAAAACAAATGATTTGCCAAAATGACGCTTTACAAGAAGAATCCCCTTATTGCTGCAGTTTTTCAGCAAAAATACTGGGTAAGGCCCGAAAAGGTCACAGTGTTCTACGTGAGTTCTAGGTCATTTTCTGGTTTCAAACTGCATCTCCGTGAAGAAAGTGTAGACTTAGGAGAATTTTTCTTGTAAAATGACATTTTCGACTAACTTTTTGTTTTTACATTTCAATGCGAGATTGAAGCCTGCCACAATAAGACACTATTCCGCCATTTCGAAAACTTCCTTCTTGCGTACTAGCTCTGTGAAAGTTACGCTTTAACATCTGTCTTGGAGCGTAACTACAACTAATTCTAGCAAACACACTGATGATTATAGGGTTAAGGCTTATACAGCTATTAAATTTTGTTTCAATTACTCAAAAACTTTTGCAACCTAATACATATCTTACAGATACCATCCACCGGTCTATAAGGAAGACGATTCTAAAAAAGCCTTGCTTGTCATTCAGGTATGCTCATCATGCAATAGTTGGATAATTAGATCGGCAAGAATGTTTACAGAGACCTTTAAGTTTGAATTGCTGTTTCTCAAATCTTTCAGCGTAAAAGTAAAAATTTGCATTACAGTCCTGCTAGTATTGGCACATATTGAAATTGTAAAGTGCCTCCAAGACTTACAAATTCTTGACCTTGAAAATATTTTATCCAAAACATTCATCCCTTTTTTCTGAAGTTGAGGTGATCGAGGGAGTGTTTTATACAATTGAGGTGATTAGGTGATCTCTTCTTGCTCCGTTCTTTCCATTGATTAGAAAGAAAGTTCTCGGACATTGCTTTTAGACAAATTTTTGTTTTGATGTACTAATTGGGGCATGCTGCACACCAATGGATAGAGGAAAGCAATTTCTGCAAAACTATGGTAAGCGCAAGCCTTACCAATGTTTTTATTGAAAATTCGAGCGAAAATTCTAAAACATAAGTTTTTGCAATAACCCAGATCTCCAACTTCTATAAACGTCATGAGACCCCATATGCTCCAGTTTATATCTTAACATACTTACACACTTACATGCACGGTTCGGATGGAATTTGATCTTAAGCAACAAGAAAAACGAGACAACTGGAAAGTGGCAAACTCCGCCCCCATCGATCCCAGACTACTCCCACTTGCTTAAATTTCAGCTACGGGCGAGTGAGAGTACAGATGCAAATTATTGCGCATGTACATGCATCAGAGTTCGGAATATAACGGAGATCTAGAAATGTCCGAGAACTTTTTTCCAATTCTAATATATTGTCCTTGACTCGCCTCTATGCTCATGGCTATTCTAATAATTCCTTATTCACTATCCTGCTACAAAAAATCCTTAGGTTCTAGAAAGCTGTTTACACTGACGAAAATGGAAACCGAAAGAAATATGAGGAAAACGATGATGCACCTATTGATCCTGACCAGTCAACGATAGGTTTTGCAAGGGAAAGGTTTAAGGTAAGATTTGCGATAGATGGCTATTTCTAGGAAAATTGCTTAAATAAGAAAAACAATGACGAATAGGATCGACACACAGTCAAAACCAGTCTATAGCCACTGGCTTAGTTCTTTCCAGTTTTATTTTTTTGTGGTTCTAAGCGCTTGCGCTATTAACTTTTCCGTGATTCCTAATTTTTGCGAAAGTTGAACCAAAGCGCAATCAGAGTGGATCCCAAACTTTAAATAGTACTTTTCAGAATGGTCAGTTCGTGAGACCTCTGTTACTAGGACTGTTTGTCCAAAGTTTCGTCCATCTTGATGACTGGGTTAGAAAATTAGATTTGATTGAGACATTAAATTACTTTGGTTTGGTTTCAGCTATGGATTTCATACTCAACGCATATTTTTGGTAAATTTGGTATGACTATGGGTACTGCGCAACGAGCATCGTTATTTATGTCATTGCCTCAAGCTTTTATAAGTTTAGGTCTTCTGTCGTAAGTTCATATCCTGTTGAAGTTTATATTTGGTTGTGATAGGAAGGTTTGAGAAAAATCTGTTAAATTTAGATGTTTCGAAGACTTCACTAGACGATCCCTCTTACTACTGCCAACGCTATTTAGTGTTTTCATAGGAATCTTAGCAATTCTAGCCGTAAATTTCGGAAAAGGTACTTTTTCATTCGGATATAAATGGACCCATCATACTTCGCCGAAAAGCGCTCAAGCGCTGAAAAGCACCAGCGCCAAAACTCCCGCGCGCAACTTTTGGCTTTAAAGCGTTAGTATTGAACTACTACAACACTAAAACTATGTTTTAGCGAGAAATCGTGAAAATGTTGTCTCTTTGAACTTCTCAACAAGAACGGTGATGATTACGTTAGTCATGTGATTTAGATATTTCTAAAACAGAGAATCACACAGGGCGTTTAGTCCGAACAAAATTCTTGAGTGGGAACAACAAATTATGATATATTTTTTGAACAATTAAGCCATTCTTTATACGTTGATATAGAAGAGATTGTACGTGGAAAAACAATCACAGTGCTTAATAAATATGAATAGATGTGGCCATTTCATTATTTAGCATGCTTTTCATTCCTACTCTCCAACGCTAAGAATTGCGCTCGCAAGAGCAGTTTTCCTGCTTTTTTTGCGCATTCGGGTGCTTTTTGATGAAGAGTGACTTGCTCGGAAAAAACTATGATTTTAAGTTTTTAGTCCTGGCTGGAATGCCAGTGGCATCAACTCTGGCTATACTCGCTGCAATGGATCTCTCTGCTGCTGCTGTTAGTGGTGAAAGCGCTTATGCTATCGTTCCTGAGCTTTTCCTTCCCGATGATAAAATACTCGGCACAGCAATCGTCGGTATAGCTCAGGTTCGTGAAATCTCATTTAAATATTAGGTTGGTGCAAAAATAATGAGCGTGTTTATTTTCTTGCTTTAACAAAGCAAGCAGACTCAACCCAACAAAGAGTAAGGGGTATTGTTCGATAGAGCAAAGCAAGCTCTACAACATGGCACTCATGCCTTTGCGCCATGCTCGATCCACGGAAAGTTCGAACTCAAAATCTAAAAATTTCCAAATGCCCAAAAAATCGAAAAAAATCAGATTTTCGTCCAAATAATTTCTACGGACCTCACACTCGCTCACATCAATGCTATCGATACCTGATATCCATATGTGCGATTGCCGTATTTTTTCCTTGACTAGAAACTGAGAAAACGAAAATTTCCCTGATTTTCTCAAAGCAATGCTGAGCCGTTTTTACATATGTAGTTCTATAGTAGAAGCCTAGGTAAGCATAAATGTAGATTTTCAGCCTATTCCAAGCGGTAGTTTTCGAAAAATAACGAATTCGGATTTTTTCGTTTCAGTTTTAGTGCTAAAATCGACATTTCTCGAAAAGTACCGCTCGAAATAGGCTGAAAAACTACAGTTGTGCTTACCTAGGCTTGTACTATAGAACTACATATGTAAAAACGGCTCAGCATTGCTTTGAGAAAATCAGGGAAATTTTCGTTTTCTCAGTTTCTAGTCAAGCAAAAAATACGGCAATCGCACATATGGATATCAGGTATCGATAGCATTGATGTGAGCGAGTGGGAGGTCCGTAGAAATTATTTGGACGAAGATCTGATTTTTTTCGATTTTTTGGGCATTTGGAAATTTTTAGATTTTGAGTTCGAACTTTCCGTGGATCGAGCATGGCGCAAAGGCATGAGTGCCATGTTGTAGAGCTTGCTTTGCTCTATCGAACAATACCCCTTACCCTTTGTTGGGTTGAGTCTGCTTGCTTTGTTAAAGCAAGAAAATAAAAACGCTCATTCTTTTTGCACCAACCTAATATTTTTAAATCGTCCATTGTCCAGAAGCGCTTATAAATCTCCTGAACTGATCGGGTTCTTCTCCGCGTTATAAACGAACGCTCGATTGGGCGATGTCGCGCCAACCCTGTTTTAACAAAGCCGCGTGTCTCGCCTGATCGGGTGGTTTTACCTAATCAGGAACTCTGCTCGATCAGGAGGTTGATGAATACCTCCTTATTAGACTAGCTATGTTCAGAATGTATTCGGAGGCGTTCTCACTGCCGTACTGCTTACTGCCGTGAACAAGGCTGGCACAACACTGGTGCTAATTCCCTTCATAGTCACTAATACCGTCTATGTAGTCGTTAACTACCTATATCTTCCTGAAACTTCGAAGAAAACAGCTCATGTGGGTTTCTCCAAAAATCTTCCAAAAGCAGACTACATCAGGGAATTTTAGGAAGTATCAGAGAACTTCTCGAAGGATCTCCCGGGCAAGCAATTATTTGAAACGTTAAGAAATACGTTTCAGTTGCTAAGTAAGGACCATCGAGTTCTTCATCATTCATCGAATATTCTTTCTCAGTTACTTGTTCTAGCTCTACAGGTCATTGTTGTGATTTTAACGTTCCGCACAGGTCTACAAGTGTATTGGGGATTGGCTAACTACTTCACTTAGTGTTGAGAAAGGATATTCACTTTTATGTACTTTCGTCCTATAAATTACCACTATCTAATGCAAGGTGGAAGTGCAAAAGTGTGGAAATACCTGAGACTTCAAAGAGATTCACTTGACAAATTTGGGGCCATTAAACCCACTGCTGCTGTTCACATTGTAAATTATAACAAGCTGAGGTTTCTTTATTAATACTGCGATAAGTGAACCAGTAACAACGAAGGTAAATACCACGAAAAAAGTGCAATCAGAGGAAAGACTTCCGGGGTGATACATTAGTACAAAGCGATTTTAGCCTACCAAAGGCGCTGCATGGTACAGCAATATTTACATAAAAGTGTAGAGTACGAGACAAATAAGCGAGAACGATGTTCGGAGATTAGTTATAACCAGCACATTTCGACGGATCCGGATGATCGCACATCAGCGTATCGGTGTGGAAGGACAGGCCTGTGATAGAAATTGGAATAGATTTTCTTTATCAGAAAAAAAGGATATCTTACCGTTAGGGCAGTCAAAGTTGTAGGGCCGTCCATTAACGCAGCGTATGAATTTCTGGCAGTTTTCTTCATCGGCATAAAATCCATCCGCTTTGCAGTTGAAAGCTAAATTCAATGGTTTAGGTTTGTAATTAAGTTTACAGTTCCACAACAACGCTAATAGTCGTTTTTAGAACTTTTATGATCGTTTTTCTTCATAAAAATGTGCATCAATTTTACGGTTTTATGAAAAAGGGCAGTAATACTTCTATCAAATCCAGTGAGTTCTAACATAAGTATTAGGTTGTCCCGAGAGTTCGTTCGCACCATTTTAAAAAAATCATAACTTCTTTGCATCATAACGATTTTGCACAATTTAAATTTTATTAGAAAGCGTAAAGCATGTAGTTTCCAATATTCCCCTGGTGACTTTCCAGCATGTTCAGATTGCAGAGATAACAATGAAAGAACGAGAACATCCGAATTCGGAATTTTTGAGCAAAAATTCTAAAAATCTAGAAACTGTGCGATAAAATCCAGAAAAGCCATTATCATAATTTTCTTATATTTGATTACTAACTGAGTTAGGTTTGTGCTGATCGAGCTCTTCTTTCAAAAGTTATGATTTTTTGAAAAAAATGCCAAAAAATCGATTTCCTAAGAATTCTTAAGAAATCGATTTTTCGGCATTTTTTTCAAAAAATCATAACTTTTTAAAGAAGATCTCGATCAGCACAAACTTAACTCACTTAGTAATCAAATATAAAAAAATTATGATAATGGCTTTTCTGGATTTTATTGCGCAGTTTCTAGATTTTTAGAATTTTTGCTCAAAAATTCCGAATTTCGGATGTTCTCGTTCTTTCATTGTTATCTCTGCAATCTGAACATGCTGGAAAGTCGCCAGGGGAATATTGGAAACTACATGATTTACGCTATCTAATAAAACTTGAATTGCGCAAAATCGTTATGATGCAAAGAAGTTATGATTTTTTGAATATGGTGCGAACGAACTTTCGGGACAACCTAATATTTTTGGCATACAAGGGAAGTCACTTAACTTAGGTCGGGCTTTTGAAATGAGACACAGATGGTTGAAATCAGCTTGAGTCGCTGATTTCAAATCTGCTTTCCTTAGCTGCGAAGCATTCCTCTGAAGCGAGTTATAAGCTTTTTCTCGAGCAAATTTTGGTGTTGACCGACTTAGGCATGCTACGGTATCATCATCTAGGCAGTGGTTCGAGTGCATATTATACCCTATCAAAGCCAAATGACTCAATTTGATGTTATTTTGATTTTCTACCACTTTTTGGGCAGATTTTCATCTAAAGACCCTCTTTCCATATTCAGTTGTATGTCAATGGCACATACTAAAAAAGCTTATAACTCGCTTCAGAGGAATGCTTCGCAGCTAAGGAAAGCAGATTTGAAGTCAGCGACTCAAGCTGATTTCAAACATCTGTGTCTCATTTCGAAAGCCCGACCTAAGTTAAGTGACTTCCCTTGTTAGATGCACTCTACCTGAAGTAAAAGTAAAAGCAAAACTCTACACCAGCGCAACACTCTGAAAATAGCTTTAGCTTTGTCACCATTGATTCTTTTTATTTCTTCTCAGGCAGTGCAAACATTTTCACATTTTCATGATGTCGGGAAAATTTTTTAAAGCATCCATCTAAATTCTCGTCTTACACGTTTTTGTCATTCTAGGGTCTTCTTGCGACTCTGATTACATATATGAAGTGCAAAATGTGCAAAACCCCCGAAAACCCGATTTCTAGGTAGCCCTATTTGAAGGCGCAGACAACTTTCGGTACTTGGGTGGGCGGAGCTTGACAGAGCAGGCGTGGCTTGATGGCACTTTCTGGGTGTCAAGTCCATTTTCTTCATTCAGAGGCTATCTCAGAGGACCGTACCAACGTAGTCTTAAGGCCATCTTGTAGACCAGGTACTAATGGGGGAGCATAGAGTTTGCGTTGACGGTGCTTTTGAGTAACTAGAAATCAATAAAGCAGAACAATATATTGCCACAGCCTTTTTATGGTCATATGCCGAAAGCCGAACTCGTACCGCTTATTTTCAAACAGACATTCAACAAAGAATGAACGCCACCAAGAAAATGCTGATTCAGTTCACAAGTCTTGCACAGAAACTGAGAATACGTGATAATCTCTGCTACAAATTCGTTTCCAATATAGTCAGATGAAAAAAATCATGTGCTTTTCTATAATGAAAGCCGAAATATGCGTCGGCATTTCACGAGATACAAATTTAGATTTGGTTTCAATCACTGAAGTTGCTGGAAGGGCTAACACTGTAGTTAAGGTTTAGCCTTATCTTCTAAAGTGAGAAATCTTTAGTATGCACAGTAAAATAAAGCGTTTGCTATTTATTTATGAAAAATATGATATACATAGAAAGGTTTTTTGAACATCTCTGGAACGCATTGCTTTGGTGCAAGATTTATGGAGAAGGCTCTGCACAGTTGGCCTCGGGTCAAGCTGGATATCGTTTTTGGGACAAAAAGCAAAGGGGACATCGCTTTTTGGCTGAAGACACAAAAATTGCGACGTTTTTTAGTCGACGTTTCGTCTTTTTAGGTTTAAGTAACGCAAAGGGGACTTCGTACGATTTTAAGATCAAAGGGACTTCGTTTTGAAATTTCCCTGGTGCCAGCTCGTACCGAGCCCTGTCCATGGACTCTCATATGCTTCTGTGCTCGGGCTATCAGAGTTCTCTCTTTGAATAATCTTTTGCAGATAATGTCGCTACTAATCCCATTCTTTAAGCAACCAGCACCAGTTTCTTCCTGAAGAGCTGAGCAGACAGACGACTCACCAGTCCCCGATGTTTTTGTTGTGCTTGCTAATGTGGACGTGACGGTTGTCGCCGGTGCACAGTCCGAGTCAGCAGTCCGCACACAATAACCTCGCGAACGAGAAAAATGCAGCTCAGCCGGACATGACATGACGTAACCGGTGTCTGGAAATAAGATCTTTAAGGGTGTTTCAAGAGATCAAAGTCTGTGTCACCTTCGAGGCAAAGAAGAAATTGAGAGCAGCTGTTTTCCAAGGCGTGGAAACCGTCTGGCTTTCCTTCGCACGACTGCGAAGGAACAGGACGAGCTGGGGTTGAAGCTGCGGTCGTGGTAGCCGGGGCAGTGCTGGGCATTGTTGAAAGTCTCGAGGTTGTGGAAGTAGTCGAGGTGGAAGTCGGAATAATCGGTGTAGGAGTTCCTTTCTGAATTTGTGTATTTACACCCAAAAACCGTGGCTACTCTTCCGGGATATACGTTATTTGGTCAATTCCGCACCAAGATCGCATCCTGAATTGCCTTTACAAACCTTTCCGCCCATGTGTACATTTACGATTTACGAAATGGAATTTCTGGTTGATGGTTCTTGCGCGACAAATACTGCTCTCAGCAAGCTCAGCTCTTGGATAACTTTGAAATAAAAACTTGAATCTTATCATAAACACCGCAGATACGATAATCTTTTTTGTCTAAATTTCAACGGCATACTTCAAGTGGAGAAGAATATGTAATCAAGTGAGAGAAGATTATCAGAATGCTTAATAAACAGGAATTTTCTTTGCGGAATTGAGCAACCATTTCTACATGCTTTCGAAAAAATTTTCTCTGACTTGCCGAATTACAAATTTGGTGCTCGTAATTGCGTTTGCAGGAACTTTGAAAGTTGACACTCAAAGACAGAAAACCTAAAGCATCTCTTTGCATCAATGTTTTTTGAAGGTATTAAAACCTCAGAACAAGCTGCGCAACTGGATTTGCTTCTCGACTTCCAAAATTTGCGCCGGTGAGAATTCCTTGACCGGACGATGATCGTAGATCAATCACCAGAAACCATTTCACAAACTATCTTCAACATGAAGAACCTTCTCCGGAGTAATTTCAGAACAAAAGTTTCCAGAGAAAAGCTACAACTTTTGTGATTCTTCCGCCACCTTTACCCAGGCATTAGATATGAATTATGTCACCGCGGATATTCCTATTTAGCCAATTTTTCATTGGGCGCATTTCAATTAATATCTTTTCACATACATCTGTTTCTATTTCTACTTTGAAGCAAAATGATGCAAATGGTTTATGTGCCTACCGTAGGAATGGTGACACCACCAAGATCCCTAGCGATGATACTGATCAGTGGGTAAAGCTGTCCGTTGGAATTCGAGCATTTTGCGTTAAAATCGTCGAAATCTAGGGTCCACACAAATGCTCCTCCATACTTGTTGCGTTTGATCCAAGCAATCTAAAAACTACTGTATTTTTCTCCAAGAAAGGCTGAGACCTTAGAATTACCTTGTTGCTAATAGATTCCTCATCATCATAACTCCACCACTGATCACCCTGTACAAGATAAGGAACTTGTTGTTCAGGATGCCAGTAACGAGTAGCACCAGTAGCCAGCATTTCACAGAACTGAAAATCAGAGGTGAAGAATAACCTAAGCTCTCAAATTAGTGAGCGAAAAGTGCAGTCAATGATGCAGCTATTCAATTGAGTCGCATCTCTAACCTCATAGTAGGATGCTACACCAGCTTCTTGAGTGAATGGAGTAATTCTCGCTGGCGATCCCAAAGTACCAACAGTGAAATTCTTTGGATCTTTTAGTGTCCATCCTAAACGAGTTCTATTACGGATTTATCCAATACATTCAATTCATGTACAAACCTCTTCCATAAGTTGGAATTCCAATAATAATTTTCTGCTTTGGCATGCCTTTCGTGTACCAGTGATTAGCGGCCCAGTCCTGAGAATAAGCACATGGCAAAATTTTTTATCATATCTGAATTTTCTTATGATAAAACTTACAACATTCCAAACTTTCTCGGCTTCTGGCATATCTTCTCTTGAGTATAGTGGTGAATTGAAGCCAGTTTCCATGCTCCATGCACCATGGAAATCGTAGTTCATCAGCAAGATGAAGTCAAGATAGCTGCAGAATTCTCATAAAGTTAGTCCATAATGAAAAACATGGAATTTGACGAACTTTGAAATGCTTGGCACATCGTATCCAGCGTCAATTGTGCTTTCTCCAGCAGATACAGCAGCAGTAACTAGAAGACGTGGCATAGAACTTTGAGCAGCTTCAGCAACACAAGCATCATGGAGTTCCTGGAAAAAGATAGTATTCTTCACTAAACTTTTATTTTATCTTCCTTAACTTACTTGTATGAAGCTGGCATAGTTTCTGACGTCATCTGGCCCAGAGGGATATTCCCAATCAATATCGATACCGTCGAAATCCCATTTGCGAACGAATGCGATGGCCGAGGTGATGAAGACCTTTCTACGGACTGGTGTTTGAGCCATGTCCTAGATCGATATTTTGAGAATTGTTTGTACTGGGAACTTATGCTACAAGTAGCACTTTCAAGCTAGATTCACCTTGAACAAACGTGTTCCGAAGCTCCATCCGCCAATGGATAAGAGTGTTTTGAGTCCAGGATCTATACGTTTCAGAGCATTAACACGCTTATACATACCATCTCCAGCCCAGTCATTCGGTAGATCAGCTGGATCAAATGCTCTGCAAAATATTCAGTAGCAAATCAATCGCTTACAAATTTATAAATTTGGGGCTGCTCAGTTTCCAGTTCATTACAGATCACCACAAAATCCAACCCACCTTACAGTATAGTCTTCGTTCATCCATCCAAATGCGAAAAGTATGTGGGTGCACAAGCCGGGAACATAGTCCTCAGGCATGTATTTCCCTCGACCATTCCTAAAACATCTCGAATTCTATGCGCTCCCTCTCTTTACTTCCATCTTACCTGTATTGCGCCCAGTTGGTGAAATAGCATGGCCGTAAGTAGTCACTTTTCACTGGAGATCTAGCATACTGTGAAAGATCGCGATGAATGATCTCGGTTGAGTCTGTAAACGAAGAACTCAGAAAATTTCCGTTGTCCCCCCTTCTTTCAATTTCTCAGCCTAATTCAAAAGTATTACCGATAGTAGTCGCCGGTACAAAGGATTACGTAAGCGGGTCCGGGGTCGTGCTGCTCTTTTTACTTATTGTTTGTGGACAGGATGAATGTTGCGCAAAACAATACGGGTCATCGGTAATTGCACTTAAAACTATCATTATGCCCCTGCTCAGGCAATTACAGTACCGGGTCGACCATTGGGTTATTTTTGGATGCACAGGTCCGTCCAGAGTCAGGCTACCATAGAGCCAACATCTATGGAAATGATCTTTGGAAATGCTAAACAATGGACGATGGAAAACGTCTCGAAGTTTGAGTTGTGTATAAATTCTCGTGTACGCATTGTTGTCCCCAAGCAGATGTCGTGATGTACTTGACCAAGTGAAAATAGAGTGTAGATTGATGTTGGATCGTGAGAGGTGTGAAATGAAACGACTTAGAGTCCATTAGAGAAGTGAATTCAGTTCAGGATGTGTAGACTTTCTCTATAGAGCTTTTCAAGACTCCGCAACTCTTCTTATAAGAGTTGCACTTTGCAGAATTTGCAGTTTTCGATAAGTTTGCGCTGCAAGAGAAGCAAACACTCGAATTTTAGTGGGCGAAGTGACCACCAGCCGTTCTTAGAGACTAACATTAGAGTTCCTGCTTTGCTTACAATGGTTCAAATCTATAACCCAAAATTAGATGAAGCTTTTTGCAATATAAGATTCATGAACATGATCTGAATACATAGGTCCCAATCAGACCCATTATTGATAGCTAACAAAAACTTACGATTGCGAACAGCACCGTGTGATGCACATACAGTGACAGCTGATGCTAGAATGACAGTCCATAACATGTTTTCTTACCCTGTAAAGGTATGTACAAAATAGAAGGTGCCAATCAGCTAGGATAAATCACAAAAAATTTCGTTGAAACGAAAACATGCAGAGAACCATCAAAAACTGTGGAATTCGGATGTGTCGGATGTAAGTTATGCTAAGTTGTCGGAATATTTGAGTACTGCGATAAATTGGCGATAATCAGCAAATACTTGGGTCTTCGAAGAGGAGAGCCATGTTATGGCTACTCGTGTGTTTGCACACTGGACAAAGACCTCCGAGAGCCGGTGAGAGAGGAGGAGAAGGAGGCGGAGGAGGTGGGGCTGATACTCATCGCTGCGTAGAGGTCATCCATAATTAGATGCTTTGTATGAGATAACTATGACTGTAAAAAACCAAAAGTGATAGATCATCTCAATTCCCAGGTTTCGGCGCTATTCTGAGCTTCAAGGATTCGTCCTTTGACCTTTGCGAGCCAGTAGCAGTATGTCCAAATTAGTTACAGGCTGGCGCCAGAAATATTGACAGCATGGCAGAATATACTCCAATAAACACATAGAGATGGACACTTGAGCGTTTTTGCTCAGGAAAGGCAGGTGTCAATCTGCAGATATCAACTGATAGCGTTCCCTTTAAAAGAGGTGCGCAGATGATTTCTTCACTTCACCATGAGGTTTGCCCCTCTAGTCCTGATTGGTGTGGCCCTTGCGGTCCACACCACCTTGGACCAAGTCCTCCTGAAGCCTCGCACTGAATACATCTTCCGCTTCGAAGGAGATGTCCACACCGGCATCCCTCTACCAACTGACACTGAAATCTCGCGCTTCGAGTCGATGGTGCATGTCCAGACTCTCGACGATCACTACGCCATCCTCAAGCTGAAAAATGTGCGATTTGCTACTGGAAAGGACGAGCGCAAGGAGGTCTTCAAGAACATCGAAGACCTGAAGCTCCGCACAATTGCAAGGGAACATCTCGAACTTCTCGAGCTGCCGGTGAGATTTGCCTACAGAAATGGAATGGTATCTGAGCTGCAGTTCTTCAACAACGACGAAACTTGGTCGATGAACATGAAGCGCTCGATCATCAACATGCTGCAGCTCAACCTGCACAAGATGGGACGCACAGACGAAACGAACATGGAACGATATGAGAACGTTCACGAGCTCAACAATGACTACTTCACCGCCGTAGAGAGGACAATCGAAGGCGAATGTGAGGTGGCGTACACGATCGTCAGGAGGGAGGAGGACATCACTGAGGTGACCAAGTCCGTCAATTTCAACAAGTGCACTCACCGCCCACTCACCATGTATAACTTCCGCTACCTGACCGAGTGTCGTGACTGCAAGGAGAACAATGTCCTTGAACCAACTACTGTATACACCTATCTGCTTGGAAAGGAAGGAATCAAGAACGTCGATGTTCGCTCTGTCTACACCGTCACGATGGAGAACCAGCCGATGATGAAGACGGAGATTCGCGCTCGCATCATTCTGGAGCGCACAGAAGAGCTTCGCGACATCTTCGAGTGGAAAAATGACAAGACAGAAGATCTCATCTACTCGAATGAAATCGAGAGACGCATTGAACAATTCTACATAGAAGGCGATAAGGTTGAAGTCCTCCCCTACGAAGACATTCACAATAAGTTCGAGGAAATCGAGAACATTATCGAAGAGATCAAGAAGATGCGTGAGAACAAGCACGAGACCACTCATCTGCTTTCTCGCCTCGTTTCTGTCTTCCGCATGTGCACCATGAAGGAGCTCGAAATGGTCCATGAGAGAATCTACATGACTGATGATGTGCGCGTCAAGCACCTGATCGAGCACTGCCTTTCGATCGCCGGAACCAAGAACACCATCACTCATCTCCTCAAGCATATGTACAAGGAGACCATGCCGACCTACAGAATTGTGCATCTTCTTAAGTCTATCCAAGAAACGCCATACCCATCGTACTTGACTGTTGAAGAACTGTTCAAGTTCCTTGAGAGAGATGTCGTCAAGCGTTCGCCAGTTCTTCGCCAGGCTACCTGGCTCGCTATCGGATCGATGATGCGCGGTGTCGTCGGACACACCAAGGACGAAGTGATCATGAGGGAAAGGATGATTTTCTTCCCGGAAGAGGAAAGGATCCGCTACAAGAAGCATTATGTGAACGTAATCTTCAAGAGAGAGTATGAAAGAGCTAAGAACACCTACGAGAAGGTGCTCTGCCTCAAATGGCTGGCCAATGCCGGACTCGACATCTCTGCCTACGAACTCGAGAAGATCATTATGGACAGGCGCGAAGAACTGCCTGTGCGCATGGAGGCCATCGACGCCCTCCGCCTTCTCAGAGAAGTGATGCCACGCAAGATCCAGTCCATCCTGATGCCGATCTACAAGGACCGCCATGAGGAGCCGGAACTGAGAATGGCAGCTCTTGTCCGCATCATGCACACTCTCCCACACCAGCCAGTCATTGCCCAGATCATCCACACCATGGAGCGCGATCCGAACCACCAAGTAGCCATGTTCACCTACGACCTGCTCCACTCCTTCGTCCACACCACCCACACCTGCTACAAGAAGCTGGCTCTGGAGATCCGACCTCTGCTGGAGATGACCCGCTACGTGCGTGGAGAGCGCCTGCTCACTAGCACCTACAGATACATCCCCATGTTCACAGAGGACGTTATGAGCGGCATCAACATGGACTTCGCCACGATCTTTGGAAAGAACTCTGTCTGGCCAAAGGAAGTCATGATGTCACTTGACACCGTCTTCAACGGAATGTGGAACAAGTACCTCTTCCAGCTCGGATTCTCACAGCAGAATATCGAGAAACTGATTGAGAAGATCACTAGCAAACTTGTCAGAATGGAAAGGGAAGAAGAAACTGTTGTTCGCGGACGCCGCATTCGCGAATCGATGAACATCCTGAAGGAGATCGCGAAGAAGCTAAACATCCGTCCTCGTGTCGTTGACACCCGCACTCCTCTCGTCATGCTCTACCTCCGCTACAAAGACATGGATTATGCTGTCCTGCCCATCAACGAGGAAATAATTGATGATCTTGTGGAGAAGTACATCAGAGAAGGAACGCTTGAGACCAGGGAGCTCGACCGCCTCTTCAATCGTGATCCAGAGTTCAAGCTGCACACCTTTACGTTCCTCTTCGAGACCATCAAGAAGATCCCAACCACCATTGGTCTGCCACTCATCACCAAGGTCAAGATGCCAACTGTGTTCTCAATGGAAGGAGAGTTCAGAATTGAAAGGGTCACCGACGGTCTCAAAGTCTTCCTAGACACCGAACCAACGCTGGCCACCACGAAGGTGCATGAGATGAGGCTGTGGAACCCACTCTACGAACAGGGTGTCAAGGTCGTCCGTACTATTGAGGGACACATCCCACTCAAATTCGTCATGGAGATGGTGTACGACAGGGAGTACAAGCTCACATACACACTGAACATCCCAACAGAGGAGACGACTCTTCTCCGCGTCATGTCCCGCCCAGTGGTCTTCTTCCGCTTCTTGAGCGGCAAGAATGATTACTTCCTCGAGAAGGAGCAGAGGACTGTACTGCTTCCAATGTGGAAGACACACAACGAGAAGGAAAGGGTGTTCGAGATCGCCGGAATCAGAACTGTCCTCCGCGGAAACTGGCTGAACAAGTGGAACATGCGCAATGTTCTTCTTGGAGAGTACGACTGGGAGTTTGTCATGATGCCAACACAGCACACACCGAAGAAGATCCGCTTTATCTTCACAAGTGGAATGATCGAGAATTTCCGAATGGAAAGGCCCGACTTCACCAACCTCTTCGAGAAGGAATTTGAGATTGAAGAGAACGAGTATGAGAGACTTGAGGAGAGAGACCGCCGTGACAGATTCGAGAAGAGAATCCGCGACGTCGAGAGGTCCGAAGGATACAAGCACCGCATGCACCTCAGGGTCGAGAACGTCGACACGATGCGCCACTACGGCGAGGTCGAGCTGGTCACGATCTGCGACGAGGAGCTCCGCTACTGCAAGCTGAATGTGGAAGGCAAACGCACTCCCATGCTGCGTGACGAGAGGAACGAGTGGAGGTTCAACACCAAGATCCAGTTCCTCCTGCCCCACATGCCGAAGACCCTGAAGGAGCTCAAGGAGCAGGTGCACCGCGAAATCCAGGGACTTGTTGAGATGAAATGGGGAGAAGGCGAGTGGAACGAGCTCAAGATGAAGATCCAGCTGGAACAGGACAAGCACCAGAGAAGATGGCTGAAACTGCTTGAGAAGGAGCACAAGGGACTCAATGCCTATGAGCTCCTCCTCAAGGCAGCGCGCCTGAACCAATTCAAGACCGTTGTTGAGTACAAACTTACGCCGTTCTACGAGCACCTGTTCGAGAGAATCTACAACTTCCTTAAAGGTTACACCTTGTGGAACTGCAGAGTCACCAAGGTCACAAACGAACGCAATCGCCTCTTCTTCAAACTGAATGTCGACCCCGTGAGCCGCAACCTGATCAACTTCGTCCTGAAGACTCCTTATGAGCAGATGGAGCTGCACGACTTCTACGTCCCACGACTCTACCTTCCCTCAATCGCCAGGAGGACTCTTCGTGACATCCGCGATGAGATGGTAAAGGAACGCGTGTGCGAAGTCAAGAGCAACAAGGTCAGGACCTTCGACGACGTCGTCTTCCGTGCCCCGCTCACCAACTGCTACCATGTCATTGCCAAGGACTGCACTGAGGAGCAACGCTTCGCTGTACTTGTCAAGAAACTCAGGAAGGATTCGGAGGAGAAGGTTAGCTTTTTATGTTCTTTCTTAATAACAACTAGAAAATCAATCTGCAGGTACTCAAAATCATTAACGAGCGCGAAGAGGTGATCAGAATTGAAATGGAAGATGAGAGACTAAAGGTCTTCGTCGACAACAAGAGAATCAACATGGAAGAGCTGGAGAGATACAAGTATGTTACAGTACAAAACAGCAAATCTCGCAACCTAAGGGACCCTTACAATTATAGCATTGAAATGATGGAGGAGAACATGGTCCGTGTGAAACTCGAGCACGTTGAAGTCCGCTTCGACGGATACACAGTCAAGGTCTACATGGGCAAACACATGATTGAGAAGCAGTGCGGTCTCTGCGGACACTACGACGAAGAGGTGATTATTCTCCTAATGATTTGAGCGAAGAGAACAGTTAGAAGGTTGCAGAGGGACAATGAGTTCCTGACGCCGAAGATGGAGCGCACTCATGATATCATGGAATTCCACAAGTCCTACCTCCTTGATGACGAGGTACCAGACGGATATCTGTAAAGTTAGCAAATTCATGAATCTCTTCTAGTGCAAAGTAGAGAAGGACCTGCTCAACGAGAGGAAACACTACAAGGTTGAGGAGAAACGCGTGCGCGATGAGGACGAGTTTGACATCATCTTCAATGAGGAACGCACCCGCAAGGACAAATGGGAGGAAGAGGGTACGATATAGCTTACATGCGTCTAGAGTTGCCCGTGAGTTGCCGAGCTAGTGCCGTGTAGGAACGGCAATCCATTAATAAGTGGACATTGGCGCTAGCGCGGCGCTGGCACGACGCTGGCACGCCCACTCAGGATGCACCCTTAAGTGAGCTAGCAACCATATAATGATAACTATTCAGAAATTCTCAAGAGAAACCATGTGATGGAGTTCTCCGAACGTGTATGCTTCTCGACCGAACCAGTGCGTGTCTGCCGCCGCAATGAAGAAATGGGTGTCGTCGAGGAGAAGAAGGTTCGCTTCACCTGCCTCAAACGCACGTCTCAAGAAGCCCGCAAACTCCTTCACAAAGTCCACAACACCGTTCTCGACCTCCACCATTATCCAGTGTCCTTCGTTGAGACCATTGAGGTCCCCAAGACTTGCGTCGTTTATTAAGCACTAATCATTTAATGTAGCACCGAATAAAAGTCTTAGTTTCTCTATATCAAACAATAGACAATTCGAATACGACACTTGATATCATTAACAGCAGATTTATATAATTATATGAAATCGTTAGCGCGCTCCAAGTCAGTAATCTTATAGGCCTGCACGCGATTTGGCAACTTGCCAGATATTCCGAATCCATCGCTAACAATCCTCATATGCTTACTGCGTACAACTTTTATAAGTTGATAAAATGACCGCAGAGGTAGGCTATTGCTTTATCACCCGTCCTTACTTTGAGGAAGTCTGAAAAACTAGCGCAAGAAAATTCTACTAAAATAACTCTTCCTCTTTTATTTAAAATGAGACATTAAACACACTTACAAAAGCTGCCTCACCTGGACCTTGAAGACGCCTCAAA
Organism: Cylicocyclus nassatus; assembly: GCA_958299035.1. Classification (NCBI taxonomy): domain Eukaryota; kingdom Metazoa; phylum Nematoda; class Chromadorea; order Rhabditida; family Strongylidae; genus Cylicocyclus; species Cylicocyclus nassatus. Next base: position 20,705,036 of record CATQJL010000326.1, read on the forward strand.
ATGATAAGACCCATTGAGAAAAACATGTTTTTAAACGGTCAAGACCACTGAGTCACTGACAATATATTTGAGGAGGCTACAGATTCTTCTCTAGTGCAAAATCCTACGCATCAAAAACAAAGATGATTTCGCATCGTTAAAATATGTAGAAGTGTCATAGCAGCTGGGTGACTACAACATCAGTGGATGTTTTGATGAGTAATGCGCAACGAAAACATGATTTTTTTAAGAGACATTGATATAATCAACAAGGAAAGAAGTTGATCCGAGAAGTATCTTTGATTACTAGGAATGATAGAAAAATGCACTGACTGAGCTACTGCTAGCAATTGATGAATTAGTAATTTGTCTTTTCAATATTGAAAATATCCAACTGCTCACTGAAGACGGTGTTGAAAAACCTCAAATGCCGCTCCGACTTTCTGCCATGCATCTTCAAGCTCATCCGCATACGAGCTTCGAAGAGCTAAAAAACGGAAAGTAGGTTATTTTGCACCTTCAAGAAGAAGGCCAAAAATGGATTGCAGGGATGTAAGTACATTTTCATAGCAAAACCTTGAACTTCTCTTTTTTGTTATGAGGAGTGTGCACACGGCGGTGTGCCGTTCTGACCAGCATGTGAAACAAATTTACATTTTTCCTGTTCTGACCTAATAAGACTTAAACAATTAATTTTGGCACCGTGGATTGCAGATCTGGGATCTCACCGATATCTACCACATCCATCTAAGCATTCGCGTCGTGACACGTAAGTTATTAGAGAGTGGCCGGGCTCATATTGTTTTCTATGACAGGATTCTTTCAAGTTTTCTCATCCAAATTTAGCTTCATGATAAACTTCTGCAACTTGATGGGTTTGTGAAAAAGCCTAGCTTTGCATGACAAATCTATAATTTTCTGTTCAACCGGAGATCGCCTATAAACGATCCTTGAAATGCCAAAACAGTAGATTGGCAATTACACTGCGTAATCATGGCACAACTCAAAACTGTCTTCTCCAGGAATACCTAACACTTTACCAAGATTTTTTGATATGCAAGGACGACTACGATCGCCCAAGTCTTCGAGTATTTCATCTGCGTCGTTAAGTGTAAGGTATGTGGAGTAAACCTTACGCGCAAGATCTTTGATGATCAATACGCTGGAAAGTGAATTTCTTGGGTTTATAGTGCTGGAAGTTATAAATTCACCAATCATCGTATTCTGCCTTATTGTCAACGAAATTTTGTGTAATTCTGCTCTTATATGTAAGTGCCAATGCACTAGAGTTCTCCATGACGGCTCTCGATATCGTCGTCTTGGCTGGAGCAATGTAGAAAAGTTCAAAAAATTAGTGCATAGGCTGGACAAAGTTACGAACCCGTTTCCATTCTTGTATCACTGCTGTGTTCAACATGGTACTCCACCTTTTTTTTACAACGTCTCAGCTATGTCTACCATAACCCCAACCTTTTTTCCACAAGGTCTCAAAGCTTGAGCATGTACTTCTATGACCTTGACAAACCATAAAGTTCGCAGTCTTCTAGCTACTCAGTTCGATTGGAAATTTGGAGATCTATTCAGCCTCATTATACAGGGTGTCCCAAAAAAAAATGTGCACATTGTTTGATCACTAATAACTCGCTGGCTTCGATGTCTTTCGCCGATCTGATACCATTCTGTATACTGTCATGCTACCCTAGCAAGGAGAGATAGGAGTTTCGCTCTATGCTGTAAATCTAAGTTGAAGCGATGCATACAGAGTCATTGCGTATTAGGCCGTTAGATAGAATTAAATCCGAAAAAATCTGAAGCCTTGTTAGCAGGGTTTTGAAGCGTGCTGATTGCAACTTTTTACAAAAATTCTGAGTCTCTTTAAAGCTGTAGTCACATTTTCGAAGAACATTGGAAGACAGTTGTTAAGTTTTCCTGAAATAACTTGTTAAGAAATCATAACCGTAGCGTGCAAATTGCATATCTCTAATCAGCGACTCTATTTAGCCTAGTGTGAAAGTTTTTGGCCTGTTTGGTTTCATTTCGGGGCGAAATGCGACTTCTGCGGCTTGGAACCTCTTCGAAGTTCCTACCGTAATCCTACTACAGTATAGAAGAAAGATATGAGATTAGCTTCATACTGTAAATCCATTTTGAAGCCACCTCTACAAAATGATGCCTAAAGTACGACAAAAGATGTAGAGATAGGAGAGTTATTGAAGATCAAACAGTGTGCACATTTTTTCGGACACCCTGTAGATATTGTAAGGTGAGAGACTTTTGGAGAGATTGTGTAGTCGTTGATACTGACAACTGTGTCTCAGCCGGATCATAAAGTAGCCACGGAGTTTCCGAGCTTCGACTTCGGACTCTCGTAATTCCTGTGAAAAAATTTCCTTTGCCGTAGGGATACAGTCGTCAAGATGTAACTCACTTTGTTCTCTTAATCACATTATCGTTCCGGTTTTATCGCTCAAATGAGGTAATGATTGACCTACGTTTGTCTAGAAGATATTTGTTACGCAATAGTCAAGTTTAAACGCTAATATTTTTTACCATTATCACTTAGGGGAAGCTTGGGCAGAGTAGCAGTTCAAAACAAGTTTCCATCTTGCTTCCAAACAATTACGGTTGCGCCCCAGTGGCAGCTGCGACATACCGTACTAGACGAATGATTAAGTACTCCTTGGCAAGGTAGAAGCGCAGCTCATTTCAAAGTGCAAGAATCCTATCGATGAAGTAAAGCACGGAAAAAGTCAGTTGAAAATTGGTTAAATAGTCATACATGGGGAGAGGCAAAGAACTGACTTAGTGATTAAATTCAAGTAACTCTGCGCCGTGGAGTTGCAGCAAACTTTCCTTCTTTTAAAGAAGACTCTTTGCGAGAGAGAATAGCTTATTGCTTCAACTATACTTTACTATATAAGTTTATTGAAATTTCCAAAATGTTGAATCTGGTGTAGCTCCGAAAATCGAAAAAGTTAGATTTGGTGCATTTTTGGCGTAAGGAGTATTATTATCAAAAACAAAAAATGGGACTCACAAGGAAAGGATACTAACTTAGATTCGACTTTCAAGATGAATCACATACATTTGGAATCAGTTTTGAACGCTGATTCCAGATGTGCTGTTCCTAGCTGCTTAGCACCATTCTGAAGCGAGTTATGGTCTCTTTTCTATGCAAAGTTTGCGTGCTTCTCGACCTACTGATGCTACGGTGTCGACGTCTAGGTGGTTTTGCAATTTTATAATGCTCCCTTTCAAGATCAGAAGAATTAATCTGATGCTAGTTTAACATCCTAGCATTTTTTTCGAGCGCATTCTTATCTACACGCCGTCTTACGACATTCAAAAGTTTTTTAATTGCTCACAACGCCAAGCCCATAACTCGCTCCGGAATCACGCTAAGCAGCTAGGAACAACATATTTGGAATCAACGTTTAAAGCTGATTCTAAACATATGCGTCTCATCTCAAAAGGCGAATCTAAGTTAGTATCCTTTCCTTGTCAGATAAAACGTCAAGCACGGACTGCAAGGTTTTCTTATCATGATCTTCTTTTATCTGTTGTACAGAAGTTTCTCCCAACTTGAAAGAAAAACGTCCATTACGAGAAAACGAATAAGCACTCTTTTTTGCCCTTTTTAGCAGACGTGTAAAAACACAAGTTTCTCACCTTGTGTGGTGTGAATTTCAGAACCACACGATGTGAAATCAAAAACCCACAAATTTATCAACCTGTCATAACATCTTCACCTCAAGCGTCCTTATCTGATCAGAGTTGACGACTGACGCGAGCTAGTTTGAGATGGCAATCATTCTTTGAGCGTAACATTTTCATAAACATGTGATTAATCATGGCAAGAAGAGTGAGGGCGTGCGTGCATCTGTCCTTCAGATCAAAGAGTTCATCTCTTATGGGTACGTCATGTACGCAGCTTTGAGCATTGCGCTGATATCTGACTTGATTCAAAGAGTTTCAAAAATATAATCTGAATATAGGACATGTATTATGAAATAGTCCCAAAAAAATGTATCGAACGTTTGATCGTTAATATCTCTCTTCCCAAAAAATCTTTTGCCTTGCTTTAAGTACCATTTTGTAGAGCTGGCTTCAACTTAGGTTTGCATTATAGAACGAATCACCCATCTCTCTTCATTACAGTAGGATTACGGTAGAAACTTGAAACATATGGTGTCAATGTGGAAAAAGCTGCCGTTTCAAAATTTTTCAACAAAACGTGAAAACTTGTGTATTGGGGTTTTCATGGACGCTGAGTTGAATACTCAACTATTCACAAGATTACGAAGCTTTCCAAACGGTGTAACCGCACTTTTCAGGAACATTGAAAAAATGGCTGCTACCTCTTACCTGGCATAACTCTCCAATAAAGCATCATAATTAGTTGGGAACTTTACAGTTATAACCAGCAACTCTAATTAGCCTAGTGTAAAAGTTTTGAGGCTGTTATGCTTCCTTTCTGAGGCACAATATGACCTTTCATTGCTTAAAACCCTCTTTGAAGTTTCTACCGTAATCCTACAGTAATGAAGAGAGACGAGTGATTCGTTCTATGATGCGAATCTAAGTTCAAGCCAGCTCTACAGAATGGTACCTGAAGCAAGGGAAAAGACTTCTTCAGAAGAGAGATATTAACGATCAAACGTTTGATACATTTTTTTTGGGACACCCTGTATGTGGTAACAAAAGTCCATCTTTTAAGTTTCCCTTTTATTGCTTGCTTAATGCTTCAGATATCCTTACCAAATTCTCTCTGCTTCGTGAGAACTGCAAATTTTCTTGCATTATTAAATCCCACTTAGTTGCTCTAAATTTATTCTTAACATGCTGAGCTAGTAAGCTCTACTCCACTGATTTTTTCAACCGCTTATTTTAGCAGTAGTCGCTTCCTCGTACGAATTTTCATGGATCAGAAGCAGGCTCTTTCCGGGAAATCTTGTTAGTAAAGTCCCTGCGCAAATTCGTTAGCAATTTACCTCCTTTTTAAGTCTTTGAATTGTAGAAAAAAATGATGAAAGAAACGAATCAGCTAATAAGGTTTGCGGTTTGAAGTGTTATCAAATGGATTTTTTTTCTCTGGAGCACCTCTAATGTGAGGTATAAATATATAACAAGAAGTTTTTGAAATAAGCTGCTCCGAATCTTATAAGCCACAATGATAAATTATTAAAATTATCTTCCAAGTCTCGATGCGACTATTTCCGAGGGGTATCAAACCTAAATTGTAACCCCCACTCTAGACAATTCTTCAACTACTGCTTGGTTGGAAAAAGCCTTAATCCGATAATCGCTCCTTTGATTGTTGATTCATGTTAGATTCACCAGCACTCCTTATCGAGTGATGACAAGTTTTTGCAAATGAATGTTTGATCATTAGATATTGACACAAGCCCGGTTTCGACAATCACTTTTTTCATTGTTTCAAGCACGTTGACAATCATTTAATGCAAAGAAAAAGTCGTAATCAAAGCACACTAAGGCACCGCCTTTGGACAAAAATTTATGAAATTCAAATCGAGAAGAGTTGGAAAAAACCCTCGTTATTTAACGGATCCAGACCTACTTCAGAAAAATGGTAATCGTCAGGCATGTAGCTCAACGACTTTGGAGATTCTTGTGAGCATATACATCCTTCCGAATAGATGTTCATTGTATGTCACCTTTTCGTAGAACCTTGGTATAAAGGCACCGTCCAAACAAGGTGGGGGTTCACGAGATTCGATGGCATACTAATGTGGGCCCCCACACTAGAACCCCCAAGTAGGGCCGCAAAAGATTCCTCCCGAAGCGAGAAATCCGCTCCGGAAGGGACGTAATCCGGAGCTGTCACTCCGCCCACCTGGTCACTCCGCCCATTTTGCAGGTTTGGCGGGCTGCGGCGCTGATATACGCCGGGCGTATAACGCGCCGTAGCCCTGCGAATTGCATTGCGCCGTTCTCCAGAACGGGGTTCTTTGGTTATTTCGCGATTCTCGACTACATATTCGGAATCAGAACCTTCAGAAGGCCTGGAAGCGGCAAAAACATAGAAGTCGAGAATCTGAGTAGACGGTGCCTTTAATTTCGCCGAAACGTCGGACATAAATAGAGTGTTCATTAGAACATTTTGTGCCTCAAATAAAACTAAGAAAATAAAATAATTTCTAGATTTCAGACTCAAGCGAAGACTCTTCTATATGTGCTTCTGTATCAGACACGTAAAATAATGGGAAGTGTGTGCGATTTCTATCTCCAGCTGCGCATAATGACAAAAAATTAAATTGTAACATGTTTAAAGCCTTCAAGTAATTTTGCGAGTATGTGAAGTTTTGTCGGAGCATCTGCACGCATTCTCCGCATGTCTCGGTCTTTGACTCTTCTCGGGACGGAGTGGAGCAAATTGCTGTGAAACGGAGCGCAACTTCTGTTCGCTGTCATTTTGCTTGCTTTGTCATCGCATCCGAGTGCCACGTGTTAGTGCCGCCTGAGCTTTGCCCCTCAGCTTCTTTCGTCACGTCCGGACGCCAGCGTTGATTATCTTTGATAAGCTAATGCCATTGTATTTGCTCATTCTTTTTGGAAAAAGAAAAGAATTTGCTGCCAAAGGGCAAAGTACAAGACTCCTTTGGCTAGCACATAAAAGTTTTTGTAATCGTTTCGATGACATTTGAAAATGGATGGAACATCCGTAATATGACAGTAATCAAGGTCCTGCTCGAGAGTAGCTAAGGAACACGTTGCCATTCGGATCCACAAGAAAAATTGATATAGAATTCTTTCCAAAGTCAGTAAATCAAGGCATAGCTACTAGCATAAGATAAGGATCACAGTAGCGCTCACTACCTACATCGAGTGGAGTTGTAACTCAATGTGCGAACTGCACAAGACGCCCGCTACTTCACCACTTCTTCGAATAAAATCTGTATTTTCAGGGATTTCTTTTTTCCTCTCTTAGCTTGAATGTATGAATATGAAGTAGTAGTTCAAAATTTCATAGTTTGTTCAGCTAGTAAAGCTTTTACTGAGGTACTAGTAAAGTGTCGTCGGTTGCCGCGCGCTGTGTGCAGGTTCACATATCAAGTTAGGTATGACTCGCACATGCCTCTGAACAGGTACTGTGACTGATAAGTTTAAATGACTAACTACCACTGTAAATCCACTAGTTCTCCTATTTTGATACTTTCGCTTTACATTCTTGAATTCTTGCACATTCATAACCAGAGCAATTATTCCCTGTCCTGAAAATGGTTTTCCGCTTTTATCTTCTTTCAAAACTGTGCGTCCTAGTCCATAAAAATAGAATGCTTCGCGCATCTATTTTTCGGCATCAAACACCAGGAGGTTCCAGACAGTAAGCAACACCAATGTTCATTTGTTTTTCTTCTCAGCGCTGAAGATCAAAGCTTTGCTTATATAAGTCTCGAAGTCTTCTACCGAAAGGCAGGGCTCGGCACGAGGTGGCTAGATGAAAATGGAAAAAACGAAGTTCCCCTTGACTTTTGGGAATTTTTACGAAATCCTCTTTGACCCTCAACCAAATTTCCTCTAAAAACCTGAAAAATTCCCCAAAATCCCCCAAAAAACGAAACGTCGACTAAAAAAAGGTCGCCGTCGCCAATTTTCCGTGTCTCTTCGGTCACAAAAACGAAACCCCCTTTGCTTTTCGTCCCAAAAACGATACCCAGCTTGCTTGTAAGCCACCTCGTGCCGAGCCCTGCCGAAAGGGCATGTTTCTTTTCTTTTGTACAACCGTTCTCTAGGCCTTTCACTAGAATGTGATAGAATGTGATAGATTAGAGGTAGCTATACAGGGTCTACCGAAGTATGTACCCACTGCTTGATTATGAAGCTCTCTTGCATTGTAGGTATCATTTCGTAGCGCTGGTTTGAATTAGGTTTCCTTAGAAAACGAACTGATCGCTCTTCGTTACTTTAAGAAATGCAGGAACTTTGAAAGGGATTCCGCCATTGAGGGCCACTTTTCGCCGTAAAAGGGTATCATTCAAAACGGCTACACTACGCTAATTGGAGTCGCTGACTCTAAATAATAAAATTGTACCTCAATGTGAAAGTCTCTCTAAGTCATGCCAGATATACCGTGACAACTGTTCCTCAATAAAGTGACTGTGTGCAACGTCTGAAAAAGCTTTACAGACTTGTAAAAGAGTAATTAGTGGAAACAGCATGGTGAAACTTCATTATATAAACATATTGAATTTTCGAAAATTTTTCTTGCTGAAGCGGTTATTTATGTCGCAAAATATTAAGAACTCCCACCATCATTCTCCTTCGTCATCCTACTGTAACAAGGAACGATCGCGATTCTTTCTATACTGTAAATATAAGACGAACCAGCTCTACACGTTGAAAACATAGATCCGCTAGAGAAATTAGCAAGGGAATTAGTTACAGTCAAACAGTAGGTACATACTTTTGGGACACCCTTTGTATAGTGCATTTTATATTCAATAGTCCGGACTCTGCTCAGCTTTAGATGGGAGATCATTTCTTCTTAGGGAACTCTATCAATCTCACCTTCTTACTTTGTTGTCCAATAATTTTGGCACCTCTTGGGATGATCGGTGGTCTTAACTGCTTGTTTATTGCGTCAGCCACCAGTAGTGTAACAACGCCACGTGGCTTAGTGATTTGATTTTCCTTAACCCTGCCCCAGATAACGTCGTTTTGAGTGACCATCGGGGAGAAACAAAAAATTTCAGCGATTTTTTTCGTGATCGCAAGCGTATCAATCTTGAAGAAGATACTTGGTGTCTGGCCTGTTAATGCAATGTATATCATAGACGCGCCTCAAAACGCTGTTTCCAAATCTATGTTCAATATCTGCTGCGAAGGCACATTCGAATCAAAGTTTCAAAATGCATCCAGAGTTTTATATTTTATATTAAAGGACCATACGATTACAAAGTGTCCTTCCTAAGTTATAAGGAACGCAAATTTGTCTAGTTAGCCGTCGACGAATTCTGACTGATTTGAACGGATTTTATGGGAGAAGAAATTATTTTTGATAGACATCATGTATAAGCGAGTCAGTTAAAGAACTCTACCTTCATTTCAATTGAGTCACCCATTTGCGTCATTTTTTGCTTTCTTATCTAGCATTTGAAGTGAGAATGCAATTATTAGATCTTACGCCTGTCCAGTAAAACGTTAGGTCACTTTCCTACTGATTTTTTTTTCGTTTGTGATGATAATTACAATTCACTTCTGAGTAAATCAATAATTTAGCAGAAAATTTTTTTAGTAAACTGCATTTTTGAGTGATTCAGTCCAATAGTTAAGGAGCCTCATGATATAAACCAAATATAGTAAAACCCTTTCACACCAAAGATGAATTATCTGAACTATTACACATTTTATCAAGTGAATTTTTTTATTTTAAAGCATATTTTGGAACGTAAAACATAATAAACGAAATCTTATCGAAACGTATTTATTTATTTATTTATATCGTACCAAATATTACATCTTCTAGAAGTACGTCATCGAAGTAAGATAAATTTTTCCAATGAAATTAAAAGACCAAATCATTCAGCGCCTCGGGAGTTTGCTACACTCAGCACGCACAAGGGAGAGGCAAGAAGCATAACGAAATCCTCAATTTGCTAATTACCGCATGCTTGTAGATACTTTGACTGAGGCACTAGTAGCTGTCTTATCATTTCAACGGTGGCAAAAGTAGAAGATTAATCGTATGATTTCTCAGCAGTTTTTCACCTCGACTTTGTCCTCGTCATTCCAAAAGGCACGTATGACACGAGTGTCGTTTATAAAGGGAGAAATCACAGAAGATGCTGTATCTAGGTGGACTTCTCTTGGAACATGTCGTCTAACTCTAGTCTTTTTCAATATTCTACAACTCTGTTGCCAGAGGCTATATTTGGCACATTTTGGGTGCACGGACATGCAGCTGTGCACTATGCTTCTGTACTTCCTAAATCTTCCTAAATCGGCATCAAGCGTCATCGAATGGTTGGAATGATGAAAATGATGAAATCATCTCTCGTGACCATTACCGTCAATGGGGAGAGTTTATGATAAATGCGCAAGTTCACAGATCAGTCAAGCTGATATGTGTCTTCCAGACGCGAGTCCGGCGAATCTGCACTTTGCTGACAAGAATCCGACGGTGGCGTAGTGGCGCGTGTCCGCATGACGTCATCGAGCAGCACAAGCATTCCGTCTCCCACTCTGCGTTGCTGAACTCTCGGTGTTTTCGCGTCGAAACCGCTGGCTAGTGGTGGTCATTGTGTTGTGCGCGCTGCTAACTGCTGACCCCGGTGCTGAGCGATTGTGGCGGCAGCTCGCTCGTGCAGGTGACGTCGGTCGGGAGCTGCCGTACGGCAGAATGATGCCGAGTGCAAAGCGCGCACATTGCATCATTCTGATGATCCTCAGATCGCACAGTAAAAACGCACGGAGGGGGGGGGGGGGGACCGTCGTGCCCCCCGCTTACGCGCGTACCCTCGCTGCCGGTGGTGCAGCGCCGGCGGAGGCGGGCTGGGCTGGCGTTCTCACTTCACGCTCCGACTGCTTGCTGCTATGTATGCGTACTCATCTTTGTCACCCCCGTTCTTTCTACGTCATGTTCTTCATCTTTTTGTCGTAAACACTGTCAGCTACTCATATAGGGTCGAATTCGTATCTGGCGCCACTGAAACTGCAGCCACGAAGCATTTTTTCATTTCTCTCTCTTGCCACAGATGTTATCTCTCGGCTCGTGTCGTCGCAAAATGGTGCCACAAACCGAGTCCTAGCGACATTTCGTCGCAATTTGCCCTTGTTCTTCCTCTGTTTTATGACAATAGCAAAAGAAAAGTGCAGCTTTGATGTCATCTGCAAAATATCTACAATCGCTCACTATCAATCATATTCTATCTCGTCGTGCACAAACTTTTTCAAATCACAATTTTTTTCACGGAGAAAAATCTCTGCAGTCCGCAATTCATAATATCTGTCTCTTTACTCTCATTTTTTCTCTACTTTTTTCAAATTTTTCAATGAAAACTCCATTCTTATTCCAGAAAATGAGTACATTACTAAAAGCAAGCGCACGACAAGTGGCAATTATTGCCCCAAGATTTATGGCCAGTAGCAGTCAAGCGCCTGAAATTGGAGAGAAGCCACAGGTGAAGACGTCTGGAGACCCGCATAAATCGTTCTATGTGAGTGTTATTGTGTTAAGGAGAAGCCCTTCTTCATACATTCTCCAGTTCTTGTTTGCCCGCTGGGTCTTGCAATGTTATTCTATCATATTTGCCTATAATCATGATTACAAAACGTCACAGCAATCTTCGCCGCGCCCTTTGCACGACCGGTTAAGGTGCTTGTATCTAGGAGTTGTAAACTGATATAGAACCTAGCGGCTAGCCTAATATTATTAAAACAGGAATTTCTCTGCATATTTGAGATGGTGTGACGGGCTATAAAAAACCTACATCAAACACCGACTAATCTGTTTTTCTCCGTTGCAGCATCAGGACTTGATAGTGACTAGAGCGACGGGAAGCGAACTGCATCCAAAGCCGGGACCGAACGATAACTTGAGATTTGGACATCAATACTCCGATCACATGTCATTCGCTGATTGGAACGAAAAAGAGGGATGGTCATATCCACAGATAACTCCTCTGAAACAGATTGCCATCCATCCTGGAGCAAAGGTAAAATCATCACCGACTATAAGCTGCTATTAGCTATATTGCCTTATGCTAACTTACACCACCATCCTCTTTTTTTCCGAAAAAAAAGTTGGAAAATTTCTTGGTAAACAGTGCTTTTGAGCTAGTTTTCAAGTGTGCTTCTTCCTATCACCTACATTACCAGAATTTTTCCTCTTTCACATCGTCACACTTCCTTTTCAAACATCTTCTCCTTCACTTCTCCTCATGCCAAACTATCGAGCACTGTAATTGATTCTATCAATTCCTTAAAAACTAAACAATGCTAATTTTGCCCGAGAACTATGATTAATTATAAAAAAAACAACATCTTCGCTTCCGTTTTTGGTCTCTTGCAAATTCTATTGACACATTTCCGATACCACGTTATCCTAATAGAAGAGCATTGATCAAATCTATCTTGTTTTTCTCTACCCTCTACGACCCCATTTCTTTTCATCAAAACAAATCGTAAATCATGATTTAATGGATACATCAAAGACTGCAAGAAACCTACAAATTATTAGCATCTGATGAATGATTTTTGAAGGTTTTGCACTATGCCAGTGAACTCTTCGAAGGAATGAAAGCGTACAGGGGTGTGGATAATAAAATCCGACTGTTTCGTCCTGATATGAACATGGCTCGAATGAGAAGAACAGCTCGTCGAGCGGCTTTGCCTGTGAGTCAGCTTTGCTAGTACGGTCATTGCACTCGAATCCTAGTATAACAAGTATTACAAGTACATAAACTGAAGTGCATGAAATTTTGACCTCTTTGGCAAAGAATCTCGTCAAAATTCCAGGATTTCGACGCGGAGGAGTTGATCAAAATTATTAGCGAGCAAGTATCACTTGACAAAGACTGGGTTCCACATTCGACCACCTCATCGCTCTACATCAGGCCCACACTCATTGGAACTGACGTAAGTTTCACTATCTTCCGAATTTTTGTTCCTTTTTCATCTAAGCCACGAATAACTGCTTTTTCAGCCTACACTAGGTGTCGGCTTCCCGACTGCAGCCAAGCTTTTCGTTCTCACAGGACCTGTTGGGGCCTACTATGCAACAGGTTTTCAACCTGTTCGACTTCTTGCCGATTCACAGTATGTGAGGGCATTTCCTGGAGGCGTTGGAGCCTTCAAAATGGGATGGTAAGTGATAATTTCGTTTTCTTCTTTTTCATCAAAACTAACTGTTTATTTTTCCAGCAATTACGCCCCAACGATTTGGGTTGGCAAGGAAGCGGCGGCAAAAAACTGTCAGCAAGTTCTTTGGCTTTACGGTGACAATGAAGAGATCACTGAAGTTGGCACCATGAACATCTTTGTGTATTGGAAAAATGAGGAAGGCGGTGAGTTTTTTAGTTTTCAAAACCCTATCTCATGCTTGTAGATATTTCACTTCAAAAATTCAAAATTAATGAAAAGCAACAGAACTTAAAAATTCTGTTGTTGTTTTTAATTGGGAAGTTACATTGTATAAGAAAGCTGCTCGTGTGTCTGTCGAGGGCAGCGGAGATTGCAACGCTGCTGGCGATAACAGCAGTGACGTAGCGGTGTCAGCAGTCACCTCGAAAAAATCAGAGGAATTTTTTTCTTGAATTTCAAAGCGGACTACAGATGTTTCAGAGAGGAAAAAAGTCGGCTCAACAATAATCATCATGATACTTGCTCAATGCTTGGCTTTGCCTTCGTTGCAAAAAATGTATTTTTTGCAGAAATGGAGCTTATCACACCTCCACTGGACAGGGGTGTGATCCTTCCCGGAGTCACCCGTGATTCCTTGTTACAACTGGCCAGAGAATGGGGAGAATTCAAGGTTTCCGAAAAATCTTTCTCAACACACGACCTCAAGAGAGCCCTGGATGAGGGAAGGGTATGTTTTTGAACATCAGAAAAGTTCAACTACGAACCTTTCGCAACCGCATTTTTCAGCTGAAAGAAATGTTTGGAGCTGGAACAGCTTGTGTCGTGTCTCCGGTTGGACAAATACTCTACAATAATCGTCAGGTAAGCGTGAGGAGAATTAGTGAGAGAAAGCTGAACTGTTTGCACAGAGGCTTGAGAAGTTACTGTGCGGGAGTTGTAGCAAAATTTCTGTAATTGTACGTCAAAATTTGCTGTATTTCAGACAGGACAATATGAAACTTGGGAGATTCCAACAATGCAGAATAAGCCAAACCTTATGCAAAGGTTTTATGAAACCATCATCGACATTCAGGTAAGTATGCATATTCTGGGATTTAGCACTTATCAATCTCCCAGTCTCTGATCGTCTTACCATTCTGAACGAGCGCCCGATCGGGATAAGCTCGTCCAGCACTTGATCAGAAATCTGGGGATTGATTGATACCTCCCTCGATCATAAGTAAAGAGTAATCAAATTTTTTTTGCAGTACGGGCGAACGGTACACCCAACATGGACACGAACAATTTGAGAATCATCACTTATAAAAATCGCATTCTTACTGGGTCATTGAGTTGTATCTCTCTGCTCGAGCTAATCATACTCTTTCATTATTTTCAACTCAAATACCGAATACGCGTGCCACCCCATCGTTATTCTCGCCAGTACATTATTTAGTAGTGATTTTTAGTGAATTAGTGTGGCTGCTTGCTCAATTTTTTACCCTTGGTGCTCAGCCACTTTTATTGTTGTCATGTCAATCTCACCGAATCCATGAATGCCCGGCTTGTTTTGTTTACTTCACTATAGTGCCTTTTTCATTATGATATACTTTGCAAAAGAATATATTGCTGATTTGTGGGTTTATTGGCTCATATTGATAGGCAGCATATCATGTGTCCAAGATTGTGTGTTTGAGTGCACAAGAACACTTATTTACTTCAAAGAGATTTTTGATTATTAGAAGCATGTTCTTGTGTGCATCGTTGATTGTTTTATTGAAGAGGTTGTTCCTTTTTCCTGCTGGAAGACAGGAATGTATCAAAGATATTATTATACTGGTCCTATCACTGAATAAATTTATTGAGACTTGGCTTGAACTTTATTTTGATCTAAAGGAAGTATATGTGTGGTCGAGCCAGTACGAACGATGCGTGGAAAAAGCTACTCTCATAAGGGCTTGATTAGCCCATTCAGTAGGATTGAGCTTTTTGGAATATTTTTTGATTCATGCATTTCATCCTTTTATTATCTGATTGGCATTCAAACTCCACAGAAGAAGGATCTCAGAATCCGAAAATGTGCCAAATTTTGAACAGGCAGCTAAAGACCTATCTGTTGTATATGGAAGTGACAAGACCATGTAGATCGTGGAGATCCAAAATTCTGAAAAATGAGCTATCTCGTCACCTATCAGTATTTTAGTCGAATTTCTTTCAGGTATTATTTTGGATGTCCAGCTAACCAATCCACATTATCTTTATTTAAAGGTGATTTCCTTGGCAAGTTATCGGTTTTTTATCTGTTTGGGAGATATTAGTCAACTTTGTGCCAAACTCCTCTTGCTTTAAAACCTGTACGTATTTTTTCCTTACTTGGATGCGCATTTTTTAATTTTTTTGGCTTTCAGTTCTCATCCCAGAATTCGATTGAGCAGCTGCCTTCGTCTCCATAAATGTTCGTCTAAAGTTTCTGAAACGCATAAAGCATTTTCATTGTGGCGAAACAGCCGAGAATTGATCTAACACCTACTTTTGTTCAAAAATAAATTAAAAAAGGCTAGCGATAGCATTGCTAGTTCCGACTCTTTTTTCGAAGAGAGAACGTCTTGAATGCTCATTCGCGTACTTTTAAAACCCCCTGCCGCTAGGAAATGATAACGTAAACGGTAACCAATGTCATCAAATCTGTGACATGCACGTGCTTCCATAGGTGATTTGTTATTTGATGACGCACATGACGTCCAGACGATCTGATTGCGTCTTAGTTTTTGATTTGACAAAGCTTGCGTATCGTGATGAGTGTCAGTCGAGCGCGATGCTCTTTCCACGCTACCACGTGACTTGGATCGGCAAACAGACAGTTTGTCTTTGACATCGACGGTAGGGAGAGCGTGAGAGAGATGGCGACGGCTAGAGAAATATCATTTGAAAGATAAGAGCAGCGCGGCGAAATCGCTGCGGGACTGCGTCTTGTGGCGCCAGTGCTATCTCCGACCGAAGCGATTTCTCTGACGCCGAAACGCCGCGCTATCGTGGAAACGCTTAGGGATGGTGTTCGTGCGCTTCGCTTCGACAGCTCGAGATTAGAGTCGTTTTGATGATCGATGAAAACTGCAAAGCTTTGAATACAAGGTTCTTCGTTAGGTCATCGTTAAAGGCTCTGTCCACAAACTGAGGTTGATGGAGAATTTGAATAATTTATAATTAGTGAATCCCGTAAGCAAACAGTCAAGCAGGTCTCGCTGCAAAAGATGAGTTCCAAAGCGGAAAACCGCTCCACAAAGTAGACGGGGCCACGCTGGTTCGCGTATCATCGTGAGCGGTCTGAAGATACAAGCTCGAACTAGGGCTTTCGGGTAGACAGAAAGACCGCAAATTGGATGATCGTAAAGGAGGGCGATTTAAAGCAATTCTGAATACATTAAACCCTAAGTTTGGACTGGTTATCTTCACACCACCCACGTTGGTGGGCGGAACTAGCGTGACCGCTTCTATTTTCTGGAGCGGATTTTCGCTTTGAATTTCATCTTTTGCAGCGAAAGTTGGGCGATTGCTTAGTTAGGGGCCCCGCTGTTACACAGCATTGAAATCTTACAACCCTTAACTGAGAGGACCTCCTGGTCACTAATTTTGTTCCACTTACAATTGTAGAATTTATCATTACTGTATAAGGCTAATGATGTCGCATCACATGCTATTGCGCTAGATTAACCAAGAATTGTGCGTGTGGTATTTGATGAAGAAAGCATTCTCTAAATTTGACTGACAGATTTCGACTAAATGATGTACCTCGCAAAAATCTGGAGCCAATATCCAAAACTATTTAAGTACCAGAACTTTCTACGAATTTAAGTAGTAGGTGCACACTGTTATTTGTATATACTCTTGCTGAATTTAACACGATGAGAGGAAAAAGATGGAGGAATGGCAAGCTCCGCCTCCTAGCTATGAAATCTCCTACTTGGTATGTGTATACTGCAAGAAAGTTGTGAGTAAGAGCATATCCATGAAAGTGTAAGTAACCCGTTTCCGAAAAATACAGTTTTAGCTGAAAATACGTGAAAAATGGGATTGTATTTTTTGAGATATAAGCCATGTTTTTTGAAACTACTTGAGATTTCATACGAGTGCGCTAGATTGTACCACTCGACCAGCTTCTGACGCTGCTGACGCATAAATTGACAAACAGAAAGTGTGTAAATGATGTTGGAGGACGTTTTGCTTGAGGAAAAAAAACAGATTTTTTGTTTCCACTTGACGACATGGTGCTCCACACGAAATGTGACTCAAGCAAATGCACATGACTTTGCACCAGTTGGTCAAATCGCATGCATTTACTGACAGTTGATAGATTTGGGACCTCATTTAGGAAGTCTACTTTTTTGGTACAACATTTGAACTCTTTCAAGAATATTTCAGGATGTGTCTGGTCATTTGCCGTTTGAGTATTTAATTTTAGCAACCAATCAGATTTTAGACCATGAAGGAAAGCACGTAAATCTTGTGTCTCTAAAATAAATTTTTCTACAATACATTACCTTTGCAAGTCTGAACAACACAGGATTGAAATGCATGCGAAACGAAAACTCGCAGAGCAAAAAAAAAGAATAAAGAATGGGTTGAAGTACGATTTTCTGAAGCTTGTCAAACTTCATGTGGACATGTACGTACGTATATCAAGACTCCGTTAGCATCCAGAGCTTTCAAAGTTTTCATGCAGCATCGTGTTCCTCCATCTATGTCAGACCTTTTTTACATAAGTCAGTATCTGAATGGGATTTGCTACAGAGAGAATGGGAAAGCAGCGAATAATGAATGACTAACAGTCGATAGTGTCCAATGTATTTTATGAATATTTCTTTTAATACATATGACATAATTCAAAGTTGTTTCTATGACTCTGAGTCTAACGTGAGCATGTCACTTTATTCAAAACTCGGGATTGCAAATGTAAGACGATAATAACATAAGCTTAGATTACTGCATTGAACCATTCAGGCTCTGTTTGGAAAACTCCGAACTTCATGTGATTGCTACTTTCGATTGAATGATTTGGCAGCTAGTTTTGTTTCTACACCTCAGTGATATAAACATAAATAAAAGCTATACAAATATAGAAACTGATCAATGAGTGAGTGATCTGTGCGTGTACACTGCAAACGTATGCCTTTTCCAAATATATTTCTATGACCTTGAATGTGAAGACTTATAAAAAATCGAACGTGCAGTCTCAAAGAAAAACCTTCCCCAGTCACTCGCGTAAGCCCGCTTTGAGTTTCATTCTTTATTTCACAGTACAACTGGTCATTTAGTGAACGGTGGGTAGAAGTTAGCGAAGACTTTATTCACAGACAGTAGCTTCGTTGGATGAAGCTGGTTGTACAAAATGCTCCCCATAACATTCACGTGAACATTCTTGGAAATTCCTGTTCTACTGGTTATATGAATTGCATATTTTGACACAACAAATTCATAAAATGTTTTGCACATTTCATTGTGCAGCTTCATCACAACATCAAAGACAAATAGCTCTGGGAAGTGAATTTTGTTCCTAATTTCCTTGCATGCTCAGATCTAGTGATGCACAGTTTTTGAAAATTACAATGTGCGCAAACAACAACTCTAGGATGATCAGGAATGCATTATCTGAACAATTTTACCCTGTCTGTTGGAATTTCGTGCCGATCAAGCTCACATTGGATCCGGCTGCATGTTCATCGGATCGTCTTCTCCCGATGGGAACATACGACCTGAGCTGAAAAAAGCAAAAATAAAAATCGATTAAAAAACAAAGGAAACATAATGTGATGAACTGAAGTGAGCTGTTACAGGGTGCATGAAGTAAAGTGAAGAAGCTGAAAGTTCTGGCAGCCTTATTTTCTCGATAGGATAGAAAAGCAGAGTGCAGCAGATGAACGTGAACAGAAGCGTTAAAGTCAGTTGAGAGCAGCAAGCATAGGAAAGTCTTACCACTTAGTGATATCTCTATAAAATCTCATTCCTCCACACTGAAAATACATTGATGAACCAAGGAAGGAGCACTCAAATAGGGCAGTACGTAGTCGATTTGAGAAAGATGTAATGCTTGGGATTGGAAGCTACAACCGAAGTTGAACACTTGACTTGATTTGCCACTATTTGATCAATTTTGAAGAAAATATCATGATGTAAGAAGCTTCTACGACTCCTTTTTTACTCTCTGAAACTATACTTCAATCAGGAGCAAAGCTTTTTCGCACTACAGTCATACATTTTCATTTTTTTTGGCAATAGCAACACACATCTGTAGCGATCCCACAGATTTTTCTGTGGAAGGATTAGGCGAGCCCTTCCTTCAGAAAATATAATATCCAAACTATGCTTTTCAAAATCATCTCGAGCCTTCGGCCAGCCCGTTCTGGTACTTTTGGATTTTTCGTTAGATTTACAAGACTATGTTTACGCATAGAAGAGAAGAAAATTGCTTGCGTAGCTTTTGTAACCCTTAAGCAATATGCTTAAAAAATTTGCGCCCCCCCCCCCTGTAATATATGAAAGGATGTGTTAGAAATAGAACAGCGCGGATGCGGTAAGTAATTGTTTTGAGTTTTGTAAAACTGAGTGTTAATTGAATGTTCGAGCAAATCGAATTTCTTCAATGCTAATTTTTGAACTAAATTCAACTAACAACCACCGTCAAAACAAACTTAACGAAAGAATACTTTCAAAACTTGCTTAACTCCGCTGGAACTGTACCCTCAACTTTCGAATGATTTCCACTGCAAAACAAATCAAAAGACTGCGGCTTTACCGTCTCCAATTTTCTCTCAACTCTTTTATGCGTTAGAAGTTTAGCTCTATGCTTAAGAAACCTACTTTCCGGACACTTTCATAAAGTTGTCAACGATGATTGTGATGGGTAAGGCTAAGACCAACACTCCGCTAATGATCGCTCCTGACGCAATCAGCTTTCCGGCTGTAAAATACATTCGACAGTGAAATTTGCAAGATGTACATATTATCAAGTAGCAGTTGCTCTTTGAACTCCGAAATAATGCTTTAAAATATTCATAACACTTACGAATTGTGACTGGCACATAGTCACCGTACCCGACCGTCGTCATTGTTACAATTGCCCTAGAATATGCTGTCTACAGTATCCTTTTCCGCATTCATGCATAAACAATAACCAACCACCAAAAAGCTGCTGGTATGGAAGTGAATGGCGTGTCTACTTCGTCTTTTTCGACAAAGTAAAGAAGTGTTGAAAAGAAGACAACACCGGTTGATAATACCTGGAAAATAGGTGCGGAGATAAGTGTGTTAAGACACTGATAAACACTAGTAGGGATAACAATTCGAAATAGTACACATTCACTTTGATTGAGAGGAAGAAAGTTTAGCATAAAAATTGTAAATGTATGGAACCACTGGATTTCCAAAAGGTCTGGTCAAAAATTCTGGGATTATTTAATTGGCTGAGAGAAAAATTAGTGCGCTCTCCGGTAAAGGTCGAAGCCGAAGAAATGGTCTGGATATAATGGTGAGTATGCGGAAGAGTTGAAATTTAGATTCATTCAAATAGCTAAGTAAAATGCTAAGAGTAAAACCTTGAGAAACTTGTAGCTTCCGCACATTAATAACTGCAAAGTGCATGTTTTAGAGCCAAGAAAAGTCCTAGTTGAAAGTATAATAGTAAGATTGCCTGTTTTGCTTTTCGATAAAAATTTATACCCTGTTTTCCGGCGTATAAGCCGCAATTATTTTCGTCGCGCGCGGGCTGACGCGAGATGATGGTCGCGATGTGTGAAGCCGCGCAAGCATCCAACTACCTACCACCTATTTTACCTAGTAGCCTGATTGTAACTTTCTGCTTTCGCTCTTTCTTGTGTAAGCATTGAAAGCACCATTGAAACATCAGCATCATCATCAACAATCATTGAAATCGAACAAAATAGCAGCAGCTCTTTAACCTCGTAACATCTTTAAAAACAAAAGAAGACGCTGTCAACTCCATTGTATCCTCAAGGAAAAAACACAACCCAAACACCCCAAAATCGTCCGAATCTCTGGAAATAATGAAGAAATATCTGAAAACGTGAACATGCGCAATGAAAAGCAGTCACAAAATGCAGCGAGTTTTCAGTTTGTTAGATCAAAACTTTCTTTTCGAAGGCTCTTTCGCGCCATTGTTCGCTGCGGCGGATGCGGCTTATATAAGGTGCGGCTTATAAACCGGAAAATAGGGTAATTTTTCTCTGACTCTGTCGCGTGCTGCACGCGGGTTGAGGCTCATAAATTTGCCCAGCATATATCTTGTTGGTGATTGCTTCTCTCAGGTGAAGATTTCGCTATGAAACTGAGCTAATCCTTGACTTCAAGATCACTGAGTATTGGAATCTTTGGTAGCATTCAAAATAAAAATTTTGACAATTCAGGCGTTTGCGTCAGATTGCGTTTTATTCTTAACGAACGTTTTTCGCAATTCTTACTTCTCTAAATAATGATTAGTTTGGATCTTGATAGTGGTTTTCATAGATTATGCTTACGGCATTCTGTGACATTAAATCCACCTCAACTCACTGGCTTTGTTGTGGCACTGCTTTAGATATTCTGAGGCAAATAAAAATGAGCACCCTGTATATTTTCTCCTTAAAGGCAGTGTCCAAGCAAAAAGTCGATTTTGAGATTTTGTGCTTACCCGGGCCTATTCGCCATGCTGAATCCGATAAACCACAATGGAAAGCAAGAAAACGCCAAAAAAAAGGCCCTAACGTAGGAGGGAAATCTAAGGTGGGCGGGTCCGTTCAAACCGTGACATCACTCTCCCAAGCTTTAGGAGCGATTTTCTCGGTTCCGATATTATGTCAGGCGTTTCGCAGTTGGCTGGTGGTGATGTTGAGGTGATTAGCGGAAGCGAGAAGATCGCTCCTGAAGCTGGGAGAATGACACCACCATGTGAACAGCCCCGCCCACCTGCAATTTCCCTCCTCCTTTCAAGCCTTTTTCGCAGTTTTCGCGTTCTCCAGTGTTGATTTTCGAATTCAGCATGGCGAATAGCCCCAGGTAAGCACAAAATCTCGAAATCGACTTTTTGCTTGGACACTGCCTTCAACAAAGAAGTTAGCAGTTCCAG
Source organism: Cylicocyclus nassatus (assembly GCA_958299035.1). Lineage (NCBI taxonomy): Eukaryota > Metazoa > Nematoda > Chromadorea > Rhabditida > Strongylidae > Cylicocyclus > Cylicocyclus nassatus. The sequence continues at coordinate 20,726,931 of CATQJL010000326.1, forward strand.
GAAAGTTTTTACTCGCCAATCCATATTGTGCAGTAAGCAGTTTCTCTACTTGCCCAAAGACAATATTTTTTGTAAAGTTGGGCTACATGCTTGTAAAAAAATGCGGTATGATATGCGCCGATTGCTGGCGTATTTCATAAGAACCAATTTCTGGTACTTTTTGCTGTACTGATAGAATGCAAAAAATGCAAGAACTACGCTAATTCCGATTTGTTCTGAAAGAACAGCACTCTTTCCGCGACCTATATGGTAAAAAAATCATTTTACTCAACAAAACGTTTTTCAGTCATTTTTTGATCAAGTTTCCCGACTTACTGCATATAATTTAGTTCCAGCTCGAAAGAACGACTAGAAAATCTATTCTCTCGATTACGCCTGAAAATGACAAGTTCATTATGATGTCCCATCTCACTGACCATTCCCATCATTCCTAGCTGTCGAGCTGAACTGCGTAGCGTCAACGCAAACGTTCGCATTCCAGATGAGTATCTGCCGAGTTTGAGAATTCGCACCACTCGAAGTACTCGAAGCACTCGAACGACGAGTAAAGCACCTGCAAAATTCATATGAATGCCGCCTTGGAGCAGATATTGCCGCAAAGCAACTATGCACAGAATCTCCTTTTGTGGCCTTTCTCGGCCTTGGAGATTGCCGAGGGGGTGGGGGAGAAACTGCCGCCAAAAACAGCTACTGGCTTGCAGGAGACGTGACTTCAATTTTGGCGGTGATTGGCTGATTGGCTCATGCAGCCAATCGCGACTCATTTGGCGGGAATTGCTCATGCAGCCCTTTCAGCAATCTCCAAAGCCGAAAAACACCAGCAGAAGCACTTTTTTGACTTTCCAAGCACAGTCCTGGACTCAGCGCATCTAAGGCTAAGGAGAGATGGAGAGATCGCAGCTGCAGTCTTCACGAGCCTTTGAGCCGTTTCCAAACTTGCCCGTGTCAGCGCCGAACGCCCGAGCCTCGACCGATCAATATGGGGCGCATCCACATTTCTGGCACGGCGCTGGCACACGAACGCCTATGGGCGACACCATAGCAGAACTTTAGCATCTTTAGAGGAAGATAATCCCCGTAAATTCGAAAAGTTACTCAAGGTTTTTGCACGCGTGAGTAAATCTGACACCAGTGATTGAGAAAAAGCATGAATAGTTCGTCAAAATGGTCAAGCTGCGAATTAAGCTTTTCAAAGATGAGCAACCAACTCCAAGGCATTTGTGAAGCCAAAACAATTCATTACTTCTTTTCCTCTCTATAAATGCCTACACGTACGATATTATGTACTATCAGGTAAATAACAACGATCTAGTAATGATATGCTTACCTTTTATATCACTGAGGCTGGCGACGTCAACTCCAAACATAGCCAGCGTTAGTTCCAAGTAGAATGGAATTATTGCCACCATATCGACAACATTCATGATACCCACGAGAAATTGCAGCCTCAAATAATTCATTTGTATATTTTCAATAGCGCTAACAAACATGAATAATTACCTTGAAGGGGTAACGACGAGTCTTAATATAAATTCAAATGTGAACCAAATAATACATGTGGTTTCGATGTAGCCAAACGCTGGATGCGGCTCCCATATCACGTTTGGATCATTTACTAGAGAGAAACGATTTGAGTAAGCTGTTTATAATTTGGTTTTCGAGCAGTGAGAAGGAATGAAGCCAATAAGTTATGTTGATATCAAAAGGATTCAAAGTTATGACACTTTGTTAGCTAATAGGTGGCATCAAATCTATTAGAAAAAACTGATATTATTGCTGTAACCATGCTCTACAAGCTGTAAAAGCATACTGAACTACGTAATAATCTTTGTTCGTTTCTGGGAAGTCTAAAGAAAAGAGTAGTATTGAAATTTGAAAGTCTGAAAAGATCAAGAACGGTACCGCATTTTTTTCGATTCATTTCGTACTTGTAATGAAATTTACTGAAGGAAAATTTGCAAGGTGCATTGATTTTAAAAGCTATTCGTGTTCTTTCACGACATGAACGAGCAAAAGTGCGCAAAGAAAAAAAATCAAATGCTTCTAGTCGCCCTCGCTTCCGTAGGAATGCGGTGGACGATTTTGGTAGTACTGGAGCAGGCTGTTTGCGCTAGAGCGCGGCATCCTCTGATGCAACTTAAAGGCAGCGTTCAGGCAAATCTGTTCGCATGGCTCTTTCGCCTGGAAATTGATGAGGGGGTCCTAACTAACAAGGGAAGGATACTTGGTGACCGTGGCCTTTTGCCATGAGGTGTATAGCAGTAGGTGCGCCTTGGAATGCTGATTCTAGATCTATGTTCACTATCTGCTGTGCGTTTCTCTGAACGAAGTTATGGACTTTTTTCCATATTGATTTTGCGAGATTTAGGCAGTCAAAATCGTCAGTATATAGGTTCTTTGGACTCTGATGTATCGGTGACAGTTTTCCTGAGCTTTACGTAAAGCTTTGCTTTATTTGTACGTTCTTTTGTAATGCGTAAGCGAACATTTTAGCGATATTGGTGGATCCTGCATCAAAAACAGTGCAAATTTTGGTGACAAGAAATGCACATAACTTTTTTCAGAAGAGCGCGCAGCAGATAATGAAAACAGATTTGGAATCAGTGCTTCAAAATGCATTTGATGGTATATGTTTCATTTCAAAAGGCCACGGTCACCAAGTATCCTTTCCTTGTAAGGCACTGCCCAAGGGGCAGCGCAAATTGTTTAGTCACGGCTGAGAAATCCGGCCCGAAAACCCGCGCCTGCGCCGTGACCGTAACCCAAAACGATTTCGCTCGCTTTAACACTACGTTCGCGCTGGGACCAATCCTAAGTGTTACGGTCACGGCGTAGGCGCGCCGTGAATGAATTATTTGCGCTGCGGTTTGGGCAGTGCCTTAGCTAGAGCCTCTTCGACAGAAAACCCATATGCTCAGATTTGCCTTTGCCTTTAGAGGCTATAAGAATTTTACGTGGAAAGTAATTTGGGGCCCTAATAAAGGCACTGCCCGAGCGGCAGCTCAGGTAGTGCTCTAACGGCTGAGATAATCCCCTCGAAACTGGACCCCAAGTTTTCGCATGGTCATGGCGCCCATCAGTTTCTGCTTTGCCGCACTCTATCGCAACATGCCTTCTCCATTTCAAATTCAGAATTGTTCACCGCAGGTATACTGAAACGAGGTGGCTATATATCAACTCTATTTAGCCGTATGCCATCTCTTCCACTTTCGAAAGAACAACATGAGAGAGTATCACTGTAATATAGAAAGGATTACAAGCCTTTGTGAGTAAAAAACTTTTTTGAAGATTAAAGCAATCAAATTGAAATAGGCGAGTCATCGAACGCAGAGACAGCGCGCCACAGAGCTGTCGGCGGCTCTCTGATCAGGCGCACTCTCATCCCCCTCTCCATCAACCGCCTTCTCTAAATACGAACTGTCTCAATAGAACGCAACGCTTCCAGTCTCTGCGTACGACAACTCTTTCAACTCAAAACACCAAAAGCTGCCATGAAAAAATTGTTCAAATCAAATTCGGGTAAAAACTGAAGAAAATCAGCAAACAGCACAGACACACACGAGATCATGCACATGCTTTGCGTGCAGCTATAAAAACATGACAACCTTCATAGCGTGTCTCGTCGGCATCTGAAATAATTCACAAGTACGATTGTCTTTTGTCAGCTAAGTATATGGATCGTGATGGCACGTACACATGCACGATTTAATTTTTGTCAAATCTTAAACATGCTAAGAAATTTGGAGAAGAACATTCTCCGTGCATCACATCACAACCTCTCAAAGAGGATACCTTCTTTAGTGTGTAACAGTACGCAGTGCGTGATTTGATATTATCAAAAGCTCCTGAGATTCTAGCTACTTCGAGACTGCGCCCAGAGCTGCGCTGTGACGGAGCTATGCCAGCGCCGTACTCGCCGATCCAGCGCCATGCCAGATCCGTGCTAGTGCGGCCCCGGAACCCACGTGCACGCGTGCCGTATTGATTGAACCATGTTCCTGCACGCTAACACAGCGCTGACACGGAGCTGTAACGGGCTCAGACGCAGCTCAAAGGGAAAGAAGACGTAAAAGTGAGCTAGACTTGGAACTCTAGCATCATTTGATGTCTTACCTAGTGAATTTCAAAGCTCAAAATCGGCTCGAGGAAACAAGATCGTGACCATAAAGGTAATTGAAACGTGGTACATGATTGAAAAAGCAGAATTTGGATCTGCCCATGATTTATTGCTATTCGTAAATGATTTACCTGCACTGAGGTTGCTAACGCGAGTCGATACCCTTCCATGCTTCACAATGGGTACCTGAAATAGAACAGATAATAGAGTCATCATGGTGTCAACTGTCCCAGCTTCAACACGGTCTTGCACAGCGCGGTAACTCAAAATTTTGCCTCCAATAAGTAAAAAACAAAAACTTGTTCAAAACAACAAGCTGTGACACTCCACTTGAGGTGCATATATACTTGAGGAAACAAAATGTGGCTAGGAAATTTAGAAAATTTATATGAATGAAAGCCGTGGCAATATTTTACCTAAGTTGCTGGAACCGTTCCAGCTGAGTGCCAATTCAGCTTTACCCAACCCCTGAAACCGTATCTACGTATTAATGTTTTCACAATAGGCAAAACGTTCCATACTTTTGTCTCTACGCCTATTCATAGCCCTCAAGGTTTCATTGGTGACGCAATCTTGCTCCGAGCGCAAAGCGCGCCCCTAAGCCTGTCTATGCGCAACTGTTTGATTTCCACCGGTTGCTCGATGTTCACTCTACTTGTTTTGCATCTTTCAATTTATTGTTGGTCTATGAGCCCGTTTATTTTCGTGTTTCGACTTGGTAATTACTCTAAAAAATTGTGGGAGCACTCTGAAAAGATAAAGGGGACTTCTTGAGAATTTTGCGAAATCAAAGAATCATACTTTCCAAAAACTTCCTGGTTCGAGTCCGAGAGCCCTGTCTGCGAAGCAAGTCATTCGACCCCTGCAATTCCTTGGCGGCAATTCAAAGGGAACTTGACTCCTTCCCACGCTATTTCACACGTGAGCAAAAGCTCAAACTTTGCCTATTCCTATTCTGTGTCACAACAATTGGGGCACATGACGTATCCGCTCTTCGTACTTGGAACACCCGAGTTTTTCGCCCAACAACCAGGGAAACTAATCAGTTCGGATGTATAATGAGCGGTTCGTAATTAGTCCTTGAACGAGAGCGGAAGTGTAAAAGCCAGCGTGTGTGTTGTCGCGAGGAAATATGAGTAGCTTCAGGTCTATGACCGCCGTCTCTATAACCAAGAATCAAGAAAATTAGTCATATGATTGCTAGTTCATGCTTGGAACAGGTCAGGTAGTAGAATGAGCGGAAGTATAGTCACAAATTTTACAGAAATACAAAGATGTATTCGCAAATTTATGAAACCTACGTTAGAGGAAGCTGAGAAGATAAGTATTTGGCGACCATGTAAACAAAAGCATTTCCAAAATTTAGAAATGTTTTTTGAAGCTAAAATGTTAGCAGTGGCAGCGATGTAGTCTTTATCTTCTAAACCTCAAAAAACTCAATGTTTCGACCAATAATAAATATGTCGCGACGGAAAAATCTGTCGCAATCCGTTTTTCCCAAGAGTTGGAGCTCAATTGTGGGTAAGAAACATAAATAGGAAATCACACAGTACGTGTAAATGCAGCGAGAGAACTCTTTCAAAAATTCTCAAGTGTTTTCACTACTACGAAACTTTGAATCTCATCTCCCACAATAAGATCTGTCAATGAATTGTATCGTTTTTGTAGAAGAAAAGTTTTTGCTGCTAACCTGAAACTCATGAATTGATCCCAGTATGAGACCGATGACGGATATCAACACGAAAGAGATGCTGCCAAAAGTGAAAAGTGTAGACAACAACGATCCATCTCCTTCACAGAAGTGATGTATTCGACTGCGGAGTGAACGGTCCCTCATCTCCAAATTTTTATCTTTTTTGTGGGTAAGCTCCTCAATGGAAGCGCTTCTGAAACTGTGATGGTGATTAGATCACTTAAAAACGATTGTGTCGAGATTAACACATTCACAATATTAGGGGATAGATTATTGGGGTTGTTAACGAAAAATTGGGTAAGGAAGGGGCGGGTATCAGCAGGTACTCACTTTGTTGAGGCTGTTGCGAACGAACGATTTCTGAAGCTAGGAAATGGAAGTGAAATTGTTTGTTTACGAAAGGTATGTCCTGCTTTTGATTGTTCAGTAGATCAAAACATCCTAATGAGTGAAGTAACGTTAAATAAACTTACAATTGGTTATAGCCTCGCCAACAACACGTCGACATCACAGATTCGGGAATTTTCCAATACGACAATTCATTTGAAAATTCCTGTGGACAAACATCAAGGGGTCGATGCAGTTGTCCAGTTGCGTAATACTTGAACACGGCATCAAACAATATCGACGATCGCTCAAAGTAGTACTCCTCGGCATCCTGTATTTTGTACATTGAATATAACAATCGGTGATAGGTCCTGAGTGGTTATACAGTAACTTACGACAATATATGCATCGCAAGAGCGCGTCCGCTTTTCATGATCCATTTGAGCGAACATCACCAGCTTCTCCTCTTCGGTTCGCGAAAACAAGCTGGTCATGCGAATTCGAAAAGACATTCCACCGACATTCAGTTTCAGTACGGTATCACCAGCTCCTATAGAGAACAATAAAAAAATTAGGAACGCAAGAACATTTCACTTGCGCTAGTTAATGCACAATTTTATTCAAAGTGACATTAGTACTTTAAGGCTCCGATCGTTAAGCATCGCTCATAGCTAGCGCGATTTGGAATTGCTGCGTTTTTTGATTTTTCGTAAGCAAAGCTTGGCTTATTAGTACCTGTTTACAAAAGCCTTGCGCTTATTCATTTAAAATTCGGTGGAAATGTAGACAGTGGTAACCTGCCGAATCGCGCGGCGACAGCAATTTGGCGGGATCGCGCGAGGTATATTGGTCGAGGTATGACCGATGGCTCGATCTGTCGTGAACTTTTTGAGTATGATGTTATTGAAGAAATATACCGATATTATTCCCCTTTCAATTAACTTTTTCCTTTTTCCCCTTCATTTCTTGGAATAGGTACGTTTCATTGTCTCCTAAGACATTACAAGAAATGGGTGAGTTACAATAATAATAACAATAATAATAATATTGCTGGTGTTTCTATAACTCTTCCCTCAATCTTGCAGCCTTCAAGATCGATTTGCAGATGGGGGGGGGGGGGGGGAGAGACATATCTTGTTTTTGACTTCCTGTTTCAAAGTTGTAGTCATGGAGATACAAATGGAAAGAAACATTCTTTCAAGTTTTCGAAAAGCCCTAATCTTCGTTTTCCTGTGACATAGATTTTAGCTCTCTTCCCACAGCGCAATGTTCCAGAAATTTGGAAAACCACTAGCATGCCTTGAAATCCATCCTGTCTATGCTTTTTGCACTCAGTCAAATTGCCATTCACCCCAACTTAAGGCAAAGAATAAACATGAATTGAAAGCAGTCCATACCGGATACAAGTTCAGGTCGAGGGCATCCATTCTCCGTCTTATGATCAGACGAGTAAACGTGATGCTGAGATGGCTGGAAAATACATCTACTCTCAAATTACACTCTCAGCATAAACATACGACCACAATTCGGACACCAATGTGCATATTTGAAAAAGCAAACATCATCACGACATGTAAAATTAGCATTCAAAGTTGGATTATCACAGTTATATACGAAGAAATTTTGAAACAATTAGAGTGTCTATAACAAAAATCGAGCTCCCTACCTCATCACTGTGATGATTTGGCTGGAGGCTATTATTATTGTTGTGGCCTTTCCGAGTGCTTGGAATAACCATTGCGATCTGTTGGCTGAAAAGAAGAACATTTTTTGAAAGATTTTTTTTTGGAGAAAAGGCTTCTTATAAAGCAGAATGGATCGTTTCAAAATATACTAGGATAATCCTCGAGTGAGTTGAAGATGTTGGATGGGCATGTTTGGTTACATTTTTAGAGCTGGTGTAGTAAGGACATATAAGATCGCATACGAGATTAGTGCACATCTTTCCTCCATCCCTAGTAGTGTACATTTCCTTTCCTTATCTGGTTTCTCATATATTTGGCACCTAGTTATTTATTTTAACTCTCACAAGCACTAGATTATAATCTAATCTTATCAGGCTCAACGTATAAATGCGCAGAGAGGTCGTTTCGAGTTAAGAAGTAAATTGCCACTTTTGTTTTGCGGGTGCGGATTGGAATCAGTCTCATCGGCTGCTAGTATTTCCGGTGTGTGATGGGGGGGGGGGCGGTGTAAATCTTAATTAGCTCAACGCTGACGACTCGATTTTCACAATTTTTGAAGTATTTTTGATGATTTGCGTCTTCTTGACTGAACTGAACTCGGAAAGGCAATGCTCATAGAGTATTTTATTGAAATACAAGCTCATTCGGCAAGGGTTAGGAAGATATATCATTTATAGAAATTTTCTCATTTCTTTCGCAAAGTCCTGAGCCACCTTTGGCCCCACCGTCGTCAATGGGATTTTTTGGGTCTCTGATTGAGCCAAATTTTTGCTAAAAATACGCCCCTAAGGACAAATGAGATGTACAGAATGCAAAAACGTCAAGATTCGTGTTGAGATAGGGTAGAATAGGGTTGTTTTTGAGTCGGATGACTCCTAGCACATTTATGAGAGGACCAGTCTAGCCTATCGTAGACGCTGGGCGGTCGGCTGTGCTACCAGCTGGAGCGGCTCCATTTATAGAAAAGAGCAGACGTGGGGGTGGGAGAGGGAGGTGGGGGGGGGGGGATGAGGATAAGAAGTGGGGGGGGGGGGGGAGAGGGAAGGAGAAGTAAAGAATGTAGAAGAAGAAATTATTAAGGCATGAGAAGTTTTTGTTAGACTTCATCTTCAGATTATCAGCATTACCCTTTGGACTCATGAAATAAACTAGGGTTACAATACTGGAAGTGTTCATATATTCATTTCTTGCGTCTACTTATAAATCTTTGCTAGGTCTATAAATCTCAACTACCAAACAGTATCAATATCAATCAACCAATCAATTGTATATCAATCAATTCCTGCCATATTTTCAATCAATTTAGAATTTGTACAAGTTTACTTCCAACTAAACAGTGACATAGTACGCAAAAAAAGATGATGTTCATTATCGCTCAACCTGGCTGTAACTCATTTTTTAAATCACTAGGGCTAATGACAAAAGAATACGGTATGTACCTTGTACCTTGTGCAAGTTTAAGCTTGAATACAACCACGTAGAGGAACGATGAACAGCTTACAGTAGAGCTTCCCAGCTTGGATTCATGAGCAGATTTGGTAATGGATCAGCAAAAAGGGGTTTAGTCTCCTTAGTAACTTAGCTTTGACTCATAAATAAGTTAGTAAATGAAAAACAAGCATTAGTGCAAGTATAGTAATATCTTGAGATAATTTGACTTTCGAGAGTGAAAAGCTACGTCTCTGGAAAACCTAAGCGGTATATATTCTCTCAAAAAAAGATTGAAGCAAACTGGCACGACACTTCGAAGGCACTGGGATAGAGATTTGTAAGTGCTAGTGTGACCTTAGCTTTGGCGTAATGGCTATAGATTCCGAACAGTGTTTGGAAAAGGAATTCAAAGTGCACATACATTCATTTGATTACTGTTGAATTATGGTAGCCTAGCTTGGATGAGATCAAAGTTACATAAAGAACCTGGTAGGGTTCAAGGACGAAAAGTTGTATTTTCTGCTTAACCATAATCGCGTATTATAACTATCAACAAGTTAAAAATGGAGTGAATCTTTTAGAAAAAGTGAGGATGAAGTTTAATTAATGCTATAGGGAGGGAATGCAATATTAATGCTACCGATTAAGCAGTCATCAGCTGCTTAGGTGAGCGCCAGTTTACTCTTGCATTTACTTTTGTAGCTCTAGTTTGCTGACAGACCGAACGGATGTCTTGGTGCGGTTTTTGGGGAGGGAATGCCTTTGCACGACATTTTCAAACTCTGAAGAATGCGATATAATCAGTCAATAAAGCAGATCTGATTCCGGTGTGCAACTAAATCAGTTCTTAAAAGCTTCTGAAAACCAAAGTACTGGAAACAGACGAAATAGGAACGAAACATGCCATGGGGGTTTTGGACATAACTCATTTGCATAGAAAAACTGGCGTGTAGTTAGTATGAACAACAACATTCAGAATGCAGATGAGGCTCGAGTTTAACAGAATGGGGTTTTTCCTTCCGGCCTCAACTTCCTCACAGTGCTCAAGTGAAAAGAAACAGCTAACGGAAAGCACTTAACAGATTAAGAGCACCTAGTAGGCTTTTTCATCAGAGGGCATCCGCGTGCTATAATCCTATAATAGCGAGAATTCTATGGACAAATCGTGATCTAATTTCTCTCCATTTGAGCATGAGGCCAAGCACAGATGCCAATCGGCTTCTGGTGTAAAGGTACGCTTTGTGTCCGAAAAAGCTGCGCGAGATGGCCAGCTTTTTTTTCAGGGATCTTTTAAACAGGGTCAAGCGTGTGATGCGACTGTCGCAACGGGGGGTCGTAAATGGGGCCTACGGTGAGTGGGGGAGGGGTCGTAAGAGGGGGTAGTTGGGATAAAAAACCGTACGATTGAGAGCAAATCAAATAGCAAGTAATTATTACATGTTCTTAACAATAAACTCATGGAATGCCGTGTATCAATGTATCAAATAGAGACGAGTGAACAATAATTTGAAATTTGCAAGCGTAGAAATTCGCTTCATTTGCTGCACTTTTGAAAGATTATGACTTAGTTCTTTTTTTATGGGAATCGCTATTTCTCCCGCAAAATATTGTCTCAAACGGGGATCGAACCCTGCTGGCATGACTAAAATCCAAAAAATAAACACTTTCAGAAGTTCAAATGCTACTAAAGGCATGTATGTGTGATAGAGATGCTGGATGTACCGATTGGTGTAGACATCCTGCCTCCGAAGGCTCACTGAAGACTCGCACACTCGACAAAAGCGCACATGTAGATCAACGATGACAATCTATAATTCGTGAATCTTTTTGTAATGCCATTTATGCGGCCCTTACAATTTATATGTACTTTAGATAAGCCCTGCTACTGCTGTGCGAAATCTGGTGTTATTTTATAAACTGCGGATTTTCTTATGATTTTATGTATGGTGGCAAAAAATGAGAAAAGGGGGGTCGTATCTGCGCCTGATCCAAATTTCTCCGGAGCTATTGAAGCCCGTTAGCTGCAAACTTGCTATAATACGAGGCCATCACTCTAGTTTTTGTCACAAGAATTTCAGGCTGTTTTATAACTTCTTTGGTAAGTTACAAAATTTTAAGCTCAAAAATCCCATTTTTTGCTTTCTAGGATCGCATCTAAATTTGAGAGAGCCTGATCTAAATTTTTCCGAGCTCACTGCTCCTCAAGAGCTGAAACTTTTTCTGTGAATAGTCTGGGCACAGTGCTACAGAATCTGTTCTTTGCAGCCTCTCAGTCTTTTCTGGCCTTAACGAATTTTCAAACTACCGTGCTCATGCACGTTTTTGACGTCGTTCTGGACGGCGCTCAAGCGGTTTTTTTTTCGCGGGAAAAACTGTGGAAGAGGTAGGAAGTAAGCTTCTTAGTCGAAAACATCTTTTGCAGTTCAAGAATGTCATTTTTTCTCCATGCAAAAATTTGTGTCGCCTACGGGAATCGAATTCGCTGGCCTGAAGTATGCCTGAAAATTCAAAAGTAAACTTGCAGAATCTCAAACATTATTGAAGGTGTGTATATGTGCTAGAGATGCTGGACGCACCCATCGGCCTAGAAATTCTGCTTCCGAAACCTCACTGAAGTTCTCACGCAGGTGTTTTTTGAGATAAACATTCGTTTATGCAGGTTATCGCGAGAAATGTGGGCAGGGGAGGTAAGGGGGAGGGACGGGGGGGAGGGGGGGGGGGGTCGTACGGATGGGTACCTTCAAGGGGAGGTTCGTAAATGAGGGTCCAGGATCGCATCAACACGCTTGACCCTGCTTTCAAAGAAACAGGAGGATAAAAATCTAACCAGGGTGCAATTTTGAGAAACTGAATTCAATTAGCCAATGCACGAGCATACGCTGATGCTTACGACAATTATGCTCCTTCACTGAAAAGCTATATGAGGAGAGCATTTGCCCAGCTATTCGACTTCACTTATCTCATTTCTAGTCCAGACTGGCCAACGCATAAAAGATAGATTATGGTTGGGGTTCAAATTTCGCAGAACAGCTTGATTTTTAGCTCCTGGGAGTTTCTCGAAAATGTTTGCAAATGAATTGCATGCTTGGAAAGAGGAGCGCCGTGCAGAACATTCGCTCAATCTTCATATATACAGGTACAACCAGAATGTTTTGGAAGCGTCAACGCTTTTTGGCTTACGGCAAGAAGATCAGTTCTGAGTGTAGGAGTTTAACAATCCCGGTAGCTCGCTGAATTGTACCTAAGGCCAGACTCTGGAAGCTGATAAACTTTACATTTCCGGTAGAATCTAATGTCAGAATTGAGAAAGGGCCAGTGGTGATCCTTTGGAAGAAAACGTCTTTATACTTTATGTTGCTATTTCCCCTTTTATATTCAACTAGCTGGCAAACCCGGCTCCGCCCGGCCCTGTCATTATTATATTCGTAATCAGCATGCTCGATTACCCCCCTGTGCCAACTCCCAGCCCCGTAGCTCAAATTTTGCAAAAAATCGATAAAATCGATATCGATCGATAACGATAAGTAGCCTATGACACGCTCCCTGCCCCGAAGTATATGTGTGCCAAGTTTGGTCCAAATCGGTTCAGAAATAAAAATTTCTATTCCGCACATACGTACAGACATACAGACAGACATACAGACATTCAGCTTTATATATAAGATGAATTGTTCAGTTGTTTTCCTTCTTGAAGACACGATTTTTCGGGTCCTAGCAACGAGGAGCTCCGAAAGCATTCACTACAGGGTGCGGCAAAAGTCTGGGAGCCTAGTACTTTTTCGTACAAAACGAGAAGGGGAGTACCTAGAAACGAAAAATTTGGCGCACACATAATTCGAACCATTGCAGATACAGCCCAGTTCTTGAATTGCAAAACTGCCTCTTTTGGCTTCCACGCAGCCCTACAAGATCTTGGCAAGTCCACCTGTCATGGCACGCAGGTAGTCGTAATGGAATTCGCTCCACGCCTTCGCAATAACTGCTTCTTTTACCTTGGCAAATGTGTAGCACGATAGAGCAAGCTTTTATTTACAACATGCTTCCAAAAGAATTTTTTGCATTGCTTAGGAATAAAAGTATTGGATTTTCAATTAGAAGCATGTGTACGTCGCAAACCGGAATTTTGGCTACAATTGCGCTAATAAAAACTCAAAAATATCGTTTAAAAAGTATAAAAAGTGTTTCTATAACCGAACTTCAATAGATTCTAATTTACAGACGTATGCAAAAAATACAACCTTGGTCCCAAAGCCTGTTGAGCATTCTATCGCTTTTAAATTTGTTCTGAAGACGGATTTCCACTGGCACGTAGGTAACATTCGCAAACTTTTATTTTCCGTTCATGCAAGAACAGCTCCTGGCAAAAGCAAAACTAGGATACAGTAGCGCAAAGCCTCTTCTATGTTGTGTGGATCGAAGTTTTGTAAAATATTAACAGCATCTCTAATTACAGCAAGAATTGTAAATACCAAAAATTCTGGTTTTTTCGCTTTGCAAAAGTACTAGTTTGGTAATTTCCATTCTTAGAAGAACATATGACAGCCATTTCCAGCCAAATAAAGTGTATTCTGTAGAGGATGACCGCAGCATCATGTGGCATAAAATTGAAATCAAAACAATCAGTATCGTTGTAATTGCAGTACTGCAAAGTTAGGCTCCCAGACTTTTGCCGCACCCTGTATAATATATAGTTTTGGATGCTTGTGAAATTTATGTGGAAATCTGGAAAAAGTTATGCACACTGGAATAGCCCACATGAATCGCAAAAAAATTGTAAGCGCTCATCACACAAAAACATTTTCCACAACTTTATATACTCCGTTCCTATCCTCCTTTTGCGTAGTATTAGGCTGTCCCGAAAGTTTTGTCCGTTTTTTCAACCTATCATAAAAATACGTGGAACAAAGATAAGGAAACGCTCTAAGCACTACTCGACGCAACTTTTCCTCCTCTTGTAACTATCATGCTCCCATGTCGATTACTCTTTTGCTTACTGAGATAAGGGCCAAAATTTCGAACCTATGGTTTTTACTATGTCCAAGTTTGACAATTTTTCACAATCTTCATTTTCAACTTTTGGAAGTCCTTTGATAGCGCTCAGATAGAGTAAACAAAGGGCAATGCAATGCAATTTTGCGGCATCTATCGTTAGCCTTGAAAATTTTTTAGAATTATTTTTCTGATGTTATCAAATTCCACTTTAGGTGATGCCATCAACCATAGAACATAAAACGGCGCACAACTAAGGTGTTATTCGATGCAGCTTTTTCTCCTCTTTCCAATGAGTGTTTTTTTCCTCCAATTTTTGTGGGGTCTTTAGCGATAAAATTTCTATAATTACTGAATTTGACCCCGCCCCATGTACCGTATAATGCGAAATCTTATATTTCGAAGCGGTAAACGCTCGGTTGCTTTGTAAAAATAGTGAATAATCGTAAATGACTTTTGAAAGCTTCAAAATCCGATGATTTGTTAGTGTTCGAGGCGTTTCTGTATTTTGGGACTTCCCAAAAGTGAAGACTTTTGGGAAAATTATCTTAAAAAATACTGAAATGCCAGCTGGACAAGCCAAAAAACTGCATTACATTGCCCTTTGTTTACTCTATCTGGGCGCTATCAAAAGAATTCCAAAAGTTGAAAATGAAGATTGTGAAAAATTGCCAAACCTGGACATAGTAAAAACCACGGGTTCGAAATTTTGGCCCATATCTCAGTAAGCAAAGGAGTAATCGACATAGAAGTATGACAGTTAAAAAGAGGAGGAAAAGGTGCGTCGAGTGGTGCTTAAAGCGTTTCTCTATCTTCGCTCCACGTGCTTTTATGATAGGTTGAAAAAACGACAAAACTTTCGGGACTACCTAATAGTATATTGGTTGTCACATAATGGGCTGCCTGTATGTTGAACGAGTTGCTTGCTCACCAAAAGTGTAGAGAAATTTCAGAGAAAAAGCCATAGTACTCCAGCAAAATTAGGTTATTTTCGAAGTTCGCTCCTATTCTGATTTGTTCATGTACACGGCAAAGTTGATGAAATATCAATCTCTATGCGCTGCAAACGAGCCAGTCGTCTACTTTTCATCTCCTTGTTAGCTGGCACAGCGGAACCTATTTGAATTTCGCGCGCCTGTGCAGAATCGTGGTTGAGCACGTCACCCGCGTAACGGCTTTGTCCATTATATAGCTAAAGCTGTTCGCGCACTTTCATTTCAACATAAATTTACGACATCTGTGTGCTTTTATCACCGAGGACGTTTTCCAGCTTGACGATTGCCATCCTCGCACTAAGCTCTGATTGGGTTTCGTTTTTCTGTCACTTTAGTCGATACAAGCAGTTTTTGCATTAGAAATTATCTACTATTAGCTTTTTACTGCAGAGATTTTAGCTTTCACTCAAAACAGGCCTTTCCACTATCGCATAGACCTTTTTTTTGCACTAACGTCAGGTCCTAAGTGCAAACATTACAGACAGACATCCATTTAGTTCTTGTCTCACATTGCATTGCGTGCGGGTGCTTCTGCAGGAAATACAAAAATCGGCTCCTGGGAAAATGGTCAGGAAATGTCATTCACAAAGCCAGCGCACTCTACTTCTGTTTAACTGGAATTACGAAACATCGCGAATTAATTGTCACAATCCTTTTGTACACAATGTACTGGTAGTAACGTAATGGTGAACCCAATTTTTTGAAAAAAATTCTTCAAGGGACGAAAAGAGGGTACTATCGAAAATGTCTAGTTCTTCCATAAATTCAATTTCCATTGATGGAAGATGATATGCAGACCGCTCTCAAAATCCATATGAAAGCCATGATATAAACAAGCCTAAAATGGTCAAAAACTTGAAACAAATGAAAACCACAGGCATCCAAGTTGCGTACTCAAAAAAGTTCTACTTTTGCTGTGTTACTTTATGAATAGTAAAACCCATATCAAAAGGCAAACTTATGTCGCCCCTGATTTACAAGGAATTGTGAGACCACGCTCGTGCGTAGCCTACGAATGCATTCATTCAGTTCCATAATCCCAGAACCATAGCTCATGATGTTTGCCTTCAGCGAGATGGCAAAAAAATTATCAATCCCCAGTAATATCTACAATTCTAGGTATTTATTTGCCGAATATGTTCGGATATGGTCTCGTCAATGTCATTACTTGGCGATAGCAGCTAAGAGCAAATCATGAAAAGTTTTGGAAAAAAGCTAAATGAAAAAAACAGAAAAATTAGATATCATGGGTTTTCCCTAACGAAAGAGATGTTTGCTCGATTAACGTGCACGCAGCTTCGTATAATTACTAGTTACCGATCGACATGAACATTCACAACTGTCACTTACACAGCACGCAGCCACTGGATATCATACCCAAAAAAGTTTCTCCAGATTTAAGCTACTTGAGAGTTTAGATTCAAGCTTAGTGGTCCATTAAAAGTTTTGGATGCCCATGTTTATTTCTGATATACATTCGTTCATCATTTCCGAAATGACGAGCTGAAGTGCGAACATGAAAACATATCGGATGCAGTTGAGCTACTCTTCTTGTTGACCATAGCTAACATGTCGTTTTTGACAGAAAATAATTCATAGAGCTTTTGAACAAAAGTAACCAGCGAGAACCTGGAGGGTAAATAGCCACAAGAGTTATAACGGAAGTAGTTAATTGGTTGAAGTAATTTTATCTATTTCAATTTGTTTATGCACTCATGAGGGGCCGAAACGAGCACGATAGGAGATTACGAAGTAAACGGTCCAAACCATACGTTTAAAAGTGGCTATTGAATACTACAACAAATCGACCAGAAGTAATCAAATCACATTTTTCATGGTTATAAGAATTCCCTAGCAGCCGTTGCGCTTCCAGCAATTAGTAACCTAACCTTTGTGCTACAGTAATCTAATGAAACACTATTATTGTTGTGAAACTAGAAGAAGAGCAGCAAATAGAAAGCAAGACCTGTTACCATTGACAGCCACAGCCAAAGAATGACTCCTTCCCTCTGTTTAGAATCAGTATAAACTTCCCAGCGAGGAATTAAAATCTAGAAAGAACTTTTATAACATAGCTTATAAGTCCAGGATTATCTCTGCAATAAATGACAGATAGTTTACTTATTGCAGTGGAGTAAATCGTTTGGTTTTGTAGCTCAGCTCGATCGAGTCTCTGCTCAGTTAAGCTTCTTGCTTACTTAATTGCAACTGTTCAGTTATAAATATCTTCTTTTGGCATCGACGACAAAAAAGGCTGGCGCTCATTGAAATTCACGACATAAGAGATTTTGAGCTGGCACTTGATATGTCAAATGAAATCTATCTCGTTTTTGAGAAGCAAAGGCTGGAGCTGCTTAAATCTACAGTTTATGTAAATCATGTGCTCCCTTTTTCCTAAACCCAGTGAGCTTCGATCACGTTCGCGCGCGTACGGCTTGAGCATTATTGGAGGTCCGATTGGAGGGATTGGATTGGCGGTCCGCCGCAGGGCCCTTGCGTTGCGCATGCGTCCTATGTGATAGGGAGTACATATTGCCATTGACTGTACATAAATTACAATGAACATTACTTGCTTATAAATAAACCCAAATACAATTTGAACATATATACATTGATAGATGCGAAGGAAGGCTATTCTATTTCGTTACCGCAATTGATCTTTCATTGATTTATCGTTGATCTACGCGCACTTGACCCTTGCGCTATGAGAGAGCAGCCACTGGCAGCGTGTCATTGTTTCTTCGTGTTATTCGGTAAACTGATTATTCACTGCGTCTGCTCTGTCGACCTTCCCCCCCCCCCCGGCGCTTTCTTGCAAGGAAAGGATCGGTGACCGCGGCTAACATATTTCGAATGAGACAGATATCACTGAATGCGTCTTGAAAGTTTGATTAAAAATCTGCTTTCGCTATCTGCTAAGCGGTTGTTTGAAATATGTTACGATTTTTTTCCGCACAATTTTTGCACACTAAAATTTAGAGTCATTTGAATCTGAGTTATTAGATGGCAAAGGAATTGAGACAGGTTATTCATGCTCGAAGTAATTGCGTCTTCAACGCCTTCGGTTTTTCTGAGGAGCGAAATAAGAAATTTGAGCGATGCTCATAATTTTGCATAACTGGAACAGGCAAATTCTTATGGAGAAAAAAAACTTTATAATTTAGTTTAGACAATCGCTTAGCAGAAAGCTTAAGCAGATTTGAAATCAGCTTTATGAGACACATCTAGTGATATCTCATTACGAAAGGTTGCGATCACTAATATTCTTTCCTTGTTAAACGTCTGGCCATCGCTCTAATTTCCGCGTTAAAGTGCGTAACAAATGAGTATACATATATCAAGCACAAGTATGGATGTAGCTTCGAGTAAAAATAGGTAGAATATAAACATGTAACAAAATATGAATGTTATGTATAATTATGTGAATTCACTAAAAGCTAAACCTGAATAGTATATATATATACATAAAATAAAGTTTACTACCCGCCAACGACCACTAACTATGTACTATCTCAGATTCTCACTCACTCCAGTTTTATTTTTAAGCGTACCCGAACGAATGCAGCTCAACGCGAAAATCTACCTACCTCATGTTCTGAGGAGAGGAAAATAGCAGAGCCTGTCGATTTTGGAGGAGTGTATTCAAAAGGCAGAGTGAATAAGATATTGAATTTGAGAAAGGTCTCAAGCTAGAGCTTGAAGGCTCGAAAAGGTGGGCGACTCGACCGTGTTCGGCCAAGTTCAGTCAGGAACGCGACCTCTGCTTGACTTGGTGTTTTCCCGAGGGTGTGTTCAGCGATATGGCTGCCGCAGGAAGATAGAGAGAAGAGCGAGTAGCTCTCTCTAGAGCTGTGATAAACGTATGATCGAGGTGGCTAGATGGCTTGTTAGAGAGCCGACACTCATAGCATTATGTCAGAGCAGAGATTTGGAAAGTTAAATCCTTAGTGGCTAGCGCTGACTAAGACGTAAACATGCGCAGACATGGACTACATCCTAATGGGAATCATAATATCAAGCTGAGCAAAAGTAAACAAGATTTGACAAAACCTTACATGTAGAGCAAATCCTGGATCCTGTGTATGAAAAGCTTCCAGAGTCATTGTAAGATTCAGAACGCGCTGCAAACGGCCAGTTGCCGCATTAAGAGAGAAAATTGAGCCGAGGCTTACATAAAATTCATCTAAAGGGTAGCTGTGGTGAAATCTAATATAGCAGCCAACGAAGCCTCGAGACTTCCTGGCGAGCGTAATAGTGTTTCATTTCCCACCTGATTTCTCCACATGACTGCTACACTCTCGATCTTCTACATTCCAATGCACTTGAATTTCCGTAAAATTTTATTGATTAATAAAGCAGCTGTCACTTCACTCCCCCACATGCACATGCAAGGTCCTGTTTATTATTTCGGGATTCACGTATTCTAGCACTTTGCTTATTCGATATAATCGCACTATTATTTACCAGGTGAATTTTTTACATGTTAAGGCAAACTGAATGCGAACATATGCGCTAGATAATCCCACGCTATTGCAGTCGTTTTTGCATTATTGTGTGATGGCCATGTTTGGTTAAGGCCAAAAAAATAGCACTGTGGGAGCTTTTCTCGCTTTACAGTTGGAGCGCACTCAACTCAAAATTTTTGACATCAACGAAAAGCTCAATCTGAGTCGCCTGTATAGGCACAGTACTGCCCTGAGGCATGGAAAAATTGATATAGTGGGCTTAAAAGAAGGAAATTTCTGATAAAGAAGTGAAGGTTAAACAGCTTCTGCAAAATCCTCACAATATACATTGTGTTCGTCTGTGAGAGGATTGAGCCGATTAACAATACCTCGTTCATCTGCTAGTTTGCGTCATTGACTATATTAATTTTATTTCGATTTTTGGTTTAAAATACCTACGGGCTGGAAGTTGGCACAAGGGGAGGGGAGGAGTAGGAGGGAGGGGGGAGGAGAGGAAGGAGGGGAGGGAGGGGTAAATGGGAAATGAGCTTGACGAATACTATACTGGTTCTAAGAATTATCCATCATTATCGCTTTAATGGATTTTCGACATCGAAAACTTGGAATAGATGAAGACCTAGCGTGAGACAGGAAAAAATGGAGACACCTGACAAGCAAAGCAGACCCTGCATAAGCGAGACCCTTGCGAAGAAGAAAGGTATGCCAGCTAATTTCAAGAAAAAATAATTAGGGAAAGGCGTATAAACTATAAGGTTATCGTTTATCATTTTTCAAAATTCTTCAAGGCAGTGAGTCATAATCTCCTCAAATTTTGAGAGTTTTATGGTATCTTTCAAATGAGCAAAATAAGCTTCGTAAGCTGGCTTTAGAACATTCGCACTCAAAGCCATATTCCAAAGCGCTTCAAAGACCGGAGAGTTTGAAAAAAATTGGTCCGCCTAAAAAAATCCTGTAAACTCCGATCGCCCACGCATATGTTCTCCACAACATTCGCACACATGTTAATGTGATTTTTTGACGAAATCAAGAAAAAGATCATAGGTGTAGATTGGCAAACTTCTCTACCGAGTCCTGATTATTTCCGCACACTCACGGGAAGGAAGTTAGTCAAAACGGCCTTTCTGTATGAGATGTATACTGAATTAAAGAGCATGAAACGGTGATTTCAAATCTGGCTTTCTTATCTGCTGCGCGCTTCTGAAAAAAGAGTTTTAAAGATTTTTATGGGCAAAAATGCAATGCATGATCATTGTAAATTCAGTCGTTGACTTTTCCTAGTGTTCCAAAGTGGCAGAGTTGAGTGGCTATGTTTCAAGTAAGAACATCTAGTGCAAATAGCGACTCGAAAATTGTTCGGGTCATAGGAAAATTGTTACTATTGCTCTTGTTCTTGTTGCAGATGCAAATTTTGCTCATAAAAACCTTCGTAACTCTTCAATCAGAAGTCAGCAGCATCTAAGGAAGGCAGGTTTGAAATCAGCGTTTCATACCCTACAAGGCAGTATCCATCTCATAATAAAAGGTCACTTCCTAATCTTTCCCCTTGTCAGAAATACAGCCATGATTGCACCCTTGTACATATATAGGTGCACTAGTGTTTAAGAAATTTGAACGGTTGAGCCCATCATGATGAGATTGATAAAAGGTGCACAGAATCTTCCGTCGTCCTTAGCCGCTCTTCAGTCTGATCCGCTTAAAGACTATATTAGTAAGTTCTACATCCTTTTTCATCAACATAATACGTAGCCTGCAGCTGCTTCAAAACCTTGCTTTTTGCTTCGATTATGTCCGTTGCAGTAATCTATATTTAACTGAGAGTTTCAGTTGCCCTAAATGACTGCAAAATCGGTTACTGAAAAGCGAGCACTTGCAAAAAAGGCTACGGCCAATGAGGCTGAGGAATACTGTATAAGTCTGCATTTCCATTCTACATAATCCTTACATTCTCTTAGAGCAGACTCGCGGCTTCAAGTGATATGGGTCCACACAATCAAGTCAAGGAAATTAGTACATTCAGAAATAATGTAACGACTGCTGACGCGAGAGCAGCGTAGCAGGTCAGAAAGTCAGCGATCGACCCCGTGGTCTTGAAGTAGCGTTGATGGTCCCGTAGATTGAATTACTTCGCCTTGAATACGATTGATTTCAGTGGCGACTAAGGGTTCAAAAAGCCGCAGTTTATTATTATGAAATGCAGATACACCCTAGAACTGCAGATGAGGACTGAGTTGAATGCTTCGTTATTGCTTGGATAGGTTAGCACGATAATGGTATTTAACCCACTCAAGTGATATTTTTATTTGATCTTGAACAAAAAGATCCTCGATGCTTTTAGAAATACACACACAGTAGGTGCTATATGCAGTAACAACTAAAATGACCAACGAAGAAAAAATCTTTGCAAAGCAGCAGCCTAGTCACTACAGCCCATCATATCTACCAGCTTTGCTAGCCACCACAATCCCTTAGATATGAGGAATCACTCAGAAATCATCTCAATAATTACGCCATAATATTTTTAGGCGACCGCATAATTGAGGGATTGTGAAATATGTACTTCAAACTGAAATATGCCAAAGTTTGAAAGGGTCTTTCTGTAGTGTACAATGCCACTCTCAGAATGTGCAAAATTTCGTGAATGTCGCAGAATTCGGGTATTCCGCGAAAGTTCACGGCATTCCCGGAAGTCCGCGACATTCCGGAAACTTCGCGACATTAACGGAAATTTTGCACATTCTGAGAGTAGTATTTTCACCAATATCATCTTTACTTTGCTTCTGGCTTCCATCGCCTTGGAATGCAATCAAACATTATGAAGGAGAATATAATGTACTTATCTTGAGAACAAGTATTTAATTATTATTTAGTATTAGAGCTACTCGCAAAACATCTCTTAGCCAAAGTATCAGTTTTTCAAGAATCTACATGTCCTTTACTACTAGCACTCACATCGAGTCACCAGTTCAAGAAAATGTTGCTCTGCATTTGGCGACACTTATTATTTTTACTACTTGTGAAATGTGAATAGATAGTTGCAACTCCCTTGTACACCTTTCTAGCCACAAAATTGCAAATTTACATGAGCTATGTGTGCTGATAAGGCGATAAATCACGCGGATAATGCGTTTACTCTCAATAATTGCTTGTACTATGTGTAGTGGAATCTATGGCAACGTGGAAGAGCATAAGGCCGAATGAGCGAAAATGATCTTGCGTCTGCATCGTGTAGTTTTTGATTAGCTTTCGAAGAAATATGCAGGTGGTGTCTAAAGGTACGAAACTGGAAGAATAATTTCAAGAAGTGAAAAAGTTGTTTGGTATCTCTCTGCATCAAAGCACTCTTCAGAAACGGTCACAAGGGAGCCATTCGCTACTAATTATTCTCTAGGCATTCTATGCGATACTTGCTTTTGTTTCAGTAGAAATGGAAATAACGAAAATTTGTTAAATTATAGAAATGCATCCAAAATTGAACTACTCAAATAAATAAATTCTATCCTATTTCCACCTCGTTCCTGCCCTCAAAAATATGGGGCCTCCCTCCTCAGTAGGAGGGGGAGTAGAGCAAGGAGACTAAAATGATGCTTTTTTTTGAATTTTGTGCAAACTTATATGGCGAAAAATGTCATTTAGTGGATATGAATCGACTTAGAAAATAAACGTGTATCATTATCTTGATCTTCGTACTGCTGTCTTAAGATGTAAAAGACTTGGTAAATATTAGTGATAGAAAATGCTAGAAATCCGCCCTTTTTTGGAAGCTCACTCCATCTGCGTCTTACAGACTTTTATGGATTGCACTCATAAAGCCAATTTTGATCGTATGAAAGTATCTTTTCAGGATTAGAGTAAACAAGTGTGGAGCTAAATTTCGGTTTCCTGCAGTTTCAACATCCTGAGATATCAGTGTGTGTGTGTGTGTTTTAGCTGACAAAAAATCCAAATTGAGGCTGCTAAAACACTTCAAAAATCTATTTAAATCAATGGATTTCAGCCCTTTCTATAAGGTTTATAAAAAAAACTAACACTTTCATGTTACAACAAAACAGCTTGGCCGTGAAGCCTGAGAGCAACACGGAACTCAGACGAGAGATCGGTTCATCAAAGCTGCTGACGAGTGGTGATGAGTGATTGTGTCACTGAAAGCACTACTGCTTCTTCCTCTACACCCACTCTCCGTTTCGAGCTATTTCGAATAGAATTTCGCCGAAATAAAAAAAATTCATTCACCTATTATTTTATGGGAACCATCAAACGATTGGAACTCTGGAATTTATCCACATATCTGATAACATATCGTGTTGTAGAGTTATAGCACAAGATTTCCTAACTTTCATCAAACTTAAAGTCAGAAGTATCTGCCTCCAGGCACTGATAAAATGTAATTGCGCGTCTATTTTTTGAAAGCAGAAGATTACATATCTGGAGCATTCAAAACAGTGCAAGATTATTACATTTCAGGTCTCTGATACTTGTGGACAAGTCATTGAATTGACTGGATTATTGATTGAGAATCACTCTTTCTTCTTAGTTTTCCATTGAACCAACGACGTGCAATGCACATTTCTATCAACGGCAATATTTACCTGCCACACAGATGCATTTATCACACTTAAATTTATCCCCAAGATTAGCTACAACAGTAAAGTACTAAAGTACGCTTATTATCTTTGGAAAATGTTGTCATGCAGTAATTTATATAAGTACTATTTCAGATATACTTATCTTTGCTGCAGTAAGTGAAATTATGACAGAAAATTAATTAACCATTAATTTCAGCTGCGACAGTTACCGTATGCCTTTCGCTTACAGAGCAGCAATTATGTGTGTTGCAAAAGCGTAAACATATCCAGACAGCTTCGGCAGGCAGCAATGCAAGTCGTACGAATTCAACCTAACCTTGTGAAGCTCGAATATTTGACTAATATCCATGAAAAAATTTTTTTTGACGAAGCTGTGCTTGGAAACAACTTCTGTATATAGTTATATCTCTGAAAATTAAAAAATTGCAAAAAAATCAAAAAAGTTTCCTTCGTGGATGTTTACTGCCTTGTTTTATAGTTCATTCGTTGACCGCACGACTGGACATCACTACGGAGCACGTGCCGCGATGTAGAACGCTTGCCCCAGAACAAATCCGCCATTGTAGTACGTATAAATCGTGCTCTCTCAACATTTTAGCCGCGCAGCGCGGGTCCGCCGCGTTTGAGCATTCAATCAGCGATACCTTTTTTCTCTTATTTTTTGCAAATTTAGCATATGTGCAGGATGCAAGACGTAGAATGGAATCTCACCAAGGAACTTGCAACGACTTGATTTCCTAAAATGTTATGAGAATGCTTGTGCAGCTCAAGACCTGAACAGAGATGGCCAAATTTGGTTGAAAAGCAGTTTTAGTCAATTGTAGAGCCGAAATCTATCCTCTTTTGAAGTGGATTAGGAGAATTCCTTTTTCGCAAGCAAAGCGATCGACCCTTAGTCAACTCAGCAAATCATCTGCAAACAATTCTGAGCACTTCGCCTAGCAACGCTGATATTCTCAGACCCTCTATCGAAATATATGAACTCGTTACGGAAGAATTCAAAGTCGAAAGCAGAACACAATTTTTTCTGTCTAACTTTTTCTACCCATATTGCTTGACTTGTTTTTATGCCTATTGTTAACCGGCCACAATTCCAGCGCCAAGAAGCGGAAAAAATGTATATGCAGAAACATGGGTGGAGATAATCAAAGGTACGAAAACTTGCTACTGAGGTACACTTCACTTATGAATCGATTTATAGATATAGAAAGAAATGAGAGAATAAGGAAGAGAGGAGATCCTACCAGAAGATCGAGATGCGTTATGCTCTCTTTCACAGCAACAAAGCACAATCTTATTTTGACTTGCTGTCTCCTGGAGAGATCTCAGATAATAAAGACTACCGATTTGTAATTATTAGACTGCAATTTCTACCCGTCACCTGTGATCTGTGTATAGCCGAAATGCAAGGTTTACAAAAAGGAATATCCCGGAATTCAATCTTAAATCCACGTAGTTTTGTTTAAGGAAAACTTAGTGCCCTGAAACGGTTTTGTTGAGATAAGTACGTCGCAACAATTCAGACCAAAGCATATCCTAATTTTGGCATATATGCTAGATCGCTAGATTCTGAGAAGTCCAATAATGTGCTCAGTTTCTTCTGAAAACTACTTCATAGGAAGTCATAACATTCCGACGGTTTTTGAGACGATAAATATGTCGCGACGAAAAAACTTATCGCAAACCGTTTTTCTCAAAAGTTGGGAGCGCTATTACAGCCTCGGATCGCTCACAAAACAGAATAACTAGTCAAAGCAGTTCAAAAAATGTCAGTTCTTCACACCCCACATTAAGGTAATGAAAAGGACACACGAAGAAATTTTAAAACAGTCCGATTATTTGCATGAAGAATAACGTCATTCGGCATGATGCGAATGGCATAAAAATGCACCACGAGTAAGTAGCTCATTTGATAATTCTGAATAACTGGTGATTGACACTAGAGCTGGTAAATTTACTATTAAATGCATGTTTCTAACAAGAAAAAAAAACAGTTGTTCATGAAAGCTAAAGGAGCTAGTACATGACAGGTGAATGCGTAATAATCATTTTGATTGGCGATGGGGATATGGAACGTGTGAAGAGAAAAAATAGTATCTGTAGCTCATTCGATTGAGTTTTTCCAAAGATCGCATTAGATATGATGCAAATTTAAATAAATGAAAAAGGCAGGCTTGAGTTTCGTATTGGTGAAGTATAACTGTGTGCTAGGTAGGCATTATCCTCGAACCGATAATTAAAGAGAGCAAATCAGATGTTTGTAGCTAACAAAACCGTGAGAGCTGTTATATGCGAAAAACTCAGCCTCTTCGTACCAGACTAGCAAATTTGCATGCAAGTTGGAATCACAAATGTAGGTTTTATCCACTTTGTAATCAAATTTTAGGTAAAATTGTTATGTACTACATGGAAGGTGATTAGCGGTTTCGCAAGTGTAGAGCAGTTAATGTATAGAGTTAGATAACCATAGCGTTGATAGCCTAATGTGAGAAAGCTAAAGTTGAAAAGTCCTAAGTCACCGATCTTTCCGTTTGTTAAACTGAGGGGTTTCCGAAGTCTGGCTGAATGTGACATGAAGAAATTGTTTTATGTTATGGAAATTTAGCTTGAAAGTGATCTACGTCATCAGGGATCCTAAACTAGCTTCTTCCCAGAACATTATAAACCCTAAAGCTCTTCTCGCAGCTCCTTAGTATGAAAGGATAACCGAGGAGATCCAACTTGTGTTATTTTTTGATTCAAGTACATTCATTCGTTTCGTAAGATCATGTCAGCATAGTTGACAATCAAATTTCAGAATGAAGACGTCTTGTAGAGTATATACATACAGGGTGTCCCAAAAAGATGTGCACACTGTTTGATCTTCAATAACTCTCTTGATCATCTTTCGGCGAGCTTTTTTCATAGGTCATTTCAGGTTTAGGGTAACAGCTGTTTTTCATTGTTCGTCAGAAATGTGATAACACCACTAAAAAAGCTTGAAAAACTGGGAAGAAGTTGTACAGTGGAATCAGCACGCCCGAAAACTTTGCTACACGAATTTCCACATTTCTGGACTTTCTTCGTCAAAAGCCCTATTCCACATTGGCGCTGTATGCTGAAAGTTCATACCGTAATCTTACAGTAATGAAGAGTGATTGGTGATTCGCTCCATACTGCAGACCTAAGCTGAACCTCGCTCTACAAACGTAGTATTTTAAGCTTGGCAATAGACAAGAAAGCAAAAGAGTTATTAGCGATCACACATTTTTTAGGGACACCTGTATAATACTATCATATTCTGTGAATTGAGAATATATGTTCATGGTTGAAAAAAATTGAATAGTTGCTTTGATATTCATATGAACCTTTCATCTACTTTCATATGGAATTTACAACTGTTGGTCACAATTGGTGAATTATTAAAATAGCAGTCATTGTCTGTTATTATGACTGAGTGATTTTTGTCTAAGATTAGTAAACAATCGATAATTTTGTTAGTAAACTAATATTCATTGTTGAATGGGAAGTGAAGATTTTGTTAACAAACCAACTATAATCATTTTGGACTTTGGAATGGACTTTTTCAGGGCTTAACTTTCTGATTATATAATGCTTTTGAAAATTGAGCCCTGAAACTCTATAGCTCTATAGCTTTCTTTGCCATTATTTCTCACTAATATATATATACATGTTCTGCAAGACGTCTTCATTGTTGATTTACAAAGAAAGTTATATATTACTTTTAAGTCGAAAAATAATGGCATTGACTGAACAGAGATCCCGTTATTTCCTGCTTATATCTGTCTGATAAGTTTTCTCAGGAAACGTAAAAAGCAATAGAAAGAAAAAGGAACAGCGATTACAAGGCGAAGACTGTTATCACGCAGATGAGGAACATTGCTTGGCTACTTAGCAACCTGTGCGACTATTTGCATTGTTGACGCGATTTCGCGAAGACTAATGAAGTGTCATCGAAGAGATCTACGAGATCTATCAGTCTGCAGTTTTGCGTGTTATCAATCAAAGCTTCGAGTAATAGAGGACTGAACTTCGAGATGAGAACGAACAGAACTCATTATCTGCAGAGAGCGATATCGAGAGGAGATGAGAAGAGGCGATTATTAGGTAGATGGCGATGAAAGTGGATGACGTTCAAGAGCTATGACATGAACTTTCCATATGCATGGACAGCGTCAAGAACGTTCGATGATAGAATTTTCTTGCCTGGTATGGCAGAAGAAACTAAAGCCAAGCATGATGCCCTCGCATTTCGTTGAAAAGACAGGTTTTTAAAGAAGCTCAAACTTTCTTCATACATACTAGGTTGAAAAATTCCGCCGCACCATTTTGAAAATTTATGACTTCCTATTTCATCTGCCGACTCGAATTTTGATTTTCTTCGAGAAAAAAATAAATTATACTTTTCATAATGGTATCCCAGTGGCTTACCTGTCATCGTACATTGCGTAGATATAAGCGGTAAAAAAAAATTTCTCGATTTTGTTTCTCTTTTGGTCATAAAAATCTGAAATTTGCAGTAAAAATCGGAGCCGTCATATTATACGTTCATTACCCGCTTTGTCTAGCTGAGCAAAATTTGGGATGTCAAAAGTTATGATACGAGCAGTACAAAATAGCAAATTTGACTTTTTCGGGAGTTTTTTTCCGAAAATTATACTTTTCGTAAAGGCGTTCAATCAGCATAAACTTTGCTCACTCAGAAAAAAAAGGTAATAAGACCTTCCAGCCTAATACTGTGTGATCATTATTAACGCTGAGACATTGTTACAAGGAAAATGATTTATCTTTCAAGTAAAAATAAGAGCAATAAACCGGTTGGAAAAATCAGAAGTTAAAGTTTTTAAAAATGTTTCGACAGAACTTTCTGGCCAATCTAATAATTACGTCAACTTCACAGAATGAAAACTTTACTCACCCATCCGTGTATTCATGTGTGGATGATCCCTCAAACAACGAAGTAGGCATCTTGTCCCTGTCTAATTCGAGCCTGTCCAGATCCGTCCGTTGACACGATGATGCTCGACGCTTCAACACGTGCGCACGATCTCAATAAACCATGTTAATCGGCAGTTTCTGACTGAGGCTCACGGCTACGCGAAAACATAGCGTGGTTACGTGGTTATACGAAAATGTTCCAGAGTTGCTTGGAACCTCAAGAACGAATTACGGTTAGGACGATGAAACACCATAATTCTCGCATGAATCGCAGATATTGCGCGATTTGGTCGTAACTTCCCGCAGAAGAGGCATATTTAAGTTCAGCAAGCAGATTTGGACTTAACTAGATGAAACGAATTTTTTGGTACACAAGAGGAAGGTTATAATTAGGAGACGGTAGGCAAGCTAATACGTAATTATCATGTGTCTGTGGTGTTGTGCTCGGGAGTGTATGGCTCAGTATTTTGCAAAAAAAGAGCAAATTTCGATAGAAAAACAGTACGGTTTTCAGAATATTCGCGAGAGATGGTAATTGATTTCCAAGAGAAAACATGGCAAGCAAATCTCGTAAAGATGTATGATCTATCAATTACTGAATTATAAAATCCTCCACAGAAACATAACAACAGACAGAGTATCGACGACAATTGCTTTAAACAGTGCCCAAAGCTGTTTTTCTCTTTCTTTCCCACAGCTATAATTTTCAACGAAAACTTTCCATAATTGCTGAAATAATCGCGAATGTCTTGAACCCATTGCGTTTGCTGTTTAAATTCTATAGTCGCGGACAGCTACTTCCAAAACTTTTGATTCAAGCATTTTAAAGCGATAAAAGTTTGATTAATTTGCAAAAATAAAGTTTGATAATGTCGAAACTTCCGAGCACTAAAGATTTTTGAGGGTTTCAAGTGTTTTCGTTTTGCGCAGTTAAAAATTTGGGGCTTTTGGAAGCAAATTTCAAAACCTAAAAAGTGATTTGCACTAATCACGGCCTGCTTTATCTTGACGTATTTATTTTTAGAAACTTTGAAATAAAAATTCGATGGATTAGCTATCATGTGAAGCAAAAAGGATGAGTTTGATTTTGGAATTTTTTTCACAACTATGAATCACATGAAAATTATTTTACAGCCATTATTAAAGTTTCCAATTAAGCTTTTACAAGATTGCTAAAATGAGAAGGAAAAGCTACGTTAAGTACCTGTAGCACTTTTCTATCATTAATGCAAGCGATTTGTGAAAAGGTTGAAATGGAGAGCGAAATATTCTCATTACTATTGACTCAACTTAGCATCCAAGGTAAGTTGCAACAAGAAATTTCCTACATTGCTGGATCATAGAGTGCTAGATTAGGCGTGACTTCAATTGACAGCTTTGAGGAAATATGCTAGAAACTTCTCTGAGTCAATCATCGTCAGGAGATTCGGAGCTGTACCGCCTTACGTCAAAAGATTGAGCTGTTCTATCACACCCTCAAGTGCGCATGTGAGATTTCTAGTACGCAATATGGCGAAAAACTCAAATCATCAAATCCTCAGCGAGATGACTTCGAGCAATATCAGTTTAAAAAAATGGACTTCACTCATGATTCGCTAATCGACTATGATTGGGAAGGAGCGTAAAGCTTGTCGTTCGTGCCGACAATCGAGTCAGGACTCGCCACGAGATTTGGCTCTCATTTCCATGTGTTGCATAAAAAGTGCCGGCTTTCTCACGTCATGCAGGACTTCCCTGCAAAACTTCAACAAGAGCAGCTAAAGCTGCTGCTGATTATGATGAATTGTTCTGATGTTCAAAAGCAACAAACGCTTTCGAGCGCTTAATTTTTTTTGGCTTGGAACAAGAACCCTGCACCAAAAATTCTAGAAAATTCATTCAAAAATGTTCAGTACCCGTTTAAATCTGCATAAATTTCCTAGATATTATATGTAGTATTTCTAACACATATTGGAAACTTTAGAGCAGAATCACTGAGAAAAAAATTAAAATCAGAAACTACAGCTTTTCGTAAGGATATCAATCAACAGGTCAGCTTTAAAAAAATCATCAAATCTAAACTAAAACGAACTTGAGAGCAGTTGGACCTATTAGCATCAGCCGAAAAGTCTTTGAACCTTTTCCCGCAAATTGAAAACTAAAGTATTTTCTGCATTGTGCACTTCCAAAAAGCGTATAAATTCTTTCCTAAAAATATACAGGATGTCCCAAAAAGATGTGCACACTGTTTGATCGTATATAACTCTCTTGCTTTCATGTCCTTTGCCGAGCTTGAGGTACCATTTTTTAGAGCGAGGTTCAACTTACATTAACAGTATGGAGCCAATTATAAGTCGCTTTTCACTACTGTAGGATTACGGTAGGAACCTCGAGGAGGAAGTCAAGCCATCGAAAGGATTTTTGCTTTGGAACGAAAACCAAACAAGCCAGAAACTCTTGCACTTGCCTAACAAAAGTCGCTGATTTTGCATATGAACGTTGCGTTTCAGCTTAGGGCTTCTTTCATAAGCCATTTCAGATTTAGGGTATTAACTGTTTTTCCAATGTTCGCCAAAAATGTGAATACGCCATCAAGAAAGCTCAAACGGTGGAAAGTTATGCAGTGAAATCGGCACGCTTGAAAACCTTGCTACACTAATTTTCAGATTTTTTTTGAAATTATTTTATCAAAAGGCCTAATCCACAGTGACGATGTGTGCTGAAAGTTCATAACGAATCATACAGTAGTGAAGAGCGATTGGTGACTCGCTCCATACTATAAATCTAAGTTGAACCTCGCTCTACAGAATGATACCTCAAACTCGGCAAAAGACATGAAAGCAATAGAATTATTAACGATTAAAACAGTGTGCACATCTTTTTGGGACACTCTGTATATTGATTGTGTTCACTTCTGGAGAAATGTACAGAAGATTTTAGTGCTTGTACCATCTATGTATATGCTTATCTCCTACTCTACACACCTATTTTGCATCTCGAACTAGCTTAATTTTCGATCAAAACCTAAATTCCTTTTGCTATTCAATACGTATAATCAATTCAGCAAAGTATCGCCATACATTTCTAGCTACAAACCTAACTTTGCGGCCATGTTTTTGATGTGAACTGAATGTCCACCGCTCGTTCGGATTTGTCCCTCTAATTTTGCTAAACTGCATTAGTGTCCTGAACTCTGCGCATTAAGCTGTAAAAACGGGATGAACAACTTGCTGCAAAATTCGTCATTCCTCACAGTGCTCTACTATAATCACAATGGCAAAGTTTGGATAAAAATAACAGCAAAGCCCCTTTAAAGCTATAAGAAAACCTGTGGTAATGTAATGCATATCCAAATTCTGATGCTCCAGCGAGTATATAGTATTAATCTAACAATAGGAGCACTTTTGCTACAAGCAGGGGGCATGAGACAGACTCCACTGAGCTTCTGTACTGAAATATTCGTAAATGGTCCAAACAAGCTCAACCCCCTTCTATTCTTAACACATGTTTATCACTGTTTAGATTTTGAGTATTTTTCTTTGTCCAAATTGTGGCACGCTTTGTGCGTATTGAATAAATAAAATAAATAATTATGTTTTGGGTACTTGAGTATACCGAAAAGGTAGAGTCGAACTTGATGAACCATCAAATTTTTTGACCTCTTTTCCTTTATGTCTTAAAATCTCTCAGGCATAGAGAAATCAGCAAAGTTTATTTCGAACTTTCTATTTTATCGCGAACGTAGCTGCTATAATGCATAGTACAATACAAAGTTAAAGCAAGAGAATACTCCAATTTTACGATTCAGTGAAATCATTTCACGTGAGCTAGTGCATAATTCATAGATCACATAATATTTTGAGTTTCGTAACCACAAGACAGATACTTTGATAATTGATAATTGATCACTATGAATAGTGTAAGCAGTTGGCGCACAGTCACAAAGTTTGATCGAATTTCACAAAATTATTCTACTCAAAGCAGCCCTCGAAATATTAGGTTGTCTCATAATTAATGCACGTTTTTCTAACCTCCTTTTGGAAAAGCTGACTCTCAAAGAAAAACCATTTTTTTCAGTATCCTATAAAGTGCCTGAAAGCCCGGTTCTTCTATATAGTTTCTAACGTGCGCTTTCGTTTTCGCCAATCTTTGTCTAAACAGGAGTTCCTTGCCTTCAAAGAGAAGCGACTGAAACATGAGTTTCTTTCATTTTACTCCTCTCTGCTCTAAATCCATGTTTTCCTCAAAAATATGCATAACAATTGCAAAGTTCGGTGCTACAGAATGCTTGTCAACTTCAGATTTTTGAGAATTTCTGAGCCGAGAATCTTCTCTCAAACTTGGTCGTTCGCTGAGGCCCATCTATGCTGCATAAAAATCTCAGGCAAAAAGCGATTGTACGAATTTCACTATGTCACCTAGAACGGACCTAATACAACTAATGCTAGGAAAACGTCAGCATTTCTCCTACTTTTCGAGGAAAAAAATAAAAAACCCAAACGGACAGTTTTTTGGAGTTTCCAAAATGCTGAAAAAAAGTGGGTACTTTTGATTCTTTTGCAAATTTTTTTCGCAAAGAAATACCGTTAAGTTCAAATTTCACTCCACTGCACAATCAACCATCATCTATCAAATGACTAAAGTTGGCGCGATCCCAGTACATTTGTGAGCTAGTTAAGCTCTTTCAAAGAATATGTTTCTAGAAAAATGTTTAAGAGTTTTTCTGGCTAGAAAACCTTTCTTAGAGCGACTACGATCCAACAAAAGCATGTGTTATATAGTCGAAGGTTTGCTGTTTGTAGTAATTTTTATTGCGCTTAAAAAGATGGTTTTGGAAGAGAATTGTCTTGATGTTGAAATTTAAACACGTGCATTAATTATGAAACAACCTAATATTTTGTATTCAATTCTCAGAAGTTTTCCTTGCCAACAGCCTTCGAGTATGTAAAATTCAAACAGATATTTTCATTCAGGCACATTCATCAGCTCTTACAATTAGTTTGTTGTGGATGCATCTTTAGACTGGAAAGAAAAGAGCGTCGCTTTTTTCGGTTTTTTTCCGCTAAAATTGATATTTCTCAAGACTAAGGCATATACAAGGCCAAATTCTTATTATTCAGTTGGAATGTTTATAGTATACAACTGCTTATACGGGAAGAGCTCAGGATTACTGGGACGGAATTTGCCATTTTCGACTTTGAATTGTTTCTTGATATCTAAGAATGAAAAAATATAGCAAGTTTATAATGGATCTTTGCATGTGTCTGCTACATGCAAGAGCAAGTGTGAGGTTTCGTAGGATTTTTGGGTGGAAAATTCGATTTTGGCATCAAGAGTTGCTCCTATGTTTTGACTCCAAATCTGGGTAGATTAGGAATTTTGCCAATGCTCATAGGCAAAACTGTTAAGATTTCCTTGCTCTATCGAATGCTACCCCTCACAGATTTTTTTCTATGCATCTTGTTACTTTGCAATGAAAAACGCATTTTTTCTTTCCAACCTAAGAGAATCCCAACAAAATCGCTCAAGATAGATAAAATAGCTGTTTCTTAATTGATAAATTATCTTAAATGGAACATAAAGTGCGCGGAAGTCAAAGACCAGTGCTCCAGAAAAAGTTTATTCAAAAAACAATTGTGCATCTCACAAATTAAGAAGCTCGATAGTGAAATGTAAGCAATTCAGCATGATTCAGCCAAAGTTCGAAGAGGAAAGACCTCTATAGTGCAAAACTTGCAAATCGAAATACGAGAGAGCTAAGTTGCAAGAGAAAGCAGATCTACGGTGAGTTTCTGCTTATTAGAGAGGAAGTCTGCTGAAGCGATCAGGCCTGGCCAAACTCTGGCAGTGCACGCCCCGACGCTGACTTTTCCAATCTACTGCGAACAGGCTATTTCCCTTTTTTCCATAAGGTTGAACCGAAAGTTCTGTCGCACCATATTCAAAAAATCATAACTTCTTTCCGTCACAACGATTCTGAGCAATTCGAGTTTTATCAGAAAGTGTAAAGCATGTAGTTTCCAAATGTTTCCTGGGGAACTTCCAACATGCTCTGGTTGCAGAGATAAAAATGAAAGAACGAGATCATCCGAAATTCGGAATTTTTAAGCAAAAATTCTAAAAATCTAGGAATTGTGCGATAAAATCCAGAACAACCATAATCCTATGTTTTCTTATATTTTATTGCTAACTGGGTTAAGTTTGTGCTGATCGAGCTCTTTTTTCAAAAGTTATGATTTTTTGAAAAAAATGTCAAAAAATCAACTTCCTAAGAATTCTTAAGAAATCGATTTTTCGGTATTTTTCTTCAGAAAATCATAACTTTTTGAAAAAGAGCTCGATCAGCACAAACTTAACTCAGTTAGTAATAAAATATAAGAAAACATAGGATGATGGCTGTTCTGAATTTTATCGCATACTTCCTAGATTTTTAGAATTTTTGCTTAAAAATTCCGAATTTCGGATGATCTCGTTCTTTCATTTTTATCTCTGCAACCAGAGCATATTGGAAGTTCCCCAAGAAACACTTGGAAACTACATGCTTTACCTTTTCTGATAAAATTTGAATTGTTCAAAATCGTCGTGACGGAAAGAAGTTATGATTTTTTGAAAATGGTGCGACAGAACTTTCGGTTCAACCTAATACAGGGTGTCCCAAAAAAATGTTTAGAACGTTTGATCGTTAATATCTCTCTTCCCAAGAAGTCTTTTGCCTTGCTTCAGGTACCGTTTTGTAGAGCTGGCTTCAACTTAGATTTCCATTATAGAACGAATCACCCATCTCTCTTCATCACTGTAGGATTACGGTAAAAACTTGAAACATATGGTGTCAATGTGGAAAAAGCTGCCGTTTCAAAATTTTTCAACAAAACGTGAAAACTTGTGTATTGGGGTTTTTATGAACGCTGAGTTGAATACTCAACTATTCACAAGATTACGAAGCTTTCTAAACGGTGTAATCGCACTTTTTAGGAACATTGAAAAAAAGGCCGCTATCTCTCACCTGGCATAACTCTTCAATGAAGCATCATAATAAGTTGGGAACTTTACAGTCATAATCAGCAATTCTACATAGCCTGGTGCAAAAGTTTTCAGGCTGTTTTGTTTCCTTTCTGAGGCAAAACATGGCCTTTCATGGTTCAAACTCCTCTTTGAAGTTTCTACCGTAACCCTACAGTAATGAAGAGAGATGGGTGATTCTTTCTATAATGGAAATCTAAGTTGAATCCAGCTCTACAAAACGGTGCCTGAAGCAAGGCAAAAGACTTCTTGGGAAGAGAGATATTAACGATCAAACGTTCTAAACATTTTTTGGGACACCCTGTATAAAAGGAGGATAGCGTAGAAAAGTTCGTTGTCAACTATAAAAATTACCCAAAATACAACGGCCATCTACAGTAGTGATATCCAGTAAACAAGTTTTCATTAGAGAGAAGAGAAAAGCACATTGAAGTATGTGCCTATTCGATGCATTCAACCACGAGTGTCACCACCTTTCTCGCAAAGAGTCTGCAAAATATATTTGCTAAGCTAAATGATGTAGAATAAAACCATAGTACCAGACAAATAAATGACCAAGAGACATCACCTTGTCCGTGAATTTAACAAGGTCGCCTAATTTCATGATTTTTTTTTGGTAAATAAATTAGGCAGAATAACGCTTCCGCTTACGAAATACTGTGATCTAACATAAATTAATGATGTGGCTTTTTCATCGTACGCCCCTAGAACAACAGAGTATAGGTCCCACGGGCGGACCAACTCTCCTCTCCCCGCCCCATCGAAAATTGTTCAGAAAAAAGACTCGCTTCTTTCGGGTTTTTCTGCTAAATTAAAGCATGCACGACGTGGAAACTTCCTGGTCAAATTTTGAAAGTTTATAGTATATATGGAAAAAACTTAGTGCTGCCAGGAGCGGAGCCATTTTACACTTGATTTTCATTTACTAAATTCCAAAAAAAAATATATCAAATATTTGGATGAATGCATGAGTCTGTACAACACAGCAGCAAGTACGAATTTTTGGGAAATTCTGTAAAATCTAAATTTTGCACGAATTGTCATGGATTAGCTTCAAACTTTGCGCAAATCCCGAACTATGCTGATTTTTCAAAGTATTATGTAGAGCAGGCTTCTCTCTAACGAACATTGCCTCTCAGACATTTTTTCATGTTCATCTTGCTGCTTGGCAGTCAAAAATAAAATTCTTTTATATTTAGTCTAATAACTTGCTTTTACTTGTGAATAACCAATTATTTCTGAAGTTCTGTTCCATCAAGTTAACTTTGCGCCACATCCTCAGTTACTTAAGATTCAAGGATACTAAGCGCTTATTTTATAAGAAATTGCAAAAACTGAGGAGGAGGGTGACCAAGACCATGCCCCTCCATTTCGTTCAAACTGTGTAAATCCTGCCTCCAAGCAGTGGTGGAATGCTTGACATCAAATTTGGTTTATTCTGCGAATTTGAGCTGTGACCAGACGAATTCATCGTCTTATGTCTGCACTTGTAACAATTATATATTAGGTGGTCCAGAAAATATTAGGTTGTGACATAAGTCTTGTTACACTAAGCGAAAAATTTTTCAACGAAATTTTCTCTTTTTATTTACAAACTCAATCAACAAAATAACAACCATCGTGATCAACTATGTATCTCCAACGAATCGGAAGATCTTCGATGCCCTTCCTGTAGAAACCCTCTGTCTTCTGATCGAAGAAATTCTGAAGGCCGCATTTGAGGTCGTCATCATTGGTGAACGCCTTTCCATCGAGGAAATGTTGAAGCGATCTGAATAAGTGGTAGTCTGTTGGGGCCATGTCTGGTGAATGCGGCGGGTGGGGCAGAATTGTCCAGCCAAGTTCCTGGAGCTTCTGACGGGCGACGGTAGCCACATGGGGTCGAGCGTTGTCGTGGAGAAAGTAGATTCGATCCATTCTCCCACGAAGTTTTGCCGCCACCGTCTCGAGTTGTCTGCAGTAGACTTCTGCCGTGACTGTTGAATTCAACGGCAGAAGTTCCCAGTGGATCGGCCCACTCGCACACCACCAAATACAGAGAAGAACCTTTTTTGGGTGCAATCCACTTTTCGGCGTCGGAACTCCAGAATTCCCAGGCTTGAGCCACTGGCGACCGTGATGATGGTTTACATAGAGCACCCACTTCTCATCGCCCGTCACCAGATTCCTGAGCCACGCTGTTGTCCGCTTCAGAGAGAGCAGAGAAGATGCGATGTCACACCGAGTTCGAAGCTGCATTGCTGACAGCTCATGCGGAATCCATACCGACATCTTCCACACCAATCCGAGATCGTGCAGATGCCGAACCACTGTCCTATAAGAGAGCCCGAACTTCTCTGCCAAGCACCTGCTCGACTGCCTGGGATCTGCTTCAACAGCGGCCTTTAACAGCGTCGGATCGAACGAACATGGGCGTCCCGAGCGCGGCTCATCTTCCAACTTAGTGCTTCCTTCTTTGAACCGCTTGAACCATCTAGCCGCTGTCATATGAGAGACACTGCCTGGGCCCATCGTGTGGTTGATACGGTCAGCGGCTCTGCGCGCTGAGGACCCTAGACGGTACTCATGAAGTAGAAGCACGTGAAGGTGCTCTCGAGAAATCGCCGTGGAAGACATATCTCTTGCAGCTATTGGGTTGAGATGATGTATAAAAAATGACTTTTGCATATTCTTTATATACCCCAAATATGGGATCACCAACTTGTCTCTACTTGATTTTACAAGGAAAAGAAAAAGTGTAACAAGACTTATGTCACAACCTAATATTTTCGCTTTTTTGAACGAAGCCGCATTCCGCGGAACAAAGTTTCATTCAAAAAAAAATTGGAAGCATTCGTTGCAGTTTTCTATGCTCTTTCAAATGTTTATCTTTATATTGCACTTCAACAACGAGCTCTTATTACAGAAATTCACGAAGTTGTTCACAAGATCAAGTTTCGCTATTTAATAATTTTGTACTGATTCTCAAAAGATCCAATTAACGGATAAACAGAGCAAATCTAATAGGATACAAAACAGTTTTTTTTCTCCTTTCCATAATTCGCCCCCATTTCTTGACAAATTTAACAGCATTAATAACTTTTGGCAAACTTATATCACACACAGGCTTCAAGTACCATAAATTCTCGATTTTTCGTAGTTTCTGAAGTGGGTTATATTTAGCACTAATTTACAAAACAAATGAGCGTTCAAGGATTCGAATCAAACCTTGATTTGCCGGATACAGGTTGAGGCGCCTTCAAAAACATGAATTTTGTTGATTTTATTCCCCAAGACACTACGAATCGGAAACAAAAACACCTATCAAAGAGAGGAGTATGTTGCATTCCCGGGTTGCTCTCCGGTTGATGTTCTGGAAGCAAAGCTGGCACCGGATCAAGTTGGTTATCGTTTTTGGGACAAAAAGCAAAGGGGATGTCGTTTTTGTGGCCGAAAAGACACAAAAATTGCGATGTTCTCTCAGTCGATGTTTCGTTTTTTGCCTTCCTTTACGTTCACAAGGAGTCAAAGAGTACTCCGTAAGAAATTTTCAAGATAAAAGGAACTTCGATTTGAAATTTCCTTGGCGCCAGCTTGTGCCGAGCTCTGTCTGGGAATTCAAGCATAACCATATTTGATAGCATCAAAAAAATGGTGTTAAGAATTTTGAAAACTAAGCTGTGGAAGGGTAAAAAATTGTTTTGTATTCTATAGGGTTTGCGCAACGAATGCTATTGATATATCTTTGTTTCGCGAAATGTGGCGCTCGCTCAGAAAAGCGAAAAAATTTTCGGAACGACTTATAGGGGAATGAAGGTTGGTGGAAGTGGCTTCTTTAGATGAGATGTGCACCATATTGTAGAGCTTGGAACGCTAATTCCAAATCTACCTTTGCTATCTGCGGGCTTCTGGGAAGAGCTATGAAGATTTTTGTGCGTAAAAAGTTAAATGCAAAATTAGTATAGCACAGTCGTAACCTTTTCCTAACGTTCAATTGAGGCAGCAGCGAGTTGGTGTATTTGAATCAAGAATATTTTTTGCACCGAGTGACTCAACTACCAGTTAAGTCTTAGGAAAAAAATGTGACGTCTGATTTTCCACTAATCTTGCATTCAACTTCTTACTCACCAAAACTTTCATGACTCTTCGCCCAAAATCCCGCAGCAGATATCGAAGGCAGATTTGGATCAACGTTCCAAGCTCTACAGGACAGTATGCATCCCATTTTGAGGCCACTTCGACCAATCTTCCTTCCCTTGTCAGTATAAACGGCCTCTAGCAATGTACTGCCCGGCTAGCAACGCAAGTCGCTGTGTGGCGGTCACTACACAAATGTGTGAAAATTGATGTTGTATTCAAAGATGAGGACCATAGAAAACCTAGAATTTATCGCAAATGCTCTGTTGGGAAATCTAATGGGCAGGTAATGACAAGGGGTGATTTAGAAGACTTGTAGGATTGACACAAAATGCATGCTGCTAACAACAATCATAACAAAACCAGAATAATTACCAAAGCTTGCCTCACACACGGCAATTATCAACATCTCCTATTGTTATACCTCAAAACTAAATCGAAATCTCAACGTTCAAAAAAAATTTGATATAATTTCTCAACAATCGAGGAATTGAATTGTCCACAAGGAGAAAAGTTATGGCTTTGGCAGACTGAACAAATGCAGAGCATACACAGTTGCTCGAGTGACATTAAGACGTCATGTGAGCTTTAGGAAAACTAGAGATTTGTAGCTATAGAGCTACAGCATTTTACCTCCACTACAAAGCCATTTCCCGCCTGCTTATTGAT
The DNA here is from genome assembly GCA_958299035.1 of Cylicocyclus nassatus. Lineage (NCBI taxonomy): Eukaryota > Metazoa > Nematoda > Chromadorea > Rhabditida > Strongylidae > Cylicocyclus > Cylicocyclus nassatus. The sequence continues at coordinate 20,767,939 of CATQJL010000326.1, forward strand.
TGAAACAATGTGATAACCGTACAGAGATGAATATTAGACGTTTTTTGCCAAGCTTTTTCATATTGGGTTCATGTGATAGGGAGGGAAAAGCTTTAGCCACACTCTTCGAATTACATTCAACATGTGCAAACAAAGCTTTTCTCGGATTCCTTTGTATTATTTTCATACATGCACAACAATCTTTTGGATGTGCCTTTTTACCACCCAACTTCTGAGGGAAGCAGGGCAACAGGATATATAGCTAGGCACATGTTGAAAAATGACTGTCATGTAGGAGGTAGTAAACCATCGTTTCGGAAGAAACCCGAAAATAGCTCCGGATCACGAGTGGAGATTTTTTATTCTTATCTAACTTTTTAGAGTGGAAATTGCACTATGTTCAGCAATGGCAAATGGTAGCATGCAGATTCAGGAGTAGAAAATATTCAGAGAGGAATAAAATTTTTTAACGAAGCTAAAATAGCCTTTTCTCAAAATGTTTCAAAAAGTGAATCTCGACAGCAAGAATTTTCTTTTTTCTTGGTTTCATATTGAAATAATTCTTGTCATCAATGATAGATACTTTTGTCTCGGCAAAACCCAAAAGTTAGTATTGGAAAAACGATGAAACGTCCAACAATTTGTATCACAAAAATGATTTTTTTTTTTCGAAAAATCAATGGTGAAAAATGTGAAATGCGACTTTTTGAGAATGTTAGGTTGGAACATAAGTATTGCTGCAAAACAAATAGGAAATAACTCGCGTTCCTCCTACATTCACATAATTTCTGTACCATTCGATAGCAAAGAAAGCTCCGAAAAAAACATGAAAGGTTTGCATCAAGTTCGGTCCAAGCAGGTTTGAACACAAAATTAAAAAAATCCAGGTGCCCGACAATAGACAAATTCGTATTCATTCAAAGAAATCTTACGGGAACGCCAATTAGCTCCCGCATTTACAGTACACACCAAACACGTATAGACATCATTATAGCATTTTTTGTTGCTTAGAAATCGAGAAAACGAAAATTTTTATGTTTTGACAGAGTCATGCTGAGCTGTTTTCGCACTAGTAATTGTATACTGCAAGCCTTTGATTGTATAAACGTAAAACCCTAGCCTTATACAGCAGCTGGTTTCATAGAAATATTGAAATTGGCATAAAAAATGCGAATGAGAATTGCTAGATACATCCAAGCATCATTTTTGCGTAAATGAGGAAATTTTGTTTTCTCGATTTCCAGCCAAGGTAAACGTGCATGTGAATGTAGAAGGCAAAGAATATATTTTCTGAGCAAGTGGCAGATTCGCAGAATTCTTGCAAAAAAAGTTCTGATTTTTTTCTATTCCGGACAGTCGGATCTTTTTAGTTTTTGACTAAATCTCGCCTGAATCAAATTTGGGGCAAATCTTCGAATATCTTGGGTAGCGTTCGGTAGAGGTTGTTTTGCCCTATCGAATGATACTCAAAAACCTGTGGAATTTGAAGTGATATGACTTATTGCACTTTTAACTTGTTTTTGTGCAAGACTTACTTTCCAGCCCGATATTAGGTTGTCCCAAAAGTAAAATCCTTCTTCAAATAATCCAAATTTTTTTAGTAAACTCAGGATATCATTCGATAGAGTAGATCATGCTCTACAAAAAGACCATCAAGGATCCGTCTAAGTCGCATGCCATGGAAAGTTTGAAGCCAAAGTCAAAAAAGTTTTGTTACCTGAAAACTGAATTTTTGAGAGAAAGAATCCTACGGACCTCCAACTTGGTCATTATACAGTAGGCACATATTAACACTTGAATACTCAAATATGCCTTTACTGGATTTTTCCGAGCATACAATGCGAGAAAAAGATAGTCCAAAAACGGCAAACTCCTCTCCCTGCCCCACCCACATATGTCATTGTATACTACAGACCTTACTAAGTACAATCTCAAAAATTCGCTCCTCTACGTGCTCTTATAATCGAGAAGTACCAAGGTTTTACATGGAAAACTCGAAAAAAAAGGTGGCATTTTGACATTTTCGGATCATCTTTGTTTCTCAATTTTGAGCCCCAGAAAAAATTCGCCAAATACTTTTTTGGGTACTATCACGGTGGTGGGCATAATTATAAAGACACCCTAGAAATCGTTGTAATTTGCGTTCTTGTTGAAGAATCTATTCGAAACTTTGCTGTACTGCGCATGTTAACCTACCATGACCTCTCAAAGCGGCTCCCAGTCTTGTTGAGTTAGAAGGGAGAAATAGAAAAATGCGAACACCCCCCTACCGAAAGCTGGAACAAAATTGTAAAGACACCTGGTTTTGAAAACCATCGCATCGCCTGACTTTGAAATTCTTTTTGTACAGTTACATACTAAAATATGAAACATTTGCAACATATGCGACCTGTCATCCTTTTCAAAGAGAAATGTTCACTGCATTTTTTGCTTTCAAGAGCACCAGAAGTCAATCTACTTCAACAAACAACTGTTTTGAGAGGTTTTCAAGCTCTCGTTTATCCCAGATGATAGTCATGGAATCCGCTGAGCCTTTTCGATAAATTGGTTGAAGAGCGCTTTCGTAAACTTTGCGTAATCGCTGGTACTGACGGACAAACTCCAACCTTAACATAGGTTTTCACGCTTTCAAATCACAAAACTCAAAAACTTGTGTGCATAGCTAGGAAAGAATTTCGACGTTGGCATTATGGTTCAGCCGCAGTTGTCATCCACTGAATGTTGAGTGGAGCATCCTGCATAATCATAGCTAAATCAGACCACGCGATCGAACAGAAGACCGCTCAGAACTTCAAAATCTCAGCTAACCTATCCTTTGGGTAGAATTTGACATGAAACAGAAACGAAAGTAGTGCGATTTATGATTATCTCGAATCCACTGCTCTCAGAGAATTTTCGTGGAAAGTATTTCAGGTCTAAATCGCGACCGCATCATTACGGAAAATCTGAAAGTTGTTGCGGAAGCTGCATCACCATGTAAGCAATGTAATAAATCAAGTTCAGCACTTTATGACATCGCAAACTGAATTTTGCGGTTTAGAAGCGTGGCAAGCCTATGTTGAGGTTGAAGTCTTCCGAAGCGCTCTTCACCTCATCTATCCAGAAGGGACAGTGGATTCCATGACTCTCATTTGAAATGAATTAGAGCTTGAAAACTCCTCAAACGAGCTGTTTGTTGAAGCAAACTGATTTTTGGCGCTTCTAAAAGCAAGAAATGCATTGAACTACTCTTCTAGAAGGATGACGGGCCACATATGCTGCAAATGTTTCATATTTTAGTATGTAACTGTACAAAAAATTTTAAAGTCAGGGGAGGCGATGGCGTTCAAAAAACCAGCGAACTCAACAGAATAGGAAGGCTTTCTGAGGGGTCATGGTAGGTTAACATGCGCATTACACAGCAAAGTTGCAGACAGATTTATCAACAAGAACGCAAATTACGACAGTTTCTAGAGCGTCTTTATAGCTATGTCCAGTACTGTGTGTGTTTACTATACAAAGACCAAATTGGAAGTCCGCAGGGATTTTCTGGAAGGGGATTCGTTTTTTAGGGTAGCTGGAAAATTTTGATTTGGCATAAGAGCGAGCGGCCAGCAGTAGTCCGTCTGATCGGCCGGCAATACCCTTGCCGTGCAAACGGTCGACAATGACCTTTATCTTCTCTTCAAAATTCCCACACGTGAGCTAAACGGCACCCGCGTGGGATACGAGCAGAGTTTAGGTTTTCCTTAGCGCTAATGAGTAGCATCAAGAGCTTTCCTTGACCGGGGAGGCTCGAATGATCCTTTGTGAGCGAGGTTATGCTGCCGTGATCAAGAGTGATGGTTTGTGTTTTTCTGTAAAAGCTCGGTTCCCAGGATGTGGGACCAATATAATTTGAAGAAAAATGGGGGTCAAGATATCTCACAAGGGAAGGACCGTTGGTCGAAGTGAGCTTTCCACAAGTGGACCCTTAAGCGCCCCTAACAACTTGTCGTTGAAAACCGCAAACTCCCTCAAAACGTTCTCATATTTCGAAGTTGAGTATTTATGAACATATGCGGTAGTATGTAACAAAATGTTCAAAACATGATAACTTCTCACAAAGTGCACATATGAAAAAAAAACCCAAATACAGTCTCCATATTCACAAATTCCCAACAAACTGAATGAAGAATAGTACTGAATGCGGCTTTCAAATTTTTCGATATGAGTCAAGGTAATCTTATCGTTCTAGTCAATGTGAACTTTATTAGGGCATTTTCTTGATTTATCGGCAGTGCCCAAACTAGAACCTGTACAGTTTTCCCATTTCTTTTGCGACTTTGGTGTCAACAAGTATCAAGGGCGCTCCCTTGCCCTTCGAAGCCTCTAGGGATATACACCGAACAATTTGCAGATTGCAAAAATTTTGGCTAGACATATGATCCAACTCTTTACTACCTATTCCACAGTCTCTGCAGTTATCTTCTCGGCCATTCCTCCATGCATGTGCAGTACTTGGCGGCGCTAACATTACGTGACAGACGGTCAATCTGAGGAAACTATCGCTCATAACTTCTCCAAAGGATGATTGAGCGGCTAAGGAACACTGATTTGGTGTTAGAGTATCAAGACCAACAGAATGATATGCATCACATATGGAAAGCCTATTTCGACCCATTGTCCTTCCCTCGTCAGACAAATCACCCGAAAACCAAGCAAGAGGCAAACCTTCCCCTGCAGGTGGCGAGCAGTAGTTACCGTGCGTGCGCCTCACGTTACAGGGAGGGAAGGGAGGGGGAGAAAAAACACACACAAAAACGCAAACTTTCCTGGGAAACTTCTCATGCTTTTGATAAGCCTTCCCCACCCCCCTCCTAGTACAACCATTAATATAATCTCGGCATTCATCATTTGGCCATCTATCTATTCAACCTATATCCTTCTATTGTCAAAAATAAGTCAAAGTGGAGCAAATCTTCGGAGATAAAACGGCGCTAATGATTTTTGAAAAGAGTGGGTATTAGAATGAGTCTGTGTGATAGTACGAATGATGGCTAGCTTTGTGCTTAATTACCAATTTCATAAAGCTCTTTAAAATATTCTGAAAATCAATAAGCAGGTCCAACGAGTGAGTGAAGAAGTGAAGAACGATGACGTTCTTAGCAAATAACTGACAAGAAGTTCAAATTTTGAAGATGTATTTTAGCATGTAGCTAATCCTGGCTTGGTAAATCAACAGCGTACCTAATTGCATTCTCCATGGAGAAACATTTTCAAACCTTCATTTTTTTAAATAGGAGTAGGAATCGCATCGATTCATTTTGGAGCGATTTACAAAGTAAAAAAATTATTTGACGCAGAAACCGCATTAGACAATGAGGTCCTCATTAGAAAAGAGAAGTCGTGGGCCCCCAATTCTTCTTAATCAGAAGTTTTTATAGTGCACGATTTATGATGCCAATAACAAACAGCAGTAGAGTAAGATTATGAAGTTGAAAAGTTATAATAAAAGGCTGCACACCTTTTGAAACAAGCGCTTTTTGGACGGTGCACACAAAGGAGAAAAAGTCCTAGGCATTTATGAATAGCGACGCTTTACTGCGTACTTCACACTTCATCTATGCAATGCAAATGGAATTTGTTTCACTCGGAGGTGCGTCTTAGATGGAGTCCTCAATATGTAAATTGCGAGTTTTGGAATAGCAACGAATGTTTAGCGATGAAAACGAGTGAAAAAAAATTTAAATCGCGAAAGCTAAAACATCAAACGTAATTTAGGAAAAATTCGATATATACATAAACACAGGTGTGAAAGGCCCTCATAACGACTGCTTCATTTTTACAAAGCACCTGTTTTGTTTTTACCACAACTCTTCAAACTTTTCAGTTGCACTGAAATTACGACACGTGTAGCAAGGCCAAAGCAGAAGGTGAGTAAAGAAAAGCTGGTTCCCTCCAGCTTCGAGCTGTGCCTGACAATCACACCAGTAATATTCAGCTTATGTGATTGTGAACAAAGCAATAAGTCATCCTACAAGATAGGAGCATTCGGTTATGAATGAAAATTTGGAGTGTCCTGTTGACGAAAACGCACGAAATCTTTTCCGACTCTATTTAGAATTGCAGATAAGCAATCGCAATGATTTTGCAACACATGAAGTGTCCAAGTGTCCAACAAGATTTTTAGAAGTGGTGACGAAAATTCCGTGCTGACGAAAATGTGAATAATTTTTTTGCGCTGTACATTTTTATTTATATCCATATTTTCTCGAAAAGAGTGTGCTATAAAATTGCATGCATCTCTGTGCTTTGACAAATAACATGCTATGCTTGCTATAACACGTTTACTAACTTATCCACACAATTTTAGCCTCGAATTTGTTCTAGTCAACATTTCGCCATTCATTAGGCATAGAATGCACCATCATTTAGTTAAAATTAGTAGATGATACAGTAACCTAATTAAACAGCAATAACCAGTCACATTATTGTCTGTATTCGCTTTTCTCTGGTCGAAGTACTCTATGAAACTAAAGAAGAAAATTTTACATCTCCTACCTGAACAAATGCACCAAAAATGTCACTTTTGTATTTAAGAGGACTCAATGTATGCATTTTGCTTGATCGTCACTTCAAAAGCTTTACAGTAAAATCGTGATGAATATTTCTCCGTCGAGCATAAAGGATAATAGCCTTTGTTAAGAGGAGTTTGTATTCAGAATAAGAGGTTCTGAGCTCATCTGAAACAATGAAGTCTCTTCATTTTAATTCAACAGGAGCTGTCTTAGTCTTTCCCTCGTAAGTACAGTCTTTTCGGTTTACGATAGAAATCATAGGATTTAAGAGGTTGAAAGATGACTTTGATTCCCCGGATTGTGACAGATTTGGGACTAACGCTCAAGACTTTGGCGCCAAAATTACCCAAATTTATGCGACCTTTCAGCTTTCACAAATGCACGCATATAAAAGTGAACAAATTCCAGTATTGACTAACAAGGGAAGGATACTTGGTGACCGTAGTCTTTTGCAATGAGATGTATACCTGTAGATGCGCCTTGAAACGCTGATTCCAAATCTATCTTCACTATCTGCTGTGCTACTCTCTGAATGAAATTATGGACTTTTTTCCATATCGATTTTACGAGATTTAGGCAGTCAGAAGCGTCAGAATCCAAGCTTTTTAGACTCCGATTTATCGGAGTCAGTTTTTCTAAGCTTAACGTAAAACTTTACTTTAGTTGGACGCTCTTTTATGGTGCGTAAGCGAACATTTTAACGATATTGGTGAATCCTGCATCAGAAACAGTGCAAATTTTAGTGTAAAGAAATGTTCATAACTTTTTTCGGAAGAGCGCACAGCAGATACCGAAAGCAGATTTGGAATCAGCGCTTCAAGATACATTTAATGGTGTACTTTTCATTTTAAAAGGCCCCGGTCACCAAGTATCCTTCCCTTGTAAGACTTTAGAATCATATGGCTGCTAATTTGCGATCTGATTGGTAATGTTCTCCTGCGGTGGAAAGCATGTATGATTAGGAGGGATGTTATGTAATTCCAAAGATGGGGGAGATTATTTTTGTTCCAAGAATGTACCTAGAACTAAATTAATTTATATCTTCCGTAGATAAAACCTGATTTCTTGAGTACACTCATATACTTCGCAAGGCAGTAAACAGGGCTCGGCACAGGTGACTTATAAGCAAGCTGGATATCGTTTTTAAGACAAAAAGCAAATGAGATATAGTTCTTGTGGTCCCAAAACTAGGATTTTTTCTTTTTTTCAAGTCGACGTTTCGTTTTCTTAGTCGAACGGATATTTCGTATAAGGGTCAAAGGGGACTGTAAAATTTGGCGAAAATCAGGGAGGACTTCGTTTTTGCATTTTCGGAGTGCCACCTCTTGCTGAGCTCTGGCAATAATCTGGCATAAATCTGTGGATAATGAGGTACCTAGTCCTGGTATTATTTTGCAGAAAACTAAGTTCTGTTTGCTGTATGTCATATAAGTTCAAACTTCCACACATCGAGAAATGATGCTTGATTAAGCGTAACTATGGAATAATAAGTCATTAATCATATATGTCATACAAGCTCACAACCTAGACTCAGCAAAAGAGACAAACTGTAAATTGAATCTAGAATCATTTTACAGCACATTCAAATCTGTTTCAGTTGAATTTTATTCAACAAAAATTCGTAACACATGTAACAAGTAAGTCAGAAGGAAATCAAAAAAAATAGTAAAGTTAACAACAGGGTATGCAGATAGGAAATGAACAGTTCTAGGGAAAAGCACCGACTCAAGTGTAACGAGTATCAGAATAATCATATAGTATTCATATAACAGTGGCATTCGCAGAAAATTTTTCTTTTGCAAGGAGAGAAGGAAGGAAATGAACTTCACTCGTCATGGACTCCAACATCATTCATTCCTGACTCCTCCCTGGGGGCACATTGATATATATATACACACAAATATTTATGTATTTATATACGAATGTGCACAAATGACATCTTTGCGTGATATTGACATAAAAATGTGGATTTAAGAGAAGCCGGTGCGGCTAAATTGAAAAGGAAACAGTACCCGACAACAAGTCTCATTTTTTTGGACACTGTAAGAGCAAATCCTGGACAAGAAGTAGCTCTAACTTAGTTCAGAATGAGGTTCATCGCAAAGTGAGTATACAAACACATCTGAACACTTTCGCAAGCTAAAATCTACTGAATGACATGAACAAAATTGCTTCTAAGAAGGCATGTTGTAAGTTAGTGAAAAAAAGCACAGAAAAATACATTGGCTAGTGGATTCCAAGGGGTGCAATGACTGTGAAAGTAGCGGAGAGCAAGTGTGGAGCCTTTTGTCAGACAATACTAGTTGCAAAGTCGTTACTGGTCTTGTTAGCTTCGGAACTGCCGTTCGAGGAAGTGAGACTAAAGTTGGCCGAATCGTCGTTTCTCGCGCCGACCACCTTCACCGTGTGCCGCACAGTCGTCGATCCGGTCGAAACGTTGCGATTCGGTTTCTGAAGGGTCCGATCCGAGAAGGAACCGTCCTCGCCAGCACTTGCGTACACCCCTCCGCCAGCTCCAGTTCCACCGTTGTCCGTTCGACCGTAGAGGGATGCGCTAGCTTGAGGGGAGCCAGGTGTGGGCGTTTGGCCGTCGTAGTTACTCGCTGAACCTTGACTCGTCAATGTGGATGTGGGAGTGAAAGACTGCTCTTGTTGGGAAGAAGATGCGGAGACGCTTGGCTGAAAGAGTTCAAAAATGCAGAATTTGTTAGAGCACACTCTATAGCCTGTCTCAATGACAGTGTGACACCTTCAGAGACTTGGGCCCTCGTGACCGCGTCGCTCAAGCCTTGCGTTGCGTTCGCGAGGCTTCTCTATTTTGATAGAAAGTTGGCAGGCGCGGAAGGATAAAATACGTTCTCAAGAGTAGGCGGGACGTACTCTGACAATTTAGGCTACCTCCGCAGACGGTGATCTTTTAGCAATGCTGTTGCATGTCGCTCGAGGATCAGTAGTCCGCGGAGGCAGCACAAAGTGGTAGAGTGTTCCGCTACCACGTTCCAAGGGCGCAAGGCAGCGCGAGGCGACTGCGCGGCCTCGAGGTGCTAGAGCTGTGACACTGTCATTGAAATAGCCTATACATATATTGCTGACATGCCCCATGCAATGAAAGTGGGGAGGAACGAATTCCGTCAATAGGTTCCGCCTACGCGGACTACTTGTCCTGCAGTGCTATGATATACCTAGTGAAGATCAGTAGTCCGTAGGGGCGGCACCTAATGGCGAAATCTGTTCATCTACCCTGGAAATGGGAATCGTGCAAAGAAAAACCCGCGCTATCTCAAAATCGCCAAGAAAAAAGATACAGCCAGTAGACAATGAACGACAACGAAACAACATACAGATTTTAGATGTTGACCACCTTATTCGAGCTCCACAAAAGCTGACTAGGTTGCCCAGGTGGTGCTCTCTGCGTGGCCCACTGTGATGGCACGGATCCATAAACACCACCTTTTTCAGTGGTGTTAAATGAAGTCAGCTTGATGGCAGATCTCTGATAGGGTGATTGGTCCCTAAATACATTCAAGGGTAATTTCTTTTCACTCTGGATATGCATTAGGGTAGAAGTAGTTAGATTGCCGACATGCTTTGCACGCACAGCCAACAGCACCGGCTATTATGTGCGGAGACGCATGGCTTATGGCAGATGTCCGCGCAGGCTAAGGACATGAAGTCTTCAAAAAAAAACTATGTACCTCGCCGATGTCGTCATGGCGTTGGATCCTCCACTTAGCCCAGTGATGGAGCCTCTCTCACCCATAAGAGGACTCTGCCGAATTCCAGAAATTATAGAAGGAGTATTCTGGAAGCATAGTCTGGCTTGAATGTGCATTTCTGTAGAATAAGTCGTAAAAGCTGGTACCATTTGCTGTTGTGAATAGCTGTTGCTGTTCAGAGTAATCGAATTCACTTGCTGCCCAGGTGGAATAGGAATTCGTGACTGTAAATAAAACACGAGATGACACAAGAATCCCCCATGAAAGCACTGATACCTGTGGTGGCATTCTGGCATAAGTGCCGTAGTTACTGTAAGTGTTCTCAATTTTTCCATACGTAGGATTATCGGCGCTATCCCTCCGTTGATATAATGAATGCTCCTTGGCTTTATGAATAGATGCATATGCTTCTTGTTGCTAAATACTCAACATTGATGGAGAACAATTCACAATTTATGAAGAATTACCGTGGGCCATTGCCCGGCAGGGATGCTTCTCTGCACAGAGGGTGGGTTCCTTTGGAGCGTTGAGTTGTACGTTGGATTCTGATTTTTCTTAAATGCGGTATTTAGGCATTGATCATCAACCGCGCAAATTGATACCTGTAATGTGCCAAAGGTGTTCTGAGTTCTAGCATCTGGAGGAGAGTTCCCACGCAAACTGAGCTGTGTAGAATGAGGAGCTGGACCATGGGCATGTCGTATCACCTGTGCAGATAGATATGATGAAAAAACAATTAAGTCGAATGTGAGGTTTCATGAAGCAGTGACAGGAAAACAATGGAAGTGTGTGATAACATGACTTCATGGTTCTGGCCTGAAGGAGGTTTGCAAGCTAATTTAGTCCATTTAGAGATCCCAATTAGATGGCCTTTATTTGAGTTGATTCTTGCATCAACATTTCGAAATTTTAACCACACCTTCTTGCGTAACCGAATATTTCGGAACACTCCCAAAACAAGACCTTTCGAGTTCAAAGAGGTATTGTCGCCTCTCCCTCCTTTACTTGCTGTTCACAGACAACGAACAAAGAGAGTTGCTTACGGACCGAAAAAGCAAAAATGAGCAGGCAGCAGTAAACAAGCCTCTTCAACAGTAAGGTACGGGACATAAATCTTTCACCATCGAATGTTAGGAGCAGCCAATTCTCTGGCTTGGCAGAGATCCAACTCCTAGCTTTCTTTATTTTTGCAATTTGTAAAGATTGATACATGATGTTTAGGTACTCAGAAAACAAGACAGCGATTTCTGATGCTTTTCAGGGCTCGATGATTTTTATGGAAAATAAAATATACTTTCGATTAAATCTCTGATTCATGATTAATCTGGCAAGATTCAATACACAAGTTGCAAAAAACTTCTCGAATAACGTCTTCTGCGGACAAACAAGTTTGCTTGGCTGAAATAATTGAAAAAAGAATTTCTTGAGCATTCTAGTTGCACTTAGTGCAAGAATCAGTTATAGCAGGTCAAGTGCAGGCTTTTAAAGAATACCCAAATTTACAAAAAAAAAGCCAAAAATCCAATACGGTTTATTTGAGTTTTGACTATGGTTTCATGACCTACTCTTTCTAGCTAAGAGAAATTGGTACCAAACGGATATTTCTACGAATAGTGATGATGTTTGAATCATTATTAACAAGTTGTTTTTGTTTCGTATAATCTTCAAAGTGTACGATGAATTAAAAAATACTATATACAACAAAAAGTATGAGATATAGGCGGATTCGTCCGTTCGGGTTAAGTTGAGCAGGCAAGCCCTGGTAACTTTAGTCACATTTTTGCGTTTGGTCAGGGAACACGAACTCGGTTGAGGATTTACGCCATCCGGAGAATGGAGAACGACCAGTTTGTTCCAGCCAGGGACTCAGATTGGCTACCTGCTTCTACTGATACCACTTATTTCATGCATGTGTTCTTTTTGGAGCACTTTGGTGCATGTGAAATAAATAAAATAAATAAATTAAATCAAAATAGTTTTCAAACAAAATCAAACGGAGTTTTCTATGATTTTTGTTGTAGGGCTTACGTACCAATCAATGTTTTAACAATTCATGAAGAATAAGCTCCTACCGAATTATAGGTAGCGGACTCCTCCATAGGACGCTGGATCAAGCGAGAAGTCTCTGGTGTATTGCTTGAGCTCTCGTCGAGAGGAAGCTTCCTACAATATCTGCAATTTCTCGATTTCATGGATCAAAAGTAAAAGCAAATGAAGAATTCATGATTACCTCGTGTTTGGACTTCCCTGATTCCCATTTGACTTGGACCAGTACATTTCATCCGGAGCATCAAAATGTCCTCGCTGGATATGTCGAAGAAGAGATTGCTTTGCTGCTTGGTCATCGGTAATAAACATCTGCATATTACGAACACTTGCTAGGTGAAGTTTCGCAGCATGGACAATTTATAATAATAACTTACATGATCCTTCTGCATAACAATAAGTGAATTTTTCAATTGCGACGGATTCTCGTTTCCTTTGATATGGCCGGTTGTTAGGCCTTTCTGAAATTTAAGGCAATAAGTCACTAATCTATCAACCTAACAATTGTCAATCCTGATATATTCGGAAGTTTCCTTTCGATTTGCTGAGACATTTCTAGGTCAAAAGTGTAGTTTGAACGTTTGTTTTGGTTTTATGGACACAAGATGCCCCATTTACATCAATGCAGCGGGGGTGATAGATCTTCCTCTCAGTTTTTAACAGTTGAACCTTCGTCTCGTTGAGAAGACATAAGTGCTTTCAAACGCATTCCAGATAAAAGATATTAATTTTAATATTAATTAGAAGAAATGCCGTTGATTCTCAAAACTAACATACTCTGTTAGTAAGAAGGTTGAATTACACAAATCAACCTTTCGATACAACTTAGCAACTCACAAAAAAAGCTGACATCGCCTTTATAAAAATAAAAATCCCACCTGCAAGGCATAGATCTGATGCGCTTTGTGGGCCACATTGAATGTCCACTCCCTCTTCAGCGTCAACATCAACCACAACAATATCCATGTAAATAAGTAAACAACATCCACAATAATGCAGGTTAACAGTAGTGGTTTCTCCTCATGCTGAAAATAAAATAGAAATTTCCAATACTAAAATGTATGTGGTTCCCTTCACTATCAGCATACACTAATGAAAAGGCACCATCTATAAGCAGCGGGAAAGCAGTTAGTTACAAAGTCTACAATGTTATAGGCTGTCTGGTACTTTTCCGTTATTCGGACCCATTTTTTCAAAAGAAAAATATTGCTTCTATCCTTTCACCATATCTTATCCCAGCCTCACAGGAAACAGTGTCAACCTTCTGCAACGTGTCAAAAAAATTTGACATGTCATCTACATGTTTGACAGGTTTTACCAAGAGTTTGTGTTACCCTACCTAGCGATGTAGCTTCAACCTGTTTTTTTAGTCAATTTTGACCTCATTTCGATCAAACAGTTTCAAAATTAACATTTTCATAATGATGACGATATACTGTTATCAACGAAGAGCCAAACTTGCTCAGAATAAAGAAAATGGCTAGGATTCCGACATTCAAGAGGCGAGATAAGCAGCAGCAAAGTTAAGCTACCATTTATAACCTTTTCTTGCTAAATTCGCATGGTCAAAAGGGTTTGAAGAGAAAGATACTTTTGATCATTGCTGAAAGCAAAAGATGTTCTAAAATAAGTTCATGATTGTTTTGCTCTTATGTAAAACAGTCGAACAGCTTCAAAATGATCACAAATTCTCCTTTATCTCACCTGAAATGGTTTCGAAAAAAACATGTCAAAATGAACCAAAACATGTCAATTTTTTCGTGACACGTGGCAAGGAGGTAGCCATCATAGAATCTATGAAAAATTATTCTTAGACTAAAAAACATATAATATGAGAGGCTTTTGAATAAATGGGTCCGGATAACGGAAAAGTACCGGCTGTCTCAATGACAGTGTCACACCGCTAGCGACCGGGTCCTCGCGCCGTCTCGCACAGGCCTTGCACCGCGTTTGCCAATATGTATTCCCACTCCCGCCAGCCTTGAGCTCTACGAAAGCGGCGCAAGGCCAAGCAAGGAGGATGCGAGGATAAACCGCTGGAGCTGTGACACTGTTTCTGAGACAGCCTATGATCACGACCTCAGGATGATTACCTGATAGAGAATCATAAGCGCATAGATAGTGGGTGCTCGAACGACGACAATCAAGACGAGAAGCACGATGGCCACAGTATGCGGGGCATACCTGAAAGCAAAACCTCTCAATGAGGGATATGATGAAAGATAGAGCTAATACAACTTACCCATCACAACAAAGTTCGCGGCTTGGAGGTCTAGAGTAATTTCTTCTTCTGTATTCACTGTATTCACTCTGTCCAGCTGAACTATCCGTGCGAATATGGTTTTTTGCTTGGAAATTTAAGACGTTCACCTGCAAAAATAGGGCTTCACAGAATTACAAACACACAACACCAAAAAGAGATATCAGATAGATGTTTTATGAAGCTTAGGACTGTGGTTTCAGATAAGTCATCTTAGATCAGGTCCAAGAACAGCAGCTAGACAATTTCGAATGGATGGAGAGTCGCATAAGGGAATCCTGATTACAGAAAAAACCCCTTAGTACCCAAAGCAATTACAAATTACACGACGTCAGCTATACACTTTTTGCGCAGAAAAATGAGATTATTCTCAAGACAGAGAAATGAGTAGTACCATATAATGCATTGGAAAGCTAAGTCGCTCCCCCTTCGTGAATGGGCCCCATTGCGTAAGCGACTTGCTCAAATTTGGAAATAATTGAAACAACTTCTAGAGTTTTGAGATTCAAATTAGCTTTGTGAGATAAATAATTTCACTGACTCAAGCCCACAGAATATGTGAAGCTAAAAACAATTATTGAAGAACCCTAACACCAAGCCCTCCCATTCGAGAAGAATTTCTTGTCCGATTCCCCAGAAAGGTTTTTGGACCGCCACTAATACACTGTTATCATATTTCCATCTTCGACCGCATAAAAGAGGATTGAAATCCACTGTAAATAAGCCGCAAAGAAAAACAAAGAAAAGCAATCCTTTTCCATATGAGCAGTCATGATTCAGAAATGTGGATGGTAATTGTTGAGTGTACTCACAAAATATTTGTTGTATCCATAGGAGTACAGAGCGACAGGAGCGATCGCCATGAGAACCAAGGATGCGACGAAGGTGGCGATAATCACATAGGGGTGATAGAAAGGCCAGTTTCGTGATTGCACGAGGTATTGCCCTGGAGATTGAAAATTATAATATTCAGCTCATTTAATCGCAAAACTGGGATAAAATTCTCACCAAGTCCCACAGGTCTCAAGCTGTTGTAGTTGGTCTCCTGTATCCGAAACAAAACGGTAAAACTCAAATATCCCCATATAACGGCAGCACAATGAATCACCATGTGGAATGAGAAGGTCAAACTAAAATCGCAATTTTATACAGGACGTGAAGTTGAAAATGGATGTATTTTACCTGAAGGGCTTTGATACCCGCCAAAAAACCGCTGGATATGCACAAGCATAAGCGATGAGGGCTACGATCAAATTCACAAACTCAAGTGAAATTCCAAAAAGTCGGAAATTCATCAACACTGAAAAAAAAGGTTGTACTGACCCTGTACATCGAGCAAAGAAGGAACGTTGCTGGGCATAAATTTTTCAGTTGTAGTGTGTGTGTTTAATTCAATTATACATATGCGAAAAAAGTTTGGATTGAACTTTTTCTTTTAAAAAATTCATGCCCCTGGTGCAAAGCTTTCCTCCACGTTTACTAAATACTCTGAATTTTTGATTGAATTTGATTGACATACATGGTAAGAGGTTAGGAGCAAGGGGAGAACCGCGCAGCTCGTCCGCAGTGATTTGAAAGCCCGTGAGTCGTGTTTCACCCATTGGCAAATTCGTAGCGAGCTGTCGAGCTCGTTGATAGATGAAATCCATTTCCGTGTTCAGAAAATCTCCTAAAAAACATCACTTTTATTCCTTGCTGAACTTTGCAAAGAATTTGATGTTGCTTGGTTCTTGTTTTCTAAGGCTAAAAATTGACAGTGCTCAGAAAAACAGCGCATTCAAAATCATAATTTTATGGTTGACGTTTCGCGGTTTGTAGTACTCAATTGCATAAATGGGATGAACCGGGACTGCTAGGGGCGGAGTTTGCCATTTTTCTCCAGTTTTCTTGTTTAGCCGCGAATAAAATATAGAAGTTATAATATGGATGGAAGCATGTGTTGCTATATGGAGCAAGCTGGATGTTTGCATGATTTTTTTTGGACGCGAAGATTCGGCTGTGGTATTATAAACTGTGCATGGATTTCGGCTTCAAACTCTAAATAAATCATGTTTTAGAGGGTTGTTTGGCCGTCAACTTGTATAGCAGTATAGTTCTACCAGATGCCGGTCGCCTAAGAAACGACATTATTTTCTTTTCAATCTAAAAACTTTGTATCACATTGTCATTCTCACACGAATACGCTTGTGCTACTATGCATGCGAGTGCCTATTGTCATTGTCATTGTCATGCTGACCATATGGGCAAGATAAGAGTAGCCTAATTAGCTATCCTAATGACGCTCCACAGTTTCGGTCCTAGACTGGGTATAATCCCACATAAAGTGAACCCTTGGTCCATATACTTGACAGACAAGTGTGAGGATTGTTCGCTTCGGGGTTGTCTGAGCCAGAGCAGCTCCCTGGGTAGTGAGAGTTGCAGACAGCGGCTGCACAGCTACGCACTATTACAATGATTGCTCAGGCAATACTTGAGAGGAGCCATTTCGCAGTCGCAAAACGACTTCTCTAAAAACGTAGTACATGGAACAGCTAGCTACAAGCAATTTGTCTACTTCTATCAAGTTCAGTGTGTATGCACATAAGGGAAATTAGGCACGAAGAGAGCTTCGAGAGATCATTTTTTGACAATAAAAAAATACATAAATGAAATGAATCAGCAAATGCCTGATAAGAACGCGCTTAGAATGGAGTACCCTTGTTTGGAGAATTTTTACGACCATAAAGCTTTGCTGCGATCTTTTGCGCATTTCATCCTCCTTTAGTTGTTACAACATCTGCTCTAATGCCTCTGACTCTCGAGCAGACTATGGGTTTTTATAGGCCAGAACCGAATGACCTTCTGAAAAAAGTGGTATCAAGCGAACAACTAGCAAAGGTTGGATTTTTTTTTCAAAGTTTAACTGAAAAGAAAAACCTCTGCATACGGTATATAAATGAAAACATTTCAAAATGGGTCAGCGTCAGCCATGCGCAAATCGAGAGAGCACATGGGCAGGTATTGCTCATCATGTTAGGTTTGTTCATAATTCTTGCACTAGAAATACATAAAGTCGTGTTAAAAATGTTCAAAATACATTTCACCTTATATAACTTATTGTGACATGTAACAAATCTCCGGGTGTATGTCAAGAGGCGCGATTTTTATCGCCAGATGGACACTGGATAGCACATAATTAGACTTTTATAACATTCTGAAAGCATTTAAATTTTAGAAAGAGATATATCAAATAGTTGCATGAGTTGCTTAATCTTGCTGCCTTTAACCAATTCAGAACAGCAATTTTGAAGGTCAAAAACCGATGAAAATGCAGTTGAACAAATTCGTAAGCATTTCGGTCCGTCTTCCAGCAAAAGCCACCAAACTCAGCAAGTGGCAACCTCAGACAGATAGTAAGCCAAGGCACTTCATCCGTACTTTTTGAAGCCTCGCATAACACTAAACTGAAGTTTTGAGTTGGTGACAGCCGGAGAAATTGCGCCTCTTGACCGTTTCCCCAAATCTCTCACTCACTATGCCTATCAAGGATTTTGTTCCCAACAAAACAATGCCGAGTAAAAGAACTCGAGAATCAGAACTACCCAGGTACATCTCCTCCAGTACAAATTCCTCGATAAAAAGGATAAAAATCACAATCGAAGTAAATTTAGATCTTGTTGAGCCTTTTAGCGCTTGCTGATGAGATTCAAAGAAGTTTTAGTGTCTTCATCAGTTTGCGTCTGTAAGCCTACATATCCGAATTTGTATCAAAATGATATGCCGGATTTTTGGCTAAAGAAAAGTTGACCTTCGCAAGGCAAATTGCACTGAACGACTTCACTAAAAACGACAAAATCTTTTTTTTTTCTCAAAAACTTCCGCACACAACTTTTGTACATTCCAATACAACTATTTCTTCTTTTTTCCATTACCGTGTCTACAAAATAATTCTTCGCATAAGCAATGCGATGCGCAAAGCGCTCTGTTCTGGTGCGTGCCATCTCGTAAGGATAGTGGGGTGAACGCAGATGTGCGACATCTGCTCATTACATAATGTAAACATGAGGCGTGCCCTTCGCTAGTGCTCACCCTTGAAACTCTCCGGGTCATCTATCTTTCACCTCTTATCACTGTTCATCTAGAGCAATGCTTGTGGTGCTCATCTTCACAAAATGGATAGCTCCAGCGCAACAACTTTTGGCTTTTTTGGGAGTTTCTAATTTCGTTTCGCTGTTCTTCTGCACCACATTAACCGTCCTTCGGCCAAGGATGTATACGACGCGAATATATCAGTACTAGTGAGACTTGCATCCCCAAAGTGCATGGCCGTGCGAGGAGGAGCAAGGCGATGCGCTTTCGCATCGTACTGCGGCTACTTGTTAGCCGAACAAAACTCGTATATCACTCCAATGCATTCGAGAGCAGACAGTGCTAGTGCAATCCCTCGGCTCAAGGCCCGTGGTATGCAAAATGAGATGCGGAAATGCCTAGCTAGGAAAAAAAACTACTCAGGCCTATGATGACATTTGCTTACCCGAGTTCACAAAACCATAGCGGTAAAGTTGGGAGATCATGAACTGCTGAGCAAGTAGTTGACAAAGAGCTGTCACGACGTGTATTTGCTGAGGCATAGGTGGACTGTGCTGCCAGCATGACTTCGTTCCGTGAAGGCATCCTGAAAAAAAAATTCCAACACTTCAAAACACCATGAAATGTTCCCATCCCAAAGTTCTTGTACAATTTCTTGCGACTAAGATTAGTTGAGTTTGATCTAAAGAAGGGTAATCCGGAAGCAAGAACAGCGTCAGTTTATGCGACCATGCTCTTTTGAGCACAAAATACGAGGAGTCCTAAACAAAACATCTGGTTCAAAAATGTTGGTGCTTTATGGCACAAAACGACCACCAAAGTTCGCGCATATATGCGCTTTAAGCACTTGTGAAGAAAATGCAGAGCTGTGAACAAAGAGAGATTCGACTTTTTAGGGTACAAGATTACTGAAATGTCAAATGACTTTTTCGCAGAGAAAATCGTTTCTCAGTTAAGAAAAAATGCGGAGCACTTGAAAGAAGAATTCATCGGAGCAGACAAAGTTACTGAATTGCCAACTTTTGCAAAAAAAAATTCCTTGATTTGGGTAACGCGATCACTAAATGTAATGTAGTACGCAGAGGATTATGAATGATTACGAATGCATTCAGAAGAAATCGGTAAAAATACAGCCCCAAAAGACTCCGAGTGCACTTAAAGACTTTTGTACAAAAAATACAGCCCCACAGTTCATGTCTTGAATTTTTATTCGCAGTGAATTTACTGCCAGGTAGCATCCAGCAGCATGTTTCAGTGTATGGAATCCAGATCCGTTTCATATGGGTAAAAACTCATACAGCCATTGTTTGACAAGCAAATGCCGCTATTCACAAGAAAACGATTGCATGTGGATTATGCTTGGTTTTTGCTCAACCTATGAAATCCCAGGCATTTCATTCGGAGCGCGCATCGTCCGCATTCAGCATTTCCATTGCGACTGGCTCCTCCCCCCCCCCCTTCCCCCGAAGGTGAACTGCCTATATGTCCAGCGAGTCCTGAGCCCCTCAGGGCGCAATAATTAGGATTCTAATCTCTTTTACGACCATAGTATGTCCCTTGTGCCGCGAGCGCTGCCAGAATATTATATAGACTTCCCTTTGGGTACTTTTATTTGCCAAGGATGCAATACGATGAAAAGTTGTGTATGACTTAGTGTAAAAAACAAATATATTGAGAAATATAAATCACCTGATTTTTCTCCTTTTCGATTGCGTGAAACCTCAATGACACGTTCTTCTCGGTCAGCGAGTTTTTCGTTGTCTCCGGCTATATTGCCCGATTTGAAGAATCCAAAGGAGAAGAAAAGCAAAGAAAGTGGGATACACGCAGCATAGAGGGTTACATAGACCGTCAGCCAGGTGTGAGGGTATCCACCAGTCGGCCATTTCATTTCCGTATAGAGTTTATACCTGAATTTTGACATAATTTTGAGTGTAGAGACATACGACGTACTATTCAGGGTTTTATCAATAATTTAAATAATTTGATCCATAAGAGAGAATTAAGTATTTACACCGTGACGAAGTCGGTAAATTTTTATGAGAAGGTATCAGAAAATCAAGAAGTTTGAGTTTCATTTTGCTAGTCTATGGCTCTTTTCTGAAGTACTTGCATAATCTATGTGTGAAAGCGGAGGAGCATTGAGGTTTGTGAGAGATTTGAGGAAGGAATGGTTATTGTGTAATAGGCAAGCACGAAAAACGAGCTACCATTACATCAAGAATTTTTCTATTAGTTTTCGCGATCAGAACGTTGAGTTGAGGTGTGATTTACTTCATTTTAAGATATGTATACGTCATGGACAAAAAGCCAAGTGCGAGGAAATTCGATACTGCTGCAGGCTTGAGTGGCTAAAAAGATTGACACCAAAAAATG
This sequence comes from Cylicocyclus nassatus, assembly GCA_958299035.1. Taxonomy (NCBI): domain Eukaryota; kingdom Metazoa; phylum Nematoda; class Chromadorea; order Rhabditida; family Strongylidae; genus Cylicocyclus; species Cylicocyclus nassatus. Next base: position 20,788,923 of record CATQJL010000326.1, read on the forward strand.
GGGCGATAAATCGGATAAGGCACGAGACAGCAAAGTAAATCAGCGGATTTATTCTGAGAAATAAGCGTTCACACGGCAGAAAGCAAGCATTTGAAAAACAAAGCCAAAACAACATACCTCTCAAATCCTAGAAAGAGTAGATAGCTTTGAATGCATATCACTACAACAGTGTACCAAATGGAGCAGATTTGATTTAATCGTGCACGAAATGTACATCCCATGGTCTCGAAAAAAAATCTGTACAGCTAGCGTTTCCTTCTATGAATGGTGAAACTATCGTTGTAGAACGGAAATGACAGCAATTCGGGTACCAGTCACATCTGGCGCACACGGTGATCTGAAATGGTGTGAGTTGAGTTGTCATAACAGCTCGACGAATGCGTTGGTGACGATGCGGATGCGAAAAATTCAGCTAGGTAGAACAGGAATAGCTGCTAGGAAAATAAAGATGGAGAGGGACGGAAGAGTGCATGGCAATTTTGGCTTTGACCAGAACTTGATTCTTATGCTGGCAAACTAGCACTTCTTTGGTAAAGTAAGGCAAGAGAGGCCGAGGCAAAAGAGGCGGTCCTTGCTACGAGTAGTGAAAAGAGTGGAGTTTTTGAATGGGTGGAAATATCATAACGGTGCTTGGATCAATACTTCACACGCTATAATATAATGCGGAAAAAGTTTGAATGTAGCTGAGTATGGAACAGAATGCGTGGAAACAAAACGATGTAAAAAGTAAGATTATACGGGGAACGATGTGGAATTCACAATGAGACAGACGTGAACGAAGCTGCGCCTTTTGTTTCTTTTGAATTTGACTGCTTGCTCAGCACTTTTGTTCAAGTGCAAATCCTGTTGCTAAACAAGTACGCTGCAAACGATGCGAGAATTGAGCGGTAAAAAAATTGTACGTGGAAATGAGTTTTTGAAGCAGGCTTATTCGTAAAGTAGAAGATGTGGGAATATCAGCAGGGTCCGTAAGTTATCCAAAGTGCTACAAAAAAAAAGGAAAATGACAACAAAAACTAAGCACAGTTAGACTCGTGAAGCTTCGATATACGCCTTATCGTCTCGAAAGTGCAGCATAACATCCCAAGAAAGCTACTTCACTTCTTTGCGATTATAAAGCATGCATAATTCACAAAATGAACAGCATTCATCTTTTGTAGTAGTAAAATACTTAAGCGGGGGTATGACAATTTTCCTTTAGTTTCAAAAAACTTGAGCGGGAGAATGTACGACAAATGCTCGGTTTTTGTTCCCTGAAGACGTCAAAATGCACATATTCAATGTATCAAAGAGTTCTGATAGCATACGTGCATAGATCCCCTGCCCTTTACATTAAGACAGGTCCAAGGCGAAAGTGTTGGAGGCCAAAAATCATGAAAATGCAGCTATAGCAAATCTGCAAATATTTGGTCGATTCCAGCAAAAGTCGTCGGTATTCCAGCACGCTTTTTCAAGGGTAGAATGGATTTGAATACGTAAGCTACAAGGAGTTAAATTCTACGAGACACGGACAAAAGAAAGAGACCACGCTTGGCACACAGGGCCACGCATGCGGCAGTATAATAGATGTTCTCGTCGTGTGGCGAGTCGTGGAGGATCACTCTCACCCCTCGTGCAAGTGAGCATAGCGAGGTGAGGGCGTGGATGAATAATGCGACTAAGCAAGCTACGTGTTAATCAATGTCCGGCTGTGGGGTCGTGAGCTGGACGCGGACATACCGCGTAGATTTACGCGCTCGCGGACAGGAGTCGCAACGGCGAGTCCGCGCCGGGTTCTGCTGACCTCTTGCGGCCACGCGTGTTTCTCACACTACCTCATCGACGCGCTACAATAGCCACTTTGCACGACACATTGCCAAATCGCGATCATTACGCAACTTAGGCGTGAATTACCTACTAATCTCCTCTACTTCCTCTCAAGTTTTTTCTCTCCTACTTTTTTCGCAATTATAGCAGTAACACTACCATACTAACGCTAAGAATTTTGTCAAACAACCCTTGTCAGCGTAGAAATGCATTCGAAAATTTGCTGTGCGACTGGACTTACAAGAAACTTTTTTGCCTTTACTGGAACTCGATCATTGCATGTATACCAGATCGCAAATAGATGGTGACGTTTCATCAATCTCTCACGACATGAAAGTTTTTTCCTAGTACGAGAGCTACTGAGATAAAAAGTCGTTGATTTCCAAGAGACGCATTGGTACAAGAGTACATACAAGGTACCATGAAATAGGTTTGTCATTTTCAAGCTTAGAAAATGCACTAGCTTGTCACATGAAAAACATATGAGGAAGAGAGACAAGGAAATAGACAGAAAAGGGAAAAAACGAAAGAAGAAAAATGGATAGATATGGGAAAAAGTAAATAAAAGGTCACCGTATCTTATCAATGATTGTGAAGCCCGAGGATATGAACTCAGAGAAGATGCGACAGACTTCGAGTAATTAACAATTGTTTTTCCTTTATTCAGGGTTTCATCAAATAATGCTAAAAGTATGTGAAGGAAGGAATGAGCGTCAGACTAGCAAGAACAAGAACAGATAAACATGATGAATTATCTAAATAAGAGCAAAAGGTGCGGCACTTTGAGCAACTCCCTTATCGAACCAAAAAACTGGGTCGTCTCATATTGCACGAAAAATAGAGTAGATTGTGTAGAAATAAATTTACGTGTCAAGATCATCATCTCGACTGAGCACTGAGCTGACAACTGGGATAAAAAGCGAAAAGCTTGGAAGTGAAATCGAAGAAAAAACGACAAATGGCTTAGCTCTTTTCCAAAGAACAACGCAAATCAATGCAGAGTAACGCCATTAGCTTAGCGGATGCAGTGCAGTCAATTTGCCGCACTGCTTCCAGCAATACATCTCCGGACATATGGGGGTGCAATTGCTGAAGAAAGTGCATTTGAGGATTAAAAAAGCGAGGCTTGAAAAGTACATTTTACTATAAGCTGCAAATTTGTTCGAATAGAAATCCAACTGCTCCCATATTTGAACTTTGCGGCCTTCGATGCAATTAGACGTGCGCGATGTACACGAATATTGGCGAATTTCTTTGATGGTATCAAATACCCGATACATCAGTAAAGTGCACATTAAAAAGTGCACTATACGAAGCCAATGTTTACGCTTTTTATAAAACTGTACTCTGGCTCTAATAGCCCGGTCGAATCCATAGCCGTGTGCACAAAAACACCTCTACAAACTTGATTTCTATCGTTGTTAGCAAAGTAAATCGCTATAGGTACAGAGTGGTAAATCGCATTTCTGTGTGTTCGCACTATTGTACGAGTTACGTCGTGTTTGGTGGGATTACATATTTAGAGTGATGTCGCACGTTGACAATGACGCCGATTATGCTCTGTGAATGTAGAACAAAAGCACAAGGTGGGGGTCAGAGAGCCACTTGCCGTGGATAACGCGAAATCGCTAATTGCACTCGCCAAGGACGGAATCAGTGGGTGGAGGAACGAATTTTAGCAGTAGGCGCCGCCTCCGCGGGCTACTGGTCCTTACAAGGTATGCAATAGTGTGAGCGAAAGGACTAGTGGTCCGCAGCGGCGGAATTCGCTTTCTATCCCGTGCAAAAGCACAGCTGTGGACGAGTCAGAGAAATGCAAACTTGGTAAAGATGCTCTAATCGCACGCAAAGCAGCATAAAACAAACAAACACTGTGATTACGCATAGGTCCTTAATTGCACCTGCGTTTGGCTGATTGACAGCATGTTAGCCGTGCAAACGAGTAAGACAAATTAAATGGGAAAAAAGTGTAGCTAGATCCTCTCTTCTCAAGAGGAAAATAAAGATGATCCGGGCCGAGACGAAGCATTCTAGCGCGACTCTGTCTCTCTGAGGAATAGCAAAACGACCGCGGTGGATTACGTTTTCGCGAAACATCGCCAGTGCAAACACGACACTGAGGTGATGGGGGTGTAAAAAAAGCCAGAGATAGCAAGCTATGTACAGCAAGCAATACAATATATTCGGCTAACAAAGGCTATGCGAAAAAATCAAACAGCTAACTGGAGAACATTTGTAAACAGATTCGTTTTGAGGCAGTTTTCTAAGAAACCAGATAGGACGGCAAAATTTCAAAAAGATTGAGAAGTTTCAGATAGCTCGAACTCCAAAATCTTGTACAGTAGCTGTTCTTTGGGATTCAAACATTAAACTTTTGAAAAAAGCAAAATGGACTGCTGTAATTGCGACAGAGAAAAGATCACATGTTTCATGATAAAATTTTTTTTTTTGATTAGAGCATTTTGCAATATTCTGATTAGGGTAATAAATCAATCGATACAAGAAATACACTAAATTCAAAATTAGGCTCCACGCTGTTCGTAAAACTGGAAAGAATATTCCTCTTTGAGCCAATGCATTACATACTGTCAAGTTAAATCCACACAATCACCGATTACATTTGCACAGACGATGCTCAATGACAGGCGATCTGGTCAATGGTAAAGCAGATGTGAACCACAAAAACTGGAGAAGAATAACTATTTTCTTATTATGTTTTCTCTTGGAAGATACATTATGCGACGGAACTTCGCAATATGATATGTTTACCTTGTTTCGAAAAAGTGAGCGTACAATGAACCCTCGCACAATGAAAGAAGTTTAAAATGTTCAGAGAAACAATAGAAATGTGAAGAAGCCGGGGAAGATCTGCCAGCACAATTGTTACTACGGCCAGGATGTATGTCGCAAGACGCGCGTTTCGGCAATCGTCATTGCCAAAGTGAACAAAAGCAACGTTTTTGAGCTCCGTAAAGCAGTATATCACACATGTAGTTGAGGGATGCATAGGTTTTTGAAACTAGAAAAAACAAAACACTTTGTATTTTTTCCTTGTTCCTGTGACAGCAGAGCAATCCGCGGTTTTCGACCGCCTCAACCCAAGCAATGGCCAGCAACAGTTGCTCTTTACCAATGCCTATCATTAGAAAAAGTGAAAATAATTTAGAAATTTGCTATCACAGCTATGTGAAAACTACTTTTTTGGAAAAGAGATTGCAGCTCTAAGAGAAAGTTTATTTTGCCAGTATGCTAGGAACAGATGTCGTGCTCACACTAAATATTGTCAAAAAAGCAGAAACGCCTGGGAAATTCCCAAGATTCCTTGCAACTTATGAGGAAAAGGTGCTTATGGAGCTAATCATTCAAACATGTTTTGCGAACTTAGAAGGATTTTATCAGTAGAAGAATCAGATCCCAATCCATTCTTGCAAAGAAGGGAAAAAATCGAAGCATAGAAAGAACATCTTGAAGAAAATGAAAAATGAAGAAACTCTGACAAATGGAAAAGGATTGAATGAAAACATAAAGATGTGGTAGAATAATGTTTTTGTTCTTATGAACTCAGAATTCACATATGGTCCGACTATGCAGTGTTTTACCGAGCAAAGAAATTTGCTGATAATGATGTTCTGCTTCCGCAGTCTCGAAGAAAATGGAAGAATGCAGATATAGTTTTTGGCTTAGGCAAATAAAGTTCAGATCAGAGTGTCTTATATTTCTATAATTATTATGTTGAATAAGTCTTGTACCATAAGGCAACTTCGTTATCTCCTTCAATTTGAGTGACTGTACGATTGATACTTCCGAGATTGGAAAAACCTTGATTCTAAGTTTACGTGAATGAAAAAATCGTCGTTGGCATATCGCAACGAAATGAGCCGATCAAGGGGATCATTTTGAAAATAATTTCTTTACATTTTGGTCACTAAAAGCTGACTTTTGATCCAATTTTAATTCGATTTTTCCTGTATTGGACTGCTCCTTCTATCTAGAAAAAAAGTGTTCTGATCGGATGTTTCTAGGAATAATCATATTTATAACGCTCTAATTTAACTATAATTGTGGCATAGAAAATCTTGTACGGTAAAATACGTACCCATTACATATCATAAGAGGTGGTAATATACCGTATGTATTCAAAGCATTTGAAAAACATTTTCAAAACTCTACCAAAGGTTGACTGCAGATAAAATATTGACAAAGCAGCTGCTTCTCACGATTTTGTAGCGCACTGGGCCCTTCTCACACATAGCTAACCCCTACTCGTCCAGATGGATTACGCCATGGACTTATGCACGAATGGAGCCTCTTAGAAACATAACCCCAGCAAACTGACTCTTCCGCGCTCATTATAGCTTTTTTCGGTCCAAGAAGAATAATCAAGAAGAAGAAGAAGAATAATCCTCGTAAAGGACATGTTGGTGGTCTGCAAAAGAGCCTGAAACACCAGGGTAAAGAGTTCATCAAGTCTTTTTAGATTCTTACTCGTAAAAAACGCCTCACACTAGCATTTTTTATAACAACATTTCAAAATCGCAGTCATCACGTCAAATGCAAACCAAGAACAATAGCTCATATGTATGTTGAGATGTGTTTGAACAGATACCACAGGTGTTTTTTCTTTATATTGATGATTTCAACTGAAAATACAGTGATCCAAAACTACCAATGCCCAACCAAAAAATTTTGAGAAGTTTGCTAATCGATCACGGATTTTTTACTCTTCAGAAAGAATTTAGAAATGGGAGAGGGCGCTAAAAATTTCTATTGAAATCGATGGAGCGTCCTTTGGAAAGTGGGTATGACACCAATACACTACCAAACACCTGTACACCTGTACACTACCAAACACATGTTGCGAACGAAATAAAATGTGGCAAATTTATAGGACTTTGCATTTACCGAATCAAAAAATTTGTGAAACTTCAAAGATCTCCGCTTGTGTCTGCCAAGCATCTGTCGTGGATCTTCAAAAGCGTCCTAGATTATAAATTGTGAATGAGATTTTCTGGTCAATGTACAGGTAATATCACAGATCGATCAAATCGATTTGTTGCTGGATAATTTCATGAATGAGAGGCTTCGTGCAAAGCTTTCTATCGCGTTCCGGCCTTGACAATGAATAGCGCGGAAACAGCCGGTCATCCGTTCAGTGCTTCTTTTTGTTATTCCTTTCATAGATCATCAGTCTCACAGAACTATGGCAAAAGCTTCAAAACAGGACTTAGATATCCGAAAAGTATAAGATTCACGATTTTTTTCGTTCAAAGTTTTAACATCTTAAAGGCGTGTCCGGGCAAAAACTCGATTCTGAGATTTTGTGCTTATCTGGTATTCACCATGCTGAATCCGAAAATCCTCACCGGAAAGCGCGAAAACGGCGAAAAAGGGCCCTAACGCTGGACGGAAATCAGCAAGTGGGCGGGGTCTTCCCCAATGTGGATTCACGCTCCAAGCTTCCGGAGCAATATTCTCGATTCCAATTTCAAGTCATGTATTCGCACCTGGCCTGTGGAGATCTCAGGGCGCTAGCGGAATTGAGAAAATCGCTTCAGAAGCTGGGACCGCGAAATTCACAGTGGGGAAAACCCCGCCCACTTGTGATTTCCCCCTGCGTTAGAGCCCTTTTTCGCCGTTTTCGCGCTTTCCAATGTGGATTTTCGGATTCAGCATAGTGAATAGGCCCGGATAAGCACAAAATCTCAAAATCGAGTTTTTGCCCGGTCACTGCCTTTAAAGTAAACAAGTGTCCTACATGCAATTTTTTCTTCTCTCTGCTATAAAACTGCCAAACGAGCTTCCGCAGATTTTTCGTAGTTCCAATGCTTTGCCTTTCGTCGCTCATGCTCTCTTCTTCCATAATTTTTGAAGTAATCCTCTTTGATTCAAAGGATCTTGCTGAGAAAGAATCTGTCATGTATGAAGCAGCCCTTGATTAGACTCGAAAAAGCTTAAAAGTGGAAAGGTTGTCGATTCACAATTAAATCATAGTTATGTCAAAAATATTTAGTAGTTATATCAAGAATAGTTAGAGTCACAAAACATCCATACACTTATGTGTTACACAATCATTTCTTCAATTCGAATCTTCATAATAACCCTACAAAAATTTGTAGAGATAATCCTATAGAAAATTCAACTGTCAACAGAGAGGATTCGATAAAAAAGGGCACGAGGCTTGATGAACGTTTCCAAACAAACGTTGGGGATAATTTTTGAACCCAGATATGGGAAGAAATGCAGAGCACCGCTTACTCGACGCAACACCAAATGACTTGAGATTTTTACTTTCATACACGAATATTAGAGAAAGCCGTCTCAGTTAGTATAATTCGATCTGCAACCTACAGTAACGATAGCAGTCGTAAATTTATCTACGCTGATGATAATAGAAGCACGACAAACACAGAACCTAATTATGACCCACTGGAAACACATTACCAGTAAATAGTGATTTGATGACAAGTGCAGTTTCAAAGACTTTTATCTTTATCACTACAGGAACAGAGAAGCGAAATTCTTTCAGAATATTAGAAGGCAAGAGGAAATCGAAGAATGAGGTTCTGACCGGAAGCCTCACGGCGAGTGACCGCTTGTCCTATCGATCTGCCGCCCACAGAGCCGTCGTCCTCTTCCATCATTTGTTGGCTGCGGTAATTTACTTGAGAAATTTGCAACGGCTAGATCCGTCCACTTTCATGGACGAATTTGACTATGAGGAGTATTGAGCGATGCTGCAATGTATTGTGGAATCTTGAATTTAGGCAATGAAAGCTCAAAATCCTGAGACAATGTCACTAATGTACTAGCGATCAGCGCTAGTACACGTAGATGCGATCCTAAATGACTCCAGCTTTTCCTTGCCAGGTTTGTGTCATTACTCCGAATAAGCAGTAAATTCCGGGTATACTGTCGAAAAGGCGAGAAGAGCGGAGTGTAATCAAATGAATAGGAACAGATCTACGACATTATCGAGTCACGCTCCACTCAGTTCTAAGTTTGTTGAGATTGGCGTACGATAGCGTGTAGGGAATCGCCCAAGTCTCACTGCAAAAACTATATTCCGAAGAGGGAAAATCGCTACAGTAGTAGGTGGATGCTGCTAGGGTACCCACGCACAGCCGTGGGTGACTTATAGGTAATCAGCTTAAATCTAATTAGTAATATTTAGCTATGTCGCATAAACACCTTCCATTGTAGAAGACAGATATACGATATTTCTAGGAACTCCGAGTCCAGTTTCCGGCTCAAAACTTCAGGCCAGACAAGACAGTGGGCGTGGCGACCCCAGCAACATTCAACTTCTTCAACTCCTTTCTCGCTTCGGTTACTCCCTTTGCATCGAGACTTGAGCAGTTAGGTACTAGGCCCATATGCACCTACATCTCTGGGGAAGGCGAGGTGATCTGAGAGGGGGCACGTCATATCTCGCTACTTTCTCTGCCAGTTCCTAGCTTAAAGGCAGTGTCCGGACTAGTTTGAGGGTTGGAAAATCACTGCCGCGCAAAAGTTGCCGCCCTGACATACCCACCAGCCTAATGTAGGCATATTTCGTGAAATTGGAAGCGAGAAAAATGCTCCAGAAGTTGGGAGAGCCATGCCACGATCGGAGGACCCCACCCACCGAGTTACAAATTGATAAGCTAGAGTGTGTATGTTGGACACAGTCAAGACGTGGGCCCCACCACGACTCTGCGTCTTTGAAGGCAGCGTCAAGGCAAATCTTGACATATGGGGATCTCACGTGGATAGTAATTTTGAGGCCCTAACTAAGCCACTGCCCGAGCTCAGGTAGTGCTCTAACGGCTGAGACATCCCCTCGAAACTGCACCTCAGGATCGTATTTCGCATGGATTCATGGCGCAACCCATCATTTTCGCGTGTGTCCTCGAAAGAGGGGTTGCGCCATGAATCCATGCAAATACAATCCCGGGGTTCGGTCTGGAGGTAATTATCTCAGCCGTTAGTGAGTCATTTGCGCTGCCACTTGGGCAGTGCCTTAGTAAGGGCCCCAAAATTACTTTCTACGTAAAATCCTTATAGGTCCAGATTTGCCTGGACGCCCTTCAAGTGGAAGCATAGGAAGCTTAGATCCAACCTACAGATTGACATTGCCCGATCCCTATGAGACTTATGCTGGAATCAAGAAGGTGTCATGAAGCTGGTGATTCACCGTGTGTAGCGCGCCGGCCTTACTGTGTGCTTATTTGTGAAGAGTACATTATTTACAGCTTTATTGACATAACATGATGTATTATGTAAGGAAATGAATTTCACTATAAATGGCGCGCATTCACCCGCTATATCTGCTACTAACAATGGGGAGCAAATGCTACGCTAATTTGCAAATCTCCCAAAGTCTTTGGGATTGGATTCAAATGTGAGTTCATTTTTCCTACTATTTTCTCTTTAAACTGATAACAAATATGACAAGAACGGCTCCTATAACAAAGTAAACATGAGCATCCATAAGTAACATTGAATGTGATTATGAGGCAATGTCCTGTTTTTTGATAAGTTGGTAATACCGTCCTTTCCGGCTGATCAGTTCCTGATGGCTGCCAGCCTCCCTGAAAAGCCAAGTTTGAGAAGAGTTGGAAATAATCGGATGAATGAGGACAAAAAATTTCGAGGACGAACCTGACTTTTCCATTTTCCACGTACAGGATGAGATCAGCATTTTGTATGCTAGACAGACGGTGAGCGATTGTTATGCAGGTCCTACCTTCCCTTGCCAAGTCTAACGCTTCTTGCACCGCCTAAATCAAGTTTTACAGGATTTTTATAGATCTCTCTAATCAGACTTGACATAAATACTCAAAAATTCTGGTAAATCATGACAATGCTCAAAGAATTCATAGCAGACCTTTTCACTTTCCGTGTCTAGCGCACTTGTGGCCTCGTCGAGCAACAAGATGACAGGGTTTCTCACCAAAGCCCTAAAATGGTATTAGAACTTCGCTGAAATTGGTTTTGGAATGTTTTCACCTAGCAATAGCTATCCTTTGCTTCTGCCCTCCAGAAAGTTGTGTACCTTTTTCTCCAACTTCTGTGTCGAGGCCCTGAAAAAAGCGCCGAGATTTTGGCTACTTCAGCAAGAGCCTCTCTGAAGCTTGAAACTGCTTACTTGTGGGAGATTACTGAGGAATTTGGTAGCATTAGCTATCTCAAGAGCTTCTCGTATTTGAGTGTCATTGACTTCCTTCAAGCCGAGACAAATGTTTTCTCTGGAAATAACAAAGAGAATAATAATGAGAGGAAACAGTAACACTTTTGCGTATGAAACTACTACTGTTTTCTGTAATAAATTTCCAAAAATCATGCTTTTCCATGGTGAATCTCGCACAAAAGGGGGAAAATTGCATTTTATTAATCACTCGGTACTAAACGCCATGGTTTTGATCTTTTTCTTTTTGTTAGTGATTTGTCCTAGAAAAACGGCCATAACACTCACTTTATAGTTCCTGCGAATAATCTCGGTTCCTGACCAACGAGTGCCACTTGGGTTCGTAGATGACGGAGACACATTTTGCGAATGTCTTGTCCGTCGAAACGCTGAAGGAGGGTCGATTAAAAATTCGTAAACTCCGTAAATTATTTGGTCAACTGATTCCGAGCAACTCACAATAGTTCCAGCACTTGCGTCGTAGAATCGCTCTAAGAGCGATATTACTGTACTTTTTCCGGATCCAGATGGACCGACTATGGCTACCGTCTGGCCTTTCTGTACGGTAAATTGAAGTCCTCGCATTATAGGTTGATGAGGCCTTTGAGGGTAGGAAAAGTGCACGCCTTCGAAAAATATATTTCCTCTGAGATCCTAAAATTCGAAACATTCAGTATATATTAGATAAGATTTATACCATCCTGAATCTTAGCTTACCTGCACAGTACCCTTGTTTATATCACCAGTTTTAGATTTTCTATTGATCATATTGAATAACATTCCTGCAGCTGTACGGGCTTTGGTAAACTCAGGGAAGAAAGTGGAGCAGTTCATCATGGCCAGACATGACAGAAGCACGGAGAACACAGATCTAAGATGTGGGAGATTTCATTTTGAGTTTGAGACAAAATTCTAAGCTACCTGTAGACTTCTTGAACATTGTAATCCCAACGAGTGATCAATGGAATACCAACAGCATAAGCAGCTGCCAATGCGAAATATACAAATGTTTGGGTAAGAGAGAAGCTTGCAGCTAAATAAAACTCGTTTAAAATTGAGCAGCTTCTAACACTTACTTCAAACCTTCATAGTATCCCTTCGTCATCTCATTTCTCTTTTGTTTTTTTGAGGCTTCCTCGTATTTTTCATAGAAGTGACGTTCTCGTGTAAGCAGCTGGATTGTGCGAACATTCTCAATAATCTCGATGGAAAACTATAATCATAAATTATGACGAAATTTGAGTTTTCGCGAATTTTTAAGCTCAACTCACCTTTCCCGCTTGATTTTCTTTCATGACGTAGAGATTGAGCACTTGAATTTTCCTGGCGAGCCAAATCAAGGTGAAACCAAGTAATACGCTGAATCACAATCATTTTTCGTAGAACTGTGCTTTGCAAATTATTAGGTTAACAACAAAATAGACGCATTTTATCACAGCTTCCTTTTCTTAAATGCCGATGCGTTATTGCAATATTGATATCCTTCTACCACTAATGCCTTCTTTATTGCCTCGGTGCTTTTGTCCAGGGTTAGCCGTTTTAATCACCTGACAAGGGAGGTCCGTTTAGTCGCAGTGGCCTTTCCAAATAAGTCGTACATTATTCTGGAGGGCATTAAACGCTGATAAATCTGATTTTCTTATCTGCCGAGCGCCTCTGCATGCCGAGTTATGAATGTTTTTCGGTGCGGAAAATGAACGCATTAGGTAAAATTAAACGTTGCTGTCTTTTCAGCCTCAAATAGAGCAGTGTTGAGTATTAGTGTTATGAACAGAACGCATTTTTCAAAAGAAATGCTCTGATAATTAACATTGGACCAATTGAGCAATTCTAACGGATTTTGTACTAATTACGCATTCAATTTTTCAACTTAAAAAACGCTCAAGCGTGAGGCGCTTGGCAGATATCGAAGACAGATTCAGAATCAGTATTCGATGCCCTTCAAAGGTATTAGTTTCATAAGGAAAGGTTACTTCAACCAAACGGATCTCCCCTGGGAGAAGAAAACTTCAGGTCTAACTATATGGAGACCTTCATTAATGTGAATACACAAATTGGTCGCATTTCAACCCAAATTATTTATAGAATGGGCCAAAAACATGTGGAATGATATCCTAACACAAATATTGCCAAAAGCAGTACTTTCTTGAATCTCTTGTAATGATATTAGGCTATACAAGACTGGCAGAAGAAACAAAACTTGGAACAGAATGTTTGAGGCAAAAGGACAGCTTCGTTAACTGAGCTCAAAGATCGCACTGTCTTAGACAGTTTGAATTCATGCAAAAAAAAATCAAAAAGTGATATCTACAGCTTAAAGACGTTAACGGGTTGCATTTGGAGTGATTACGGTATAAAGTTTACCTCATTACCAATCCAGTAAGTCCAACTTGCCAGCATGATACGAATGCAAGAATGAGACACACTAACCATGCTGTCATATTGAACACCACATACATCATTCTGCTATCCAGAACCTGTAAGATTTGGCTATCTTCCATGCTGAATTTCTGCCCAGAAATTCTCAAGACCTACCGCTTTCACATTTGGTGCATCAGACGCAAGTCTGGTGATTAGACGTCCTGGCGCATGTTGCGGGTTGTCGAAATAAGCGGCATCCTGGAAAATGCAGCTTTTATGCTACATTACTTCCGTCTTAGCATGTACTCGAAAGAGAAGAGTACTAATCCAACCTGATGCAGAATGTTGCGGAAAGCCTTGACTCTGTAGCGAAGTATAAGCTCTTCAGAGACTTTACCAAATAAAATAGACTAAATTTAGAGGATCAACTTAAAAAGCGGAGATGTAAAGCAAAAAAAATCTTACAGCTGTGAAATGCAGAAGAAATACTCCAATGGAGACGCAAACGTATACGATAAGACAAATGACTAAAGCCGGTATCATTTGTTCCCTGTCAGTATCGTAATAGCTAATGGCTTGGAACACCTGAAATGACATAAGAAAAAATTCCATTACGGAAGGAACTCAGTCTCAAGGACAGTGTTGCGTGCTCGTGCGGCTAGAGTTCTGCGTCGCGTCTGCAAACATATCTGTGAGTATTTCTCAAGTTCGGGCCCTTGAGCCTAGTTGGGAAAGCCCACATATTGCAGACGCGCCGCAAGTCCAAGCATGCGGCCGCGCCGGACGCAGCCGCATGAGAAGTAGAAACTGTTATTGACGCAAAGTTTGACAATTTACCATGGCATAGATGAAAGCACCGCAAGGCATTTCAAAACCTCGAGCTATTGCGGTTATCCACGAGAGAATAATGTAAATGTAATGTCCTTTTGCATTTGCGAATATAGTAAGTAAACCAGCTTTGATCTCTCCATCCTAAAAAAATTATTCTTTATATAAAATAATGAATTTGAGCAAATGGATTTACAGTTTTCATCTCCGCTTTGATTTTCTCCTCATAAGCGTTGCTCTCATCCGTCACCACCGCAACCTGTTCTCCGGATATTACAAGACTGCTCCGGCTAAAATATGTCCTTCTCGTTCTATGTTCTAAAACTACTCATTGCTATCTAAATTACCTGAAAGAATCCTGGGCCTGAACTCCTCTGACAAAAGCAGCTTCACCGAGTGCAAGGCTTTCCGTGCTTCTACGTGTCACCTCTCCCTCGTAAACTGCGCTGAATTTATTGGAGTTTATAAATTATAGCGCAGGACAGAGATGTTAAATTTGGATCGAAAACCAACTCGTGATCTACTTTTTCCTCATCTGGGAGATTTTCATCTGCTTCAGGTTGAAATTGTTGCGCTCGCACAAGTTCAGCATATCTTTGATCAAGCTCTATCAGTTCCTGATGAGTACCTTAATAGAAACAGTTTTTAGCCTAAAAAGTCAGATAAGTGGGTTATGATACCTAGCTCGACAATTACGCCTTTGTCAAAAACTGCTATCCTCGTAGCTTGTCGAATGGTTGACAACCGATGAGCAATTACTATAGTGGTCCTGCCTTTCGATGCGTTGTCAAGAGCTTGCTGGAAATTCATGATAAATTGTATAACATAGTCGCATCCCTTTGGCAAATGATGGCAAGAAATTCACTCGTTGGAGTGACCTCATATTGGTAATGATTAGCAATGCTTTGAACAAGCTACGAACTGAGTGGGAATAGTATCCTACATATATTTTTAGATTCAAAAATGCAAGGCATGGTGCGAACGAAAAAGATCAAGTTACTTGAGATAGCCAAAGTAATGTTACACGCTAAGGCATATGAGTACGAACACCGACTTCGCATTCGAAACAAATACGACTTCAGTTTGTAGAAACGACTGGGGAAATGTTCGATTTTCAAAAAACATTTGAAGAAGCGACCGATCTAATCGGTTATGATTTAATCACAGATAAACTGGGGCTGGTTTTGGGCAGCTTTTATTGCTTCAGATCACCCGGCAGCGTAAGACAGGCGCTAGACTTACCTTAGCCGCTTCATGATTGGCCGATGATCTAGCCAATCATGAAGCGGCTAATTGGTTAAGCGATGAATCTGGCGCCTGGAGGGCCTTCATTACATCAAAAAAAATCACTCCCAACTTTGTCTGGGTGATGTCTTCAAGCTTCTGTATAACGATTATTCAGAAAAAATTCTACCTGCACGATACTTTCACTGTTTGCATCGAGAGCCGAAGTGGCCTCATCAAGGAGCAGAATTCGTGGATTTCTTGCTAATGTACGCGCTATCGCAATACGTTGCTTCTGACCACCTGATAACTGTACGGCACCGTCACCGATCATAGTAGAGTACCCCTAGAAACATTCAGATTTTATCACTCCTTTCCACTAACTGTCCAAATCTCACGTTAGGTAATTTCATAATAAAATCATGTGCGTTAGCTAGCTTGCACACTTGAATCATCTCGTTTCTCTGAATTCCTGGACTTCCTACTCGCAGATTTTCCTAAAGAATCTAATCTATATTACTTCGGTAAAAATCAAAACCTTGAAATCTTTACCTCTATGGTCCCATTAAACAGCATAGGTTCTTGCTGGACAATGCCAACCGTATTTCTAAGCCATTCTAAATTGACCCTTCGCACATCATTTCCATCGATTTTCACCTAAATGTCATTTTCTATGTTACGTCAAAATTCAGTTGCTTTAAGTAAGATTTACCGTTCCGGCTTCTGCCTCATAGAGGCGGGTGATAAGACCAACGGAAGTGGACTTTCCACAACCACTATGTCCGACCAATGCAACCGTTTCGCCTGGTTTTATTGTGAGAGTGAGACCATTTAGTACCTAAAGCATGTTTTGTATTTCTTATGATTTAGTTGTAGAAACTGCCATAGCTATAACACTCTTTACAGCTTTACGGCTTTGCAGTCAGAATTATCTGATGAAAAGATAATTGCAAGTTATTAGGATGTCACTTGAGTCTTGAATCAATTTCGAGGGAAGAATTTGATTAGTATTTCATACTATTTATTGCGCATGTTGTACATGAGCATCCCCCATAGAAGGTTAGTTACAGCAAAGTGAATTTCGAAAAGTCCGATCGCAATGAGTTTATCTTGACCAGAAAGAGCGAGTCACAAAACCAAAACAAAAAGTATTAAGTTTTATTGGACCCTTCAATATTTGTAACGATTTATACAGAAGAAAAATGACCTAAATGTTTTCTTTTTTAGCTTGTATCCCAGCGATCTGTCAAACATTGATATATTTGCATTCAGCAGCATTAGAAAACTGATGATTTTTCCCCGCAGTATATTTTGAACTCAACAAGTTCGTTGTAAGTGGTGAATCTATAGACTTGCAAGAAAATTTGGTTCAAGACTCATGGACGACCCAGCAGTAATGCAAACAAAAGATTTTTCGAAAGCTGGTGATTTTTGGATTCACTTCCAAATCCTGACTAGTTACCACTCAGGAAATTGACTAGACTTTTGTTACGATTATTTTACCTATATTTCCGAAAGTTTTTGTGTGCATTCCACTGCCCAAGTTCTTTGGTTAAGGAATGGAACACCTACTTTTGTGTCCTTTCTAGTCGGATAGCGAAAATGCACATTGTTGAATTCGACCTCTCCTTTGGTGCTCATTGGAATTTTGCCTTCCGCAGAGTATGGATCAATTTCCGGAGTCTAAAAGAAGAGTTCACCACAGACTAAAATAAATACTGCTGGAGATCCATTTATTTTACCCTATCTATTATGTGATATATTGTAGCTGCCGAGACTCTTGCGTTTAGCAGAACCATTAGATGAGGAGAGATCACGCCAAGAAAGTAAGCACCAATCATCATTGATATTACTACAGTAATCACTTCTCCTCGATCTTCGATTGCTCCGATTTTTAGTAGGTGACCACCGAATCTGTAATGTGCAACGAATGATAACCTGGGGCAGATAATGAGTAAAGCATCAATGGAGCGGATCAAACTCACAAGAAACCTGCTCCAATATAAGTGAAAAGGATAACGTAGAAGAATCCTCCCCAGAATCCGCTCCAGAAGCATTTTGTTTTAGCATATTTTTGACCTGTGCTGAGCGATTTGGAGTATCTGAAAAAATGTGCATTGTTGACTAGCTCAAGCTCCCAAGAAAATCTCACCTCTCCACCATTTCCTCTTGTCCATTTAGAGCTTGTACCGTCCTAACACCCAGAACAGATTCTTCCGCGATCGCACCAGCTTTTCCAACATTCATAAGCTCTTTAGCTGTTGATTCTGCCATTTTCTAAAAGTGCCGTGTAATCTGCTGAAGTTGCGCTCGTTTTTTGGTGCTATTTCATTTCAAGGGATTTTGAGTATTCATTGACTTTGCTGAACAAAACTTTGTCTGAAAGGGAGGGGGCTAATCGCAATTCTGATTCTGGTATTTTGATCTTGTGAAGAGATCCCCGTGCACGATCAAGAGGGAGACATATCACATACGAAACTTATCAAAAAGGCCTTTTCAATTTTTGCCGAAATCATAATCGTAATCAGCTTATTGAAAAACCCCTTCTGAACAACGTACTAGGAAAATTTGGGATCTCTAACAATTTATCGTATACCTAACGTAATTGCAACAATTTAATATGTGCGATCAAGATGCTCAATAACCTTCCTGAGCAAAGTTTCAGCAAAATCCGTGATTTGACTTTTTGGTTCGTTGAGCGAAACAGCACCATTTTTTTACATTGAAGCTGTCAGCTTATAACAAGAATACAGATTTGTCCACATCGCAGTGACTACGTACCCTTGACATGACGCTCATGCACATGCACGACAAAGGTGCTACTGGAAACATAAAAAGTGCCAGTCTCCACTGAATGACAAACGACATTACGAGGGCAGCGAAGAACATGGCACAACCACGAATCAACAATCCCAACTTGTCACCAACGCCCTCACGAATACGTTCAACATTACTGGAAAAATAGAATTAGCTGTGCTTCAATTGTATTTTGGATGGAACGTGTATCAGCAGTAAGTCGGACTGAGAATTTTCATTCATTCCATTTTGGATCTATCCTCAAGTGAGATGGTAATTAGACAAGTATTCTGAACAAATGAAGCTTTACATCCTATTTCTAGCAGTAGATACTAACCGTTTTCCTCTATTTTCTAAAAAAATGCAAAAATTCTCAAAACATTCTGACTAAAGTGCGGTTCATAATTATACGAACACCCAAAATTTTGTAAGTTTTTGGACTTTTTGGGAGAAATTCAAAAAGCCGTTGGTACCACGCGATAGAACACAGCCGAAAACGGTACATGATCCATAAGAATGGAAATCGATGTCAACTGTAGGAGTGTTTTTGCGCCAAATGCGAATTTTTAACGGTTCATAATTATACGAACACCTCAAACAAAGGTCTATTTTTCATTCAAGATTGCAATCATTTGAGTCCAAATTTTTTGTAGAGTTACAGTAACAAAGTCTGACATATCTGCCATACACTGAACCCAGTGCAGTTCAAAACGATTACCGTTACTTTTTTTCAGAAGGCTCTAAATGCTTTTGGAGTGACTGTGCTCCACAAACATCCGTTCTTCTGTGGTTTACGCGCTTTAAATAGCTTTTACCAAAGCTACGAGATAGAATAAGCTCTTTTGATAGGTATTTTGTTTGACGCTTGGAAAACCTTTGCATTTTCGTGCCGTTTTTCAACCAACTTCCAACCTTACCACAGAGTTGGCACGATTTCGAGCCTCAAAACTCAGCTTCTGAAGCCGTACAATGAAGTAATCATATAGTATGTAGAAGTTCACAAGACTTTATATTTGGTTAGAAAAAATCAGCAGCGTTGAGCGTTTGTTTTGGTCACGCAGACGTCATTTCACCAAAAATACTGTTTTTACTATTGCAATCACACCTTTATTTGGTTTGTAGCTCCACAACCACAAGATCAGTTCTAGAAAAAACCCAAAACTTTGGCACAGAAACATCATCATGCAAACAATGCAGCTGCTCCATATCAAATGTTTGCGCAAGAGAGAAGCTGAGTTTTGAGGCTCGAAATCGTGCCAACTCTGCGGTAAGGTTGGAAGTTGGTTGAAAAACGGCACGAAAACGCAAAGATTTTCCAAGCGTCAAACAAAATACCTATCAAAAGAGCTTATTCTATCTCGTAGCTTTGGTAGAAGCTACTTAGAGCGCGTAAACCACAGAAGAACGGATGTTTTTGGAGCGCAATCATTCCAAAAGCATTTAGAGCCTTCTGAAAAAAGTAACGGTAATCGTTGTGAACTGCACTGGGTTCAGTGCAGGGCAGATATGTCAGACTTTTTTTACTGTGACCCTACAAAAAAGTTGGACTCAAATGATTGCAATCTTGAAAGAAAAATGGACCTTTGTTTTGAGGTGTTCGTATAATTATGAACCGCTAAAAATTCGCATTAGGCGCAAAAACACTCCTACAGTTGACATCGATTTCCATTCTTGAGGATTATATACCGTTTTCGGCTGTGTTCTATCGCGTGGTACCAAAGGCTTTTTGAGTTTCTCCCAAAAAGCCCGACAACTTACAAAATTTTGGGTGTTCGTATAATTATGAACCGCACTTTATCACTTTACAGCTGCGCACGAGAGCACTCGAAATTCTCATCTTGAACATTTGAGGTGATGAGCACTCATTTATTTTTGAAAGCAAGGTTTGGCCATGATCAAGTTCCAAACTCTCAATAAGTCGAATTTCTAAGTTCGATGTAGTGCTGTTCTGAGAAATTTTCTTAAGGAATTAGGACATTTATGAAAATTATTTGAAAAATCTCGTGGAGCAGATCGAAGATCGAAGG
The DNA here is from genome assembly GCA_958299035.1 of Cylicocyclus nassatus. Classification (NCBI taxonomy): domain Eukaryota; kingdom Metazoa; phylum Nematoda; class Chromadorea; order Rhabditida; family Strongylidae; genus Cylicocyclus; species Cylicocyclus nassatus. The sequence goes on from CATQJL010000326.1 coordinate 20,809,131, forward strand.
AGGATTTGCAGTGAAAATGGTCAGCTTTGTTTGTTTGATACCAAATTTCCTGCAAAACTCGAGCTAGAAATCTCAAAAATCATCAAAATTTACAAGGCAAAAATGATGAGCTCAAAATCCTAAAATTTGTTCAAGCGATCATGCAAAAAATCAAATCAGTGGCGTAGCGGTAAAAAAGGAAGAAAAACTGCATCGTACATTTTCAAAGTACCCTCCTATCTTTACTCTTCGATTTGTGGTCGAGTTTGAATTGAGATCAAAAAGTTCCATGACTTTTGAACCCTAGTAACCACTTTTATTGTTCAGTTCTGTTTGCTTTACATCAAAGCTTCAAAAACACGATCACACATCAGATAGTTATGCTAATCGGATTATGCTGTCTAGATCATGAGCCATGAGTTGAAGTTTGATGCCATTTGCATAAATGCGCTACACTTTGACCTTTGTAGGCTACACTTAAACTTTAATAATTCATGAAATATCTTACTCATTCAGCTGAGTAGTCAAAGTACCGCTGTGATGCTTATCTATCCAACCAGCATTTTGTCGTAGAATGGCTTTGATATAATGATGCCGAATCTTCGCAATTAGTCGGCAACACACAAGATAGAAACAGAAAAACTGAAATTGAAATAATATGAGTTATCATAGTTCCTTATAATAGTGATTCCTCAGAAGATTACTTTGAAAACAATCTTAAAGACGAGATTTCTAAAAAAAGAGCAAAAGCAAGTCTGTAAAGTGATTTTTACATACGAAATTAGCAAAAGGTTTTACTAAATTTCAAAGCAAGTCACAAAGTACATTGCTTGAATGCGTTATTCGTATAGCTTTTGATTTGCTATTCAACAGATTTACCTCATACGAAAGTTTTCCAAATTTTGTTGAGAAGAAGTGGATTTGGATCGAATGCGTGCTACGAGCTTTGCTCCAAACAGAAAAATATTGCATATAAAGAATAAAAAGCATTGCTAGAAGGCGATTAAGTTTTTCAGTATCTTCCAGCTAAATCATTCGCCCTCAAAAGCTAAAAGCCCTACCCAATACTCACCTGCAGATAATGAATGATGATGACGAAAACTCCAGCACCAATATAGACGTAAACATAGTTAAACAACTGATATTCTGCTTCTATTTTGTCCGTAATATTTCCGGATGTCAAAATGCTGAATACTCGACCTGAGATGAAGGCTAAGAAGGGCTGGAAGTACTCTATTAGATTTGATTAGTATTTTTGCCATGTGTGCAATTACCTGGCAAATCCCGCTTACAACTGCTCCAATTGCGCCAATTATCAACAATACAATGTCGAACTTGGTAGAGTAACGGAACTAAAATCGGATGAAGTGAATCACAAGCCACTGATTTTTTGTCTGAACGTACCAATCCTCTGACCGAAACTGGCTTTCTTGCTAAAGTCTTCTTTGCAAGATCTCCTCTGCAATGCGTAGATCTTGTGGAATTAGATAAAAAAAAATTAAGGTATACCTGCAGAGTAGATAGTCGATAAACTTGTCGCAGGTGGACTTCTCTACAGGGGTTCCTTCTTCGTCATCGTCTTCTGTTACAACCTTGAATTTCAATCGTTCATACAAGCAAAGCTTCTAAGGATGAGCAGAAATTTATACAAAGAGATAATCTATTTTATTTATAATCCAACCCAAGGAACCGCATCGCAGCATTCAAATACGGCTGGACTGTCAGAGAGTCTCACGTTTCAAATTGAATGCTGCAAATTTTTGAAAGCCTTCACGAATTCAACGCTTATACATTGTTTGATAGTCTTTTTTTTTTTGCTTTTTAGCTCATATGGTCCTACCGTATTTTTTGGTTGCTTCAAAATCACAAGCCTTCGATCACACATTCTCAGTTGCCACTTTTCATCCAGTTCACCTATTCTAGCACTTCATGATTCTCGCAAACTTGATGACACTCAGGCGAATAAAAGAAAAAGTGATTTGTGTTTAAAAGTCACAATGGCTAACATTATTACATTATGCCGGAATCGCAAAAATCAAAGCAACGAGATCAATTTAAATAGCTGGGAAAAGTACTGTATGGCAACGGCGGCTTGGAAAAAATTAGGACAGATGTAAAAATAATTTTGCTAAATGAGAAGAAGGGCACAGCCAGTTCTCTGAAAATATTTTTGGAATGCTTCCCAGATTTTTCAGCTTTGCAGCTTTTGCGGCTTTATTAGAAATCTAAGAAAATCTTTGTCACAGCTGGTCTAACCTCTTGTAAAAGCAAACAAATACTTCACAAGGAAAAATGTTTGATAGCTCAAGTAAACAACTTCCAAAAATTTCGCAACTAGTCTAAGATAGAGGAAGCGCATGAGCTTTCATGTTGTGTTCGCAAAGTGGACATTAGCGACAAAGAGAATATGGCGGTGGTTCAGAAGTTGGAAAGTTATAGCACCGCAAACGCACATGTAAGCTTATTTGATCTATCAACTTCACAGAAAATTCCGCGGACTCACTCACCTTCACTTTTACTTCAGGTTCTTCGGCATCTGCTTTACCAGTCTTCTCAATTCCATTGCCAATACTTGTTCCATCCTTTTCATTCAAGCTTGTAAGACTTTTATTAATAGTGCTTATAGTCATACTCCAATTTTGTATCTGAAATAATTTCAGCAGGCGTGTCAAATGGCTAATCGTGAGATTGATACAGTAAAGGTTTTCAGTACTCATCAAACAATATGAATGTGAGTCAGAAATCTCTTTTGAGTTCTCATTTGAATTGCGCAAATATTTGTGTTGTTGCCTCAAAGATGCTGGCTTCTTCTGGTGTGTACTTAGGATTTCAAAAGTAAGCAAATATTTGGCATTTCCCAACTAGGAGCTTTGATTATTTTATGCAATGCCACCGTTTCAGAAGTGTGATTTCAAGCTCAAGCTGACCGAACTGTACACTAGTATAGAAAAAATCACAGAAAAGAATCGTGAAGCAGAAGTACAGCTCTTAATAAAACAACAAACACAAATAAGGATAAGATTCAGAAAAGAGAGAAGGATACTATACTTAAAATGGTATGGAGCAGCAATGCAAAACATTTGCGCACATATTGCCATATAAATTAGGTCGTTACGAAAGTGATCTCACTTTTTTTTCAAACAAGCCCCACTTGCGGAAGAAAGTTTCGTAGAAGATATTGCTAGCATTCGATGCACTTTTTCATGCTCTTTCAAAAGTCTGCATTGTTGAGCATAGCTACTAGTCCTCGAAAGTTACCAAAAATTACTATCCATGGTTTTCAAGATGGTCGTTTCGCCATTTTTGCAAAATTTTGCAGGCAACATATGGATAGAGGAAACCCTACAGGATATAGGACAACTTCCTCCTTCGTCCTATGATTCGACATAATTTTATGTTAAAATTTACACGAAAACAGTGAATTTTAGCAGGCCTATCGCAGACACAGACGCGAATGAATTTTCGAAGTCTGAAACTTTTAAAAATGGATCAACATTCAACGCTAATTTTACAAAGCAGATGAGCAGCAGGACTGGCAATATCAAGTCCGAGTTTTTCCGATTAGTTTATCCGAAAAAAATTTACGAATCAGAAACAAAAACAACTGCTAGGAAGAGGAACTGCTGCATCTTACGACACGCAAGTTTCTCGCAGGTCTATGCTCTAGAGGTTTAAGTTAACCACATGTGGAATTTGATAGCACCGAAGAAATGATTTTAAAAAATTTGAAAAGCTATGTATAGAAGGAAAAAGCTATATATGGAAGGAAAAAGAGTTGTTGTGTAGCCTATAAGGTTTACTCTGTCCAAAGTGACCATGGCAAAAACCGTAGACAGTAGTTTTTAGTAACTTTCTGGGAGTCTTTGGATAGGATGTAAGATTTGACCACAGGAAAGACGAAAAGCTGCATCGAATGCAATTAAAATCTTTTGAGGACCTTTCTTCTGCAGGATTTCGTCTCCTTTAGAGAAAGCGAAACTATTTTTGAAATCCCATGGGCTAATGGGTGAGCTATAGTGCATGGTTGACAGACTATTGAGCATCATCTTCTTCATAAGGGAGAAATACAGTAATTACATGCAGGTTACAAAAAAACCAATCTACTATTATAACACGGCCGGAATGAAATCTTTAGAGGGCGACCACCCCGACCAGGGCAAACTTATGAATTTATAGGAAAATGACGACTAGCATACGAAATGAGCAACGCGGGCACAAATCACACTAACTGTAGGATCAGACTATGTAGAGCGTGCATGATATTATGATTGCTGGAGAGACACGTGAACATAATACAATCAGATTTCGACTAAGTTAGTAGAAAAAACCGTTTATTGGATATTTTCGACATCCCGGATTAGGTTGAATACTGTAGGATGGGTCCGGACATTAGCGTCTATAGGCAACGGTGTGAACATCGCTTCGGGATCTGGAAGCGGTCTATTGTATTGTAGGACCACCGTGTGTTACACTTACATTCTCTTCTTTATTGAGCGGCTATAGATTCCATGGCAATGCCTGCAATTACGAAGAATCCGTAGCCTAAGGCAGGTATAATGTTGAGCTTGGACAAAAAGTGCCTCTCCAGATTTCGTCCCTCAGAACAGAACTGTGGAAAGGAGTTCCTTTTGAATACTGAATATATCGATGTTTTCCCGATTGAACTCCACTTTCTTGGATTTGAGAGTAACCATGTTTTCGGATAAAGGTGTTGGTGTTCACTTGATCTATACGTGCTGTATCGGAATTTCATACTACGTAAGGGATTTCGTGTACTAGAACTCAGAGCTGATGCATGTAATGTTTCGAAGTTTTCAATAAAGCATCAAAACCTCTACTTCCTTACCGATACAAAGTTATTCCAAAATTCGAAAATAACTGCCTTCAGATCGCTATTCCTGAATGGTTGGTGCTCAAGAAAATGCATCAATCATCATCAATCACTGCTCATGGTTCGCATACTGCTATTGTCACCAAATCGTTGAACAAACTCCATTTGTCAGCAAACACTGTTTTCCAGACAACAAGCAGTACACTACGAATGAAATTACAATAATACGATAAAACATTTGGAATAAACACAAACAAACTAGTTACAGAGCCCTATGCAGGTTTCGCAATGTATGAATGTAGATCTCTCCGAATCAACTGAGATCATTTGCTTACATACTTTTATAGGATTGCTCATTTACGCTTTTTCACTCTATAGTACAACAAACATTACATCAAAGTTAGGGTAATTAATCGTACTAGGAATTATCACGAAGTCCATATTTAACAATAATCACTATATTACGGAAATCAAAAGAGCATTACATAGAAACCTGTACATCATTTTCTTGACTGTTCAGCAGTAAAGGATGCCCTTCTTTGAAGCTAACATACTTTTCCACGGAACAAGTTGCCTATCTGAAATCTGAGCCGACTACAGGGTATTAGTAGATCAACGTATTGATCTTCGCTTCATATTCGCGTGGTTGTGGATAAGAGCTATTGAACATTAGATCAAAATATACGAGCCTTCACAAACTCCGATAAAGCCCATGGCTTTGAAAAATGAAGTTTTTTGATTCGTAGCGATATATGGTGGAGTACGTGTTCTCGAACCACGATCATTTATGAAGAGTTTAGAAAAATTCCGCAAACTTGTAAGCATCGACATTATATTAAATGTAGAATTTTAATTCGGTACTATTCCACATAAGTTGACCCAAAAAATGAAAATCGTGAATTTCGCTAAAACTTCGTCTAGGGGGGTTATTTGGTACGCTGAACACGAATATGATGTTTATTTCGTGCAACAGCGCCATCCGGTGGAGTTACGGTAGGATTACGGTAGGGGGTCAAAATCACGGATTTGCCCGAAATTTGGCCCAGAGGGGTTATTCGACCCGCTGATGCCAAATACCACATTGGTTTTGAACCGTAGCGTCATTTTATCGGGTTACGGTAGATACACGGTGACGGGTGTAAAACATAGTTCATCCCGAAACGGGTGTGTGGCGATTTGGATGATCGTGAAGCTTTGCACACATGACCACCGCCGCGCGCTACACACTCTGCTGCGGCTTTTGCCTAAGCAAAGCACAGCGGAAAGATACATTTGCCGATTTGTGATTTTGACCCCTACCGTAAACCTACTGTAACCATGCAGGGAGACGTTTTCGTGCGGAAAAAGTGTGACATTTCTAATCAGCATGTCGAATAACCCCTCTGTGCAAAGTTGCAGCGAATTTCGAAATTTTGACCCCCTACCGTATACCCACCGTAACTCGAGAAGATGACACTACAGTACGAAACCAATGTGATATTCGGCGTCAGCGGGCCGAATAACCCCTCTAGGCCAAGTTTCGGGCAAATCCGTGATTTTGACCCCCTACCGTAATCCTACCGTAACTCCCCCGGATGGCACTGTCGCACGAAATAAACATCATATTCGTGTTCAGCGTACCAAATAACCTCCCTAGACGAAGTTTTAGCGAAATTCACGATCTTCATTTTTTGGGTCAACTTATGTGGAATAGCGCCTTTAATTCTTTGTTGCCAAGATCTACTAGCTGTAGCGGATTCGTCCCTAACTGTTCAACATATTCTTCTTTCGAAAAGATCATCATTCGTCCTAGCAGCAGCAAACACAGATTGTGCGAGAAAGTGTCGTGCAGTAGGTCATTTTGTGCGTCATGAATACCATATTATAAATAATCATCAAAAAGCTGATCTAGTTCAAGTGTACTGAACTTGGCTCAGTTCGACTGTACTGAACTGCAACTCAGCTGAACTTCTACGATTCGAAGATCTCCCGCCGGAGAACTTTTTCGAGGGTACAAAACTGTCTCTAATCAATGTCATAGAATGTGAGATGTCCCAGGGTACATATCATGAACTGAAGATGGGATGATGATTAGATGACATTGCCAATTCCTTCATTTTCAATGCATCTTTTTTACGAATATTGAAGGTACTATCACGAAATTGCCGGAGCTAGGAAGTAGCACTCGTTATGCGCTTTACAGGGGTAGGTACATAGATTCTCAAACCATAGCAAATGCAAAACACAAGGTGAATGCTGCTAAGTGCAGATCCATACTTCCGTCTCTTTATAAGCTTAGGGTGCCTTCATACCGCGCCGGCAGCCGCCGCTGGCAGCCCGTAGCAGCCCGCAGCAGCCGCTGGCAGCCCGTAGCAGCCCGTAGCAGGCACCAGCAGCCCGTAGCAGCCGCCAGCAGCCCGTAGCCGCCGCTGGCCGCCTTTGTCATAGAAGCGCAAATCATCTTCTTAGTCCTTTCCTGCGCCTGCCCATATTTTCCATCTTCAACGCCGATGTGATATGACTGAAGCAGAACATACTGTAAAAATCAACAAATAGCAACCTGCAGGAACTGGACGCATCCAAAGTCAGAAGAAATCACACTGCGAAGAAACTTTGGCGAAATATGGTTCAATTGCGAGAGGGAAACTGAGCATCGATAGGATAACCAATCTACGGACAAGATAATAACAAGAACGGACAAGGTATGTTGTTACATGAGATGAAACTGCGGCAACAGAAAGGAATAAGCGTGGAGGATGGAGGGCGTAGGCGGTTGCACTTAAAATAGTAAGAATTTGATGATTTTGCGCTTGTATGACAAAAGCGGCCAGCGGCGGCTACGGGCTGCCACGGGCTGCTGGCGGCTGCTGTGGGCTGCCACGGGCTGCTGGCGGCTGCTGCGGGCTGCTGGCGGCTGCTGCGGGCTGCTACGGGCTGCCAGCGGCTGCTACGGGCTGCCAGCGGCGGCTGCCGGCGCGGTATGAAGGCACCCTCCCCGAAATCAAATTGTCTCGTAGCTAGCTTCTTGAAGAGACCTCTCTACCATTTTAGAATTCTTTGCCAGTTCCGTTCCATTTTGGGGAGAGACTAACGAGAATTTGAAAAGCCTTCTTTAGCACGTGATGGTGGTGCTAATAAAGGGAGTCAGTTGGGATAGAATTAGTGGACATCAGTGGAGGACCCCTGCAGCTTTTATGTAGAACAACAAATAATTTGTCGTTCTGACTGCTCACAAACAGCTCTGGACACAATTTGCAATTTGTGACATGCTAAATTTTTATGGGATTTCTTGATTCTGTACATGAACGCTAAAATGAGCGAGCGAGAAGTTCTTCGTCAACCTATGTATGAGCTGTTCTCAACAATAGCATTCTTTGACTAAAGTTTCTTTCAAAAACTATAAGAATACGTTTGAAGAAGGTGCGTGTAATCAGCATGCTCGATTACCCCCCTGTGCCAACTCCCAGCCCCGTAGCTCAAATTTTGCAAAAAATCGATAAAATCGATATCGATCGATACGAAAAGTAGCCTAAGACACCCACCGGGGCCCGATGTGTATATGTGCCAAGTTTGGTCCGGGTCGATTCAGAAATGGAATTTTCTATTCGGAACATACGTACAGACAGACATACATACAGACAGACAGACAGACAAACAGACATTCAGCTTTATATATAAGAAGCTGAATGTCTGTTTGTATGTCTGTCTGTATGTATGTATGTACGTATGTTCCGAATAGAAAATTCCATTTCTGAACCGATCCGGACCAAACTTGGCACACATACACTACGGGCCCCGGCGGGTGTCGTAGGCTACTTTTCGTCATCGATCGATATCGATTTTATCGATTTTTATCGATTTTTTTGCAGAGTTCACCTACGGGGCTGGGAGTTGGCACAGGGGGGTAATCGAGCATGGGGATTCCGAATACAATATTGGTTTTCAGGATTATCGATTACTTTTATCGATTTTATCGATTTTTTTGCAAAGTTTGAGCTACGGGGCTGGGAGTTGGCACAGGGGGGTAATCGAGCATGGGGATTCCGAATACAATATTGGTTTTCAGGATTATCGATTACTTTTATCGATTTTATCGATTTTTTTGCAAAGTTTGAGCTACGGGGCTGGGAGTTCGCACAGGGGGGTAATCGAGCATGGGGATTCCGAATACAATATTGGTTTTCGGGATTATCGATTACTTTTATCGATTTTATCGATTTTTTTGCAAAGTTTGAGCTAGGGGGCTGGGAGTTGGCACAGGGGGGTAATCGAGCATGCTGATCATCCCCAAGGAGGGTGATCAGCATGCTCGATTACACCCCTGTGCCAAATTCCAGCCCCCTAGCTCAAATTTTCAAAAAATCGATAAAATCGATAAAAGTAATGGACGATCTTGAAAACTAATATTGTATTCGTAATCAGCATGCTCGATTACCCCCCTGTGCAAAATCCCAGCCTCGCATGTCAAAATTTACAAAAAATCGATAAAATCAATAAAAGTAATCGATAATTCTGAAAACTAATATTTATTCGGAATCCCCATGCTCACTTCCCCCCTGTGCCAACTCCTAGCCCTGTAGGTGAACTCTGCAAAAAAATGGATAAAAATCGGTAAAATCGACATCGATCGATAACGAAAAGTGGACTGTGACACCCGCCGGGGCCCGAAGTGTATGTGTGCCAAGTTTGGTCCGGATACGGCGGAGCCGGGTAAGCCAGCTAGTGACCTATATAATGGTTGCATCTACTTAAAGATGCTATGGTACTTTTGCAACTGCTAGCGGCAATCTTCAAACAGTCGCAAATTTGAGGCAGCTTCTTGCGAGTCAACATACATGTCTCAATTGTCTAACGAAACTACTCGTGAGCAAGCATTGGAAACATGACTTTCGAAACCGTATATTACAAGATCTAACTGTATGCATTTATTCTCATTTCAATAAAACTAAACTCTGCAAATAAAATCTATAGAATGTCTCTCTAAAACCGCTAATATCTATGTCCATGTCTAGAAGAGTTCTCTCCCTTTGCTTTCTTTCTGTTTGCAGTCTTCTTCCTGCAAATTCGTATTCCGCTTATAGCATCAAATCTGGACAGCAGACTTACTTTGTGCCAGACTTTCCCGGGTTTTGGTGGGCATTGCTATTGTTCTGTGATTAATAGAATGAAAAGCGGGTTAGGAAAAAGGCTAGAATCAAACCTGTGTAGTAGTTGGTTCGTCATCACTGCCGCAATCGGAAGCGATGTAATATGCTGGATCCATGGGACGTAACCCCACTTCCTTGAAAAATATTGCTATTTTGAAAAGATGAAAAAGAAGAGGGACCTAATCACTGCAAGCTCACCTTGTAAAGTAAGGATCTCACATTCTGAGATAGCGGTGTGCTAGTGGATGCTTTTGAGAACGATGGGTGTGAGAGTAACGTCGAGAAACCTAAAAGATTTTTTTCTTCTTCTTATTGTGCTGTGGGATTCCATTGCTGCTTCAAGGATTACTCGAAATGCCAACTTTGCCAAATTTACTTACTTTACTTGTTGACTGGCTCCATTCCGGCCCACTGTTCTTGCTAAGCAGCAGCTAAAAAGCAATCTTCACTTATTTATTCACAATTGGATCTATCTTTCACCTTCTTCAAATTTTGAAGTTCACTGTCCATCGACGCCGCGAGATTGCTTCTGAACTTCTCTATTATCTCATCAATCTCCCTAAAAAATTCTACGACGATGCTATACCCTCCTATTTTTGTATGACTGCAACTAACTCCTGATCCGTCGCTCTAATCAATCCTTTTTCAGCATTGACATCCACCTCGCATAAGCTTCCTTCTTCCTGCGGGGCATTTGCATTTGGGGGTGAATTTATTAGCGGAGAACTAAAATACAGAAGATCCTCGAGCATACTCATCGTGGACTAACCTTCCCACGGCCCCATATTCGACTTTTTCGCTTGCAACCAGCGGTAGTGTTTGACTTCTACCCCCAGTCAGAGGTGTCATCAATAAGCTTTCGCGTGCCTAAAGTTCCATGACATTACTCAAAGTCTGACGTCCTTATCGTGCTCCACTCAAGTAGAAAAGAAGTGGTCGAGTTTGAACGAAACTGGTGGATGCGAAAGCCTCTTATATGAAGAATGATTTTGCGGTTAGTAATATTGTACAGGTTGATCCTCTACTTTGATATTTTGATTATTCTCAAATCTTTCCATTGTCGTGATTTCATATCTGAAATTGCTACAGTGGAAAGATTTGAGAATTTCTTCGAAGGCTGGGCGAGTGCTTGGCGACCATGTCTACAAGTGCTGGTTCTTAACCTTGTCAAGAGCAACCAACACATGTAGACTCTACGCGTATCGATCGTGCTTGTCATGCTAAGGAAGGTTAAGGGGGGGGGGGATTGCTAATGGGATTGGGGTTGCGCTCACCAACAGAGGCGTAGTTGGTAGTAAAGGGCAAATCTGGGCAATGCCCTCAAAACTGTGTAGCATTTGCAAAAAATATATGACATCTTGGGACTGCTCCTCACCTCTATAGCAGAATTAAGTGTTTCATCTGCGCCACATCTTGCTCTCTTCTTTTTTTTAACCTAAAGAAGATGGATAAAAATCTGATGCACGCTGCCAAGATAATTGAAGTATAATTTAGTATCAAACTAAAATAGATTTGCTCTCGGAAAATTATTAGGTTGATGCAAAACTTTTCCAAAAAATAGAAGTAAATTTTCTAATTTTGCTCTAACAAAATATTCTGAAGTAGTATTTTTAAGTACATCTTAGAAATTTGATTTGAAACAAAATCAGTATGTCATTTTGAAAAAAAAATTGTAACTATTCGCAAAGATATTCAATCACTGCCAGCTTCTCTTAGCTAGAGATGTCATAAAACCAAGACCAAAAACTAATTTAAGTTTAGCAGACGTTTCAGCAATCTTAGTGACCAAAAATCAAAAATTGCCTTTTGACTATTTCTCCCAACCAACTTGTATCTTTGCGATGCGCCTTCAAGGAATTTCGACTTGAGCACATTTAAAAAGAGCAAGGTTTTCTATATATGTACAAAATCTGAAGATTTCATCGAATATGGAGGAAGTTATAGAATATGAAAAGATTTGGTGCAAGAATTTTGGGTACTTTTCCGTTATCCGGACCCATTTTTTCAAAGAAGGATATTGCTTCTATCCTTGTACCATATTCTGTCCCACCTTCACGGAAAGGAGTGTCAACCTTCTGCCACGTGTCAAAAAAATTTCACATGTCATCTACATGTTCAGGTTTTACCAAGAGTTTGTTTACCCTAGCTAGCGATGTAAGTTCAATCTGTTTTTTAGTTAATTTTGAGCTCATTTCGATCAAACAGTTTTGAAGTGAACATTGTCATAATAATAACGACACGCCATCATCGATGAACAGATTGGACTTGCTCAAGATAGAAAAGTGTGCTAGGATTCCGTTATTCAAGATGCGAAACAAGCAGCAGCCAGGTACTTCAGGCTATCATTTATAGTTTTTCGGCTAAATTCGCATGGAGTAAAGGTTTGAAGAGAAGTACGCATTTGAATCACTGCTGAAAGCAAGCAAGATGTTCTAGAATAAGTTCATGATTGTTTTGTGCTCATGTAAAACAGTTGAACAGCTTTAGAATGATCACAAATTCTCTTCTACCTCACCGGAAATAATTTCGAAAAAAAAATGTCAAAATTGACCAAAACTTGTCAATTTTTTCGTGACACGTGGCAAGGAGGCAGTCCTCGTAGCATCTATGAAAAATTATTTTTAGACTAAAGAACATATAATATGAGAGCCTTTTGAAAAAATGGGTCCGGATAACGGAAAAGTACCGAATTTTGCATTGACCTAATAAACACATTTGATTTCGGTTCACACAAGATTTAAGAAAAAACAGAGCAACTGCAAATGGTCAGCACTTACCTCTTCCAGCAACGAAAAAAACGATCCAAAAATTTTCGCAAAGAACTCCATCAACATATTTTGGAAGGAGCTCCAAAGAGTGAGGAAGACGTAGTTGAAGGCACAGAGGTAGTTGCCCATAGCCGGCACATCTGGCGAGATCAAAACTTTCAGGCGGCGCAAAAACGCAAAGAGTACATAACAATTTGTGAAAATGAATTAGTTAAAAACCATGCCTAATCGAGCAGGTTTGCTTACGTGTGAGATTATTCAATCAGGTAAGTCATGATTTTATGTACTATGTGACTGTTCTCCTCTCCTCTTCTTGAGAATCTGTTTGATCTACGGCGTCATGGATTATAGAATCTACTGATGTCATTGATCACTGTCTAGCCTAACGCTCGTATCTCTCTCCTTGTATAGGATGGAAGGGATGACAGAATTGCACTAAAAATAACACAGTTTGTTACACACTTAACTCTTCCTTTTGATATCTCAGTTGTTTTTATAATTGCGAATTCTATGATGTAAAAGTTCAATGCAAACATATCCTTTACTTGTACACTAGCTGAGCTCACTGAAATTTGAATTGATACTACTTACTTGGATGCGATATGAAACTATGAAGTTGTTGCTTGTAATTGCAAACAATCAATTTTTTGATTACTGTATTGGTTCTGTATAAGGAGTTTCCGGGGTTGTACCATTATAAAATTCAGAGAAATGTGGTATTATTCACACTCTATTATTTCTGACAAACACACGATTTCTTGTAAAGGGGATTTTTTAATCGTAATCTGAGTATGCTAGAGACGATTAGGTGCATTCATTTGAACTATGCCGTCTGAGAGGTAATGGCGTAACCAAAACTTGCTCATTTGTACTCTACGATCTTTCCTTTTTTTGACGTTTTTGAGCTTTTTTTTTCTGAATTGCTAATCACAGCGACGGAGTAATTCTAGAAAAAATCTATATTTCACCGGGTTTCCATTGGAGTGGGGTCAGCCGAGTTCTTCAAGGTCTTCTCCAGCTTTTGGCCTTCAGCCAGATGTAAATCTTTTCAACAGCAATACATTTTATTATTATCTGATAATAACAGTGTTGTTGAAGAAATCAACAGTTAGACAATAAAAGCAATGTGTCTACTTGCATAAAAGCCCAGGATATCCACTACAGTCACAAAAGTACATTCTATCAAGCTTCCTCTCAAACTAAACTAACGAAACAGGAACAATCTTGAAAAAATCCAAACGTAAAAAATGACGTGGAAGAAGTGAATGCTGCCTTCGTGTACCCGGGAATACAGTAGCTGACCAATCGGTCGAGTTCTTCGTTATCGGAATGACGAAGAACCGGCTCGTCCGGTTTGAACATCCAAACGTGTAGCATTTTTGAAAGCGTAGACGATAGAACAAAGTAGACGAAAAACTGAAAGCAAGTAAAATGGCCATTGCCTTGTGTTTGAGTTGATATTTGGTATATTTGGTCTCTTCAGGATACAGGCTGCCAAAAAACTGCTTTCTTGCATGGTCGACGAACATTTGTAGTCAAAGTCCACAAATTGAGGGGGGGGGGGTGAGATTCTATTCAGCTTCTGCCTCATAAAGGCGGGTAATGAGACCAACGGAAGTGGACTTTCCACAACCTCTATGTCCGACCAATGCAACTGTTTTACCTGGTTTTATTGTAAAAGTAAGACATTTAGAACCTGGAGCAAATTTTCGGACTTTTTTGTGTCCTACTTGTTGAAGTTGTCAATCGCCATGCACGACTTTACGGCAATTATGGTAAGAATCACAATGGCAATATAATCGCAAGTTGTTATGATGTCTTAAAAGTGTTGCACCAAAATATCGCAGAAATTTGGATATTTCAGGAAACGATTAAATTGTATTTTATACCTTTTATCTGCGCCATGAATGGTTTTCTCAATCATGCATGCAGAAACTTTATCAGATGAAGAAGTCCTACTAAAAAATAAAGATCGTAACTCTTGGTGAAGTACGATCTAAACCATTTTACCTCAGTCAGAACATGTGAATTACAAAAGTAGAAAAACTGAATTTGAGAATTTATTGGATCTTTTAGCTTTTGTAGAGATGAAGTATAGAAAAAATCGATTTGAAGATTTTTATTCCAGCTTGTTTCCCACCAATTTGTGAAACATTATATTTGCATTTAGCAGCATTACGATACTGATGATTTTTTCTCCGCGGTATGTTTCGAATCTAGCAAGTTCCACTGTGAATGGTGTATCTCTAGAATTTCCAAAAAAATATGGCTCAAGACTTACGAGGCGACCCAACAACATCGCAATTTCAAAAGCTGGGAATTTTTTGGCTTTCCTCGCAAATCACTAGTATAGTTACCACTCAGGAGACTGACTAGTTTCTAATAATCACTCTGTATTTTCGAAATGTTTTTCTGTGCATTCCACGGCGAATCCTTTGGTCAGAAATGGAACACCTACGTTTGTATCCTTTCTAGTCGAATAAGGAAACTGCACATTGTTAAATTCGACCTCTCCTTTGTTGCTCAGTGGTATCTTGCCTTCCGCAGAGTGTCGGTCAACTTCCGGAGTCTAAAAGGAAGAGTTCAACAGATGTAAAACAAACACTGCTAAATATTTGATATTCTATGGACCCTATCAATTATGTGATATGTTGTTGCCGCCCAAACTCTCATTTAGCAGAACCATCAAATGAGGAGAGATCACGCCAAGAAAGTAAGCTCCAGTCATCATCGATATTACTACGGTAACCACTTCTCCTCTGTCTTCGTTCTTTTTGGAAGGTGGTCACCGAATCTGCAATATACAACAAATGCATAATTTATCAGCTGACTGGTCGATGAAATTTTATAGAAGTGGATCAAACTCACAAGGAACCTGCTCCAATAAAACTGAAAAAAAATGATTTAGAGAAAACCTCCCTAGAATCCTCTCCAAAAGCATTCTGTTTTGCATGTTTTTGACCTGTGTTGAGCGATTTGGAGTATCTGAAAAATGTCTTACCTGTCAACCATCTCCTCCTGTCCATTCAAAGCTTGTACCATTCTAACACCCAGTACAGCTTTGTCTGCTATCGCTCCAGCTTTTCCAACATCCACAAGCTCTTTTTGATTCTGTCATCCTCTAAAATAATCACATGGTCTGCCAAAATTGCGCTTATTGTTGGCTCTCCATTTGACGGAATCCAAAAAGTTGAAATCGCGGAATTTGCTGAAGAGCGGATTTGGAATTGCACTGCAGTTTCGCCTTTTGAGTACATTGTATATGGTAGATAGGTCAGCATTGGAATTTCCTCGAACTGCCTGTAAGGAGATGGTTAATTGGCACTCTTATTACATTACTAATACTAACAGCGCTTTGGTAGATATTTTTATGGAGGGTGAAATGAAGTGGGATTTGTCATATCAACGCCTTATCAAAAAAAACTCTTTTAGACTTTGCTAAAATAATACTAGGTTGTCCGGAAATTAATGCAGGTTTCGCAATTCCAATTCGAAATGTCAGGACTCCTTTGTGATTTTGAGATAAACTTGGAACCACTGTGATCAGAAAGCTCTATCTGAGTCAGGCAGAAATGAGTGTTCAGCGAGAAATTTCTGCACCTTATAGCCACAAAGCAGTATTACTTGGATAGCTATGCAGTATTAGAGTTCTCAGAGAATCAAAAAAGTGCGAAATCAACATTTCCCATTTTTTGATATCATCTTTGCAACCCCAAAAAATCCTTAATAATCACCAGAAGTAAGGCTTGGGAGGTACAAGTTGAACTATTACCTGACTGCTCTGGCCCCGCTCTTCAAGCACAAGGAAAGACTTTTAGGGTTACTTTTTTCAGAAAATTTTCTACGCTGTGGAATGGCCGCAGCTATCTATAATCTCAGCCTCTGCTCCCACGACTGCTAAAAAGAAGCGCTACTGTGTTTTTTTAGGTATACTCAACAACTTGCCTTAGCTGTAGTATCATGAAACGCTCCTCTTGCAGCATAAGTTCAAGCAAAAACAGGGCAATTCGTAGAATCTAATTTAAAGCTTCCTCTCCGGATCTCGTGAAATTTGAACAAACCGAGTTGTTTGAGCAAAATGTTCGAGAGAGAACATAAAAGCGCTTTTATACAGTATGCAAAGTTAGTTGCAAAATGCACATATACAGATGAACATAAAGTATAACAGTATGCTTTTCGCTTTGAAAGATTATTTGGAATCTTACTATCAACACAACATGGCAGCTCCAAATGAAAGTCAGAATGTTGGATTGAACTTTCACAATTTTTTAGCAAATAGAGGAAGATCCGGTTAAGATCTGAGCTACTAGAAAAGAATGGAAAGCTTCTTTGCATACAGAGTACTTGTTTATCATTATTTCATCTCACATGAGGATGGCTCCGGAATAGAATAAATGAGAAACTCTCATTATTTTTAACTCATAATATCACATCTTTCACCCAAGATACTAATGATAAAGTCTATATTTTCAGTAGTTAAACGTATCCGTGAGGGCTTCGGTGACAAGTTGGGACTGTTGATTCGTGGTTGTGCCATGTTCTTCGCTGCCCTCGTAATGTCATTTCTCATTCCGTGGAGACTCGCACTTTTATGTTGCCAGTGGCACCTTTGTCGTGCATGTGCATGAGCGTCATGTCAACTGTAGGTGGTGCTGTGGTTTAGACGAATTTGATTGTTGGAAGCTAATATCTCCAACGTTGAAAATAAGTACTATCCCATTCAACGGAAATCAAATGTCAAAATCAGGATTTTGCTACTTCGCTCCAGAGGGTTATTTCGCACTTCGATAGCGAATATTTTGTTGAATTTCGCACTGTAGCGCCATATTTTGAGGGTACGGTGTATACACACGGTAGATGGGTAAAGATCCCAAATTCTCTACTGATCAAAGGGTTCCTCAGTATGCTGATTAAAATTGTTGAGCTATCCGGAAATTAAAGCAGGTTTTTGCACTGCATCTTCAAAGAGATTGTTCATCTGTATATGTGCATTTTGCAACTAACTTTGCATACTGTATAAAACCGCTTTTATGTTCTCTCTCGAACATTTTGCTCAAACAACTCGGTTTGTTCAAATTTCACGAGATCCGGAGAGGAAGCTTTGAATTAGAAATTCTACGACCTGCATTGTTTTTGCTTGAACTTATTCGGCAGGGGGAGCGTTTCCATGATACTACAGCTAAGGCAAGTTGTGCAGTATACCTACTACACAGTAGCGCTTCTTTCTAACAGTCGTGGGAGGAGAGACTGAGATTGTAGATCGTTGCGGCCATTCCACAGCGTAGAAAATTTTCTGAAAAAAGTAACCCTAAAAGTCTTTCCTTGTGCTTGAAGAGTAGGGCCAGAGCCGTCAGTTAATAATTCAACTTGTACCTCCCAGACCTTATTTCTGGTGATTAAAAATCCAGGATTTTTGGGGGTCGCAGCTGCAAAGATGATATCAAAAAATGGAAAATGTTGATTTCGCACTTTTTTGTTTCGCTAAGAACTCTAATACTGCATAGCTATCTAAGTAATACTGGTCTGTGGCTATAAGGTGCAGAAGATTCTCGCTGAACACTCATTTCTGCCTGACTCAGATGGAGCTTTCCGATCAAAGTGGTTCCAAGTTTATCTCAGAATATGCAATTTCAAAGGAGTATGACATTTCGAAGTGAAAATGCGGAACCTGCATCAACTTCCGAACAACCTGGTATTATTTTAGCAAAGCCTGAAAGATTTTTTGTGATAAGGCGTTAATATGACAAGTCCCAGTTCACTTCCCGTCCCAAAAATATCTTTTAAAGCGCTGTCAGTATTGATAATGTAATAAGCGTGCTCATTAACCTTCTCCTTATAGGCAGTTTGAGGAAATTTTAATGCTGACCTATCTTCCGTATACAAAGTACTCAAAATACGAAACTGCAGTGCAATTCCAAATTCTCTCTTCAGCATGTTCCGCGATTTCAGCTTTTCGGGTTCCAGTAAATGGATAGCCAAAAATAAGCGCACTTTTGACACACCATATGATTATTTTAAAAGATGGCGGAAACAACAGCTAAAGAGATTTTTCTACGTCATTCTTTTCACTTACATTAGAGCAATGAAACTCTATCGAATAATTAGCCGATGAATTATGCATTTGCTGTATATTGCAGATTCGGTGACCACCTTCCAAAAATCGGAGAACGAAGACAGAGGAGAAGTGGTTACCATAGTAATATCGATGATGACTGGAGCTCACTTGCTTGGCGTTCACTCCTCATTTGATGGTTCTGCTACAAGAGGTTAGGCGAGAACAATATATTACATAATTGGTAGGGTAAAATAATAGAATCTCCAGCAGTTTGTTTACATTTGTTTGCTGAACTCTTCTTTAGACTCCTGAAAATGACCCATACCCTGGGGAAAGCAAGATTCCACTGATCATCAAAGGTGAGGTCGAATTCAAGAATGTGCATTTTCGTTATCCGACTAGAAAGAATACAAAAGTAGGTGTTTCATTTCTTGACCAAAGGATTTGCCGTGAGTTCACAGAAGAACATGTCAAAAATACAGAATTATTATTAGAAACTAGTCAGTCTCCTGAGTGGTAACTACACTAGTGATTTGCGAGGGAATCCAAAAAATCCCTAGCTTCTTATAGACCTTTATTCGCGATGTTGTTGGGTCGTCTCATAAGTCCTGAGCCATATTTTTTGGAAAGTCTAGAGATACACCATTCACAATGGAACTTGCTAGATTCGAAACATACCGCGGAGAAAAAAATCATTAGTATCGTAATGCTGCTGAATGCAGATATAATGTTCCACAAATTGGTCGGAAACAAGCTGAAATAAAAAGCTATAAATCGATTATTTCTATATTTCATCTCTACAAATGCTAAAAGATCCAATAAATACTCAATTTCGTTTTTGGGTTTACTTTTGTGATTCACACTTTCTGACTGAGATAAACTCGTATCAATCGTACCTCACCAAAAGTGTTACAACCTTCATTTTTTTGTATGACTTCCTCATTTAACAAGGTTTGTGTATGCATGATCGCGAACACCATTTATGGCGCAGTTAAAAGGTATACATTACAATTAAATCGTTTCCTGAAATATCCAAATTTCACCGATATTTTGGTGCAACACTTTCAAGGCATTCTAACAACTTGCGTTTATTTTATATTGCCATTATGATTCTGTTAGCCGCAAAGTCGTACATAGCGATAGACAACTACAAGTAGGACACAAAAAAGTCCGAAAATTTGCTTCAGGTTCTAAATGGTCCCACTCTTACAATAAAACTAGGCGAAACGGTTGCATTGGTAGGACGCAGTGGGTGTAGGAAGTCAACTTCCATTGGTCTCATTATCCGCCCGACAGAAGCTGGAACGGTGACTCTTACCTAGAGAAAATTATTCCAGTAGGGAAAAATTGGCCTGCAGGTGAAAATCGATGGAAATGATGTGCGCAGAGTGAATTTGGAATAACAGGAATACGGTTGGCATTGTCCAGCAAGAGCCTATGCTGTTTGATGGGACCCTAGAGGTGAAGACTTCAAGACTTTGATTTACGAAGAGTATAAACGCAGAGTGAATTTTCAGGAAAATCTACGAGTGGGAAGTTCAGGAATGCAGAGAAACGATATGATTTAAGCGTGCGAGTTAGTTAATGCACATAATTTCATAATGAAATTACCTAATGTAAGCTTTACCACAATTTTCTTTATCTGTATTAGGGTGATAGGTAAAAAATGGGGCACTTAAAGAATAACTGTAGATTTTTCAAAAAAGAAAAGTGGTTAAACTTCCCAATTTTGATAGATGTTAGAATAAATTATTCTCTTTCAGAAAATACCTATATAAGGTCATTTACATACGTAATGATTTCTATAGTGGCTGAAATGCAAAGTTAGTCACTTTGACAAATTATAAACTTTGGGCAGTATCTGCGCAGTGAAACATGTGAGACCACCCAAAATACCACTGCTGTAGTAGGTGGCCGGACAGTCACTGAACCTACGACGGTCTCAACTTTCAAAATCAGGAGATATGGCCATTAGCAGCTTCGAGAACAAGGATACGCGTTATTCAATTGTTTGCAGGTAAACGCATGTTTTCTAGGTACCATCTGATAAAGATTTTTACGCTCTATCCATCCATACGCAAATTACTTTTTCACTTTTTATTGCGCCAAAAAATCGCGATTTTTCAGGTATTTCGCTTTTTTTATTCAGAAATAGAAAGAAATCCCGTAGGCTTAATATATTTTTAAAAGAGCATTAAGAGCTCTTTCGAATGGTATGCCATTTGCCTTATGACTTTACGGTATAGCAGCGCAAGATTGAGAATTGTTCCAAAAATCGTGTCTGAGTTCTTCACTGCGCCACGCGTACGGTTATGAGAGAGGAGCGGTAACACATTGCCAGAATAATAGGCGAAGGTCGTATATGTAAGCGACGTTTGAGTTGCAGCCTGCTTGTAGTTGGTGAGAACAAAAAACCTCAAAATGTAATAAAAATCAAGCTGCCCCATTTTTTACCGATCACCCTAATAGAAATTGTGATAATTTGCAGGGTTACTCTACCATGATCGGTGACGGTGCTGTACTGTTATAAGGTGGTCAGAAGCAACGCATTGCCATAGCGCGTACGTTAGCAAGAAATCCACGAATTCTGCTACTTGATGAGGTCACTTCGGCTCTTGCAAACATGCGTACAGACTTCGTTTCAAGAGTACAATAGTCTGAAAGCCAGAGAATAAAACCATATAAACTCAGAACGAATAAAACTACATAAACTCAAAGGGTAAAACTTCAAAAACAAAGTAATGGCTCAGAATCACCAAAGATAGGTTCAAAAGCTCTACCCAGACTATCGGTTTCCATGAAGCATGGGTCTTCACATGACTCGCATACGGATATGAGGTGGAAAATTAGACATAAAATGACGTATGGGGTGTTTCTCATCGTTCTTGCTTTCTAATTATACAGGGTGTCCGTAAAGTATGTATACACTGTTTGATCGTTAATATCTCTTTTCCCAAGAAGTCTTTTGCCTTGCTTCAGGTACCATTTTGTAGAGCTGGCTTCAACTTAGATTTGCAGTATAGAACGAATCACCCATCTCTCTTCATTACTATAGGATTACGGTAGAAAATTGAAACATATGGGGTCAATGTGGAAAAAGCTGCCGTTTCAAAATTTTTCAAAAAGATGTGAAAACTTGTGTAATAACGTGTTTATGGACGCGGAGTTCAATACTCAACTATTCACAAATTACGAAGCTTTCTAAACGGTGTAATCGCACTTTTTAGGAACATTGAAAAAAAGGCCGCTACCTCTCACCTGGCATAACTCTTCAATGAAGCATCATAATAAGTTGGGAGCTCTACAGATAGAATCAGCAACTCTAATTGGCCTAGTGTAAAAGATTTTAGGCTGTTTTCACTCCTTTCTGAGGCAAAATATGGCCTTTCATGCCAAAACCCTCTTTCAGGTTTCTACCGTAATCCTACAGTAAAGGAGAAAGATGGGTGATTTGCTCTATAGTGTAACTTTAAGTTGAAGCCAGCTCTACAAAACGGTACCTAAAGCAAGACAAAAGACTTCTTGGAAAAAGAGATATCAACGATCAAACAGTGTATACATACTTTACGGACACCCTGTATTTCGCTGTATGACTGACATTTCGGATTTCTTTACTTTCAGAGGAGCTTTATATAGTCTTTCTCATCTCTAAACACTTAAAGAATGATTTCACATTTGGATTCGGGCAGGCCAATTGCAGTAGAGCATGACACTCTCTGAGGCAATTTGAGCTGAAGGGTGAAGTTCACTTCAACTAAACCAGAATTCTTCTATTCAGACGAAATCTTCCACCAGGTTTCTATTGAAACCTGAAAGGCTATGCATACAAGTCCAAAGAGAGCAACGATTGCATACCATAGTTTGCACAAATCGAACGTCACGAAGACAGATAAGATTTTTTCAGGACAACATAAAAGCACTTCATTTTTCTTTGCACTAGTGGATGTCTAAGCCTAACTTATGGAGTTTTCGAAGACATTGCCCAAGAGCGAAATCAATTGGCTAATGAGGCTGGAAAGGAAGGAGTTCTGCTTTGCGAGGTTAATCTCTGGCTGAAGAATTTTGCTTTGCCCTATCATTATTCCTCACCATTCTCAGGTATCCAAGAAAGCCAGTACGTGTTTGTGCTAAGATTCATCCCTATGCAACAATGTGACCATACCCTCGCCCCTTAGGTGAGTCTATAGTTCTTTCAAAAAAGTATCCTCTGTCTTATTTTGTATCCTCAATAAAAGCACCATCAACCCAAATTAAGTGTGATGAGATTTTGTTGTTGTTTAATAGTGGCCCTTACTTAAGTAATCGCCCAACTCCGCTTAGAAAGATGAGATCCAAAGCAAGAAAATTGCTTCAGTAGATAGAGGGAGGTTAAGGTGGCTCCGCCCATCAATGTGGGTGGTCTTAGAATAATAGGACAAAAATTAGGCCTTTATGTAACTAGAATGGCCATAAATTCGGTTTCCATGATAATTATCGCATTTCCGTCATTTCCGTTCACCTTCGAGCCCACACTCGCGTTTATTATCTCCAAAATACCCACATTGTTGAGCGGAGCAACGGCGGCCTTTTTTGACTTCTGGAGCTACATATTAGGTTGGTTCAAAAATAATGGACGATTTTTCGCCTCTCTTCGGGGCAACTTTTTTCCCTCAGAATATCTTCTTTGAAATACGTATGGCATACCGCTGAGGAACTGTTCTCGTGCTCCATTTAATAGTTGTTGAAGCGGGCTTCTATCCTTACCTGTTAAAAAGTTACTGGGCTTCAAACTGCATCCAAATTATTCAGAATTTTATTGTCTTCACTTTTCTGGGGGCGGGCGTTAGGTACCCAGCCATTAGTGGTATACACTAAGCCACGCCCCTTGGTTGCTTTAATAGCAGGTACCTAATGATACACCGAATCCCAGCTGCTGAAACAGCTCACCTAACTTGCGAAAGCGCTGGCGCTTGCCACCCACAGAAAAAGTTTGAGGAAATCAAAAGAAAAGAGCGCGAATGAAAGCGCAAGTTTGTGTGCAACGTTTTTCTATTGCCTCTTTTTTTTAATTTTAAAGCTTTAATGAGCACTTCACACAGTTGAAGAAAAAAAGTGTGATAATCGAATCTGACCGGTAATGTCAACAATTTCAAAAAGTAAACTTTGTAGAATTCCAATAAACAGATGCTCCTGACAATTAGATGCGCGAAATAGTCCTTTGTTCCAAAAAACTGCTTCAAATACATTTACTGACGATGAGAAGTGGAATCGATTGGAAGAAAAGCTTCCACGAGAAATTGTCATCAAACATCGGAACTTTAAAGTCTATGTGACCCATAATTTAGAGTTTTGCATCACAGAGCGATTCCGAAGCCAATTTTGATGGAGTGTGTGCCGATAGAGCGAAACAGGAAAAAGCATCAAACTCTACTGGGAGCAATTTTTACATTCTTTCGCTTTTTAGCGAGCTACAAAAAACCATAGCTTTATTCAGCTAAATTGTTCATATTTTGCTGTTAGAAAAGAGAATGAAAATGAAACAATTTATGATCTTCCAAATAGGCACTACAGAGAACATTTACATGATAAAATAAGTATTTCAGTGAATTTTTCATATGAGATGGGAAATCTTCGGAAACAAAAAAAAAAATGAATGCGCTTATCATAATGTTCCATAAATCTGCTGGCCTCAGCAATGACCTAAGTAATAACCTTAATAATCGTAGGTAATGTAATTCACAATCCCTGTCGCAATATTAAAGCGCCTATAACTTCACACCTCAAAACGAGGCCGACGACAATATGTGAAATAATATTCCTTCAACTTGTTTGCCAGAAACATCTCTGAAAGTGCGCTTTGCTCCATAAAAATCATAAAATTTTGGTTTATTAGAATTCTACAAAGTTCATTTTTTGAAAATCCCCTGACATTATCGATTAGATCAGATTATCACAATTTTTACTTGCCTATCTGAAGTGCTCATAAAAGCTTCACCCTGTTTTTGATTTTCATCACCGAATATCTGTGATTCTAGAATTGATTAAAAAAGAAGCAATAGAAAAACGTTGCCCACAAACTTGCGCTTTCATTCGCGCCCTTTTCTTTTGATTTCCTCAAACTCTCTCTTTTCTGTGGGTGGCAAGCGCCAGCGCTTTCGCAAGCTAGGTGAGTTTCAGCAGCTGGGATTCGGTTTATCGTTAGGTACCTGCTATTAAAGCAACCAAGGGGCGTGGCTTAGTGTATACCACTTATGGCTGGGTACCTAACGCCCGCATCTCGGTTGGGTACCTAACGCCACGCACCCATGCATACTTAATTGTTTTTTTTTGAAGTTATTCAGACTGAGATATCGGCGCCTAAACATGAGTAGCTGATGCGGTCATTTGATAATCCATAATTTTCTTTTACAGATGTCAATTGCCGAAGCTTTGCTCAATTCTGTAAGCGTAAGGTTAGGACATCCTATTAGCAGTTTTTGCAAAAACATCAACCTCTTCAGTACGTAGAAAATTAGTAAATTCTATATTTGGGACCTTGAGGCACGCTGAAAAAATGTTGAAAAAACTGAGAAATTTTGAATTTCAATTTTTTTTCTTTCTCCCAAACTTTTTTGTCCGAATCCTTTTTATTGCGTTTTGTACTATTGGCTTGCGGCTAGATAGGCCACTTATCATTCACACTAACAAACTTTGAAGGAAGTTATGAATTTTCAAAAAAAAGATTCTAGCAGAAAGACCTTTTTTGTCTTTTAGTCCGTATTTCTCTTCCCGTTCATGGTGTGGATATAAATGAGTATGCGCTGGCTAATATTGACTTGATTTCAGTCGAACTGCTGTATTTGCCTAGCTCCAACTATGTTGAGTTCATCAACATAAATCGCCCACCCAAGATCTGATGATGAAGGACTCATGAATGTAATTGTAGATCTAACATCCTCACAGATCAAGGACGCTATTATTCTGGGCGATTTCAACCGTCATATTGAATGGAATCATCTCCTTTCATTAAATTAGGATTTACACATTTAATGAATTTCTTTACTAATTATTGCTATGTACAATATGTTTGTGCCACCCATGGCAGCCGGTTTTTTGTCTAATCTTTTCTTCAAGTGAAAATGTAATGGACGTCAGAATGTTCCCTCCTCTCGCTACCTCAGACCAAATATCATTGAATTTTGTCAAAGGCAACTATTTTTCAAAGACATTCTATCCTACACCCGATTTTTGCAAATTTGACTACCATGGCCTTAATAACTACTTTTTCAATGTAAATAATAATAATATAACTCCCAGCCTTTAGCTCAAGATTTTCCGAAAATCTAAAAGCATCGAAGTAAGAGTTCATTCATAATCAATGCTCTCATTTACCCCCTTTTCCTGTACCACCTCTCAGCCTCGTAGCTCAAAATCCAAAAAATCGATAAAATCGACGAATTATTCATATCAGCACCCTCCCTTACCTCCCTGTAATAACTCCCGAACCGTAGCAAGCATCTTGCAACTGGAAAATCGCGTAGAGTTGCGTGAAGTACATGCGGGCCTGTCATAATCAAAGCTTGCAATTCTCAATGTGGACCTTCTTCGTCTAGCTTTAGCCTTTACCATAGTTGATAGGCTGATAGCCCCCCGCGTCAAAGTGCTTGCAAGCCTCCGCGAAAATCTTCGATGCACTGTGGTAACAGAACTATCATGTACTATCTATAGAACAAAACTTTATCGCAAGGTGATATAACTGCAAAATTCAGCAACTCTAATCCTCCTCTACAGCTGCGATGTCCTTTACTCAAAATACACCATTTCGCGAAAAATCTTCAAGGTAAAGAACAGAAGCAGTTGTGCAACATG
This sequence comes from Cylicocyclus nassatus, assembly GCA_958299035.1. NCBI lineage: Eukaryota > Metazoa > Nematoda > Chromadorea > Rhabditida > Strongylidae > Cylicocyclus > Cylicocyclus nassatus. The sequence continues at coordinate 20,835,717 of CATQJL010000326.1, forward strand.
AGTTTTAAGCAAGAGTGCTCACTAGTGTGTACCTTTGCGCACCAAAAGCATAAGCAATGCAAAGAAGGAGAAGTAGGCATGTGAACACATTTCCAGTATATAAACTCGGAACATGAGCTTGAATTTGACAGCGTTTTTTTTTGCTGATTTGGTGCCAGTGGCAGTCCGAACTATCTCATTGATCGAAAAAGCATCAATCAAAATCCATACCTATTTTTTTACTGTCACAAGCAGTCAGAGGAGCGACTTTTCATACAGTTCAAATTTTATCACGATTGTAAAAATATGCATTACCGAGTTTTGCGGAAAAAAACGCCGACGAAGAGAGCTTGATACTCAGCAGTTGGCTCTGGATCAAACTCGAATAATCTGAGTACGGAGTTCATTCGAATACGAATTTGAATAAACATTCGAATGAAAAATTCGAATAAAATCTACTCGAAACCCCGTTTCTTGATTATTCGAGTTTTCGAATTTTATTGGAGACCCCGTTTTCTCAATTATTCGAGTTTCGCATATTATTCGAATGGAAAAACTCCGAATATCGAATTTCAAATGCGAATATATTCGAATGTTTCATTCGAATGATCGAATTTCTATTCGATTCGGACCTAAGTATAGGGTTTTGCTCACTTTCCGAATATTCCCTTTTTGGAAGATAGAGGTTTTTTGCGATTTCACTGTGACTTTAAAAAAACAGGCGTTATAAAAATTCTTGATCCAGCTTTTCAAATTTACAGTGAAGTCGTAAAAAAGTTCATCTTCCAAAAAGGGAGTAAATTCGGAAGTATTGAGCAACCATTGGCACATTCGGAAGCAACGCGTTCTAAAATCCTGAATACAATTGTAAACCCAATTGGACATATTTCGTCACTGAACTTTGAACTCGAAATTTTACTGAAATGCAGTCTCATGTGTTTCCGGATGAGGGCGAGGGTGCTGTGTATATAGATTGGCTCTGCATACGGTGCTATTAGATGCTAATTAGCGTCGTTGACAATTTATGATCTTTATAACTACGGTGCGGCAAGTGCTTTGGGTGCTCCGTTCCTCAAAGGCACTAACTTTCGGAACCACTTCCACCTATTAAGAATATCTTGTTCAAGTTTCGGCTACTTATAATAATATATGAATAGAATGGTTTGGAAATTAGTTATATTCAATCAAATAGCAGCAAACAGCGTTGGCGAACCTTGTCAGACCTATGCTCATAATATGAAATGCATACTGCTCATCCACGCCGTGGCTGGACCTTCAATACCGCTTCGGGTTACAACTTGGAATAATGGATGAATTTGTTTGGGCGGCGTGGCGTTATGGAGTAAAGCTGCGCCGCATTCGCCTGCTGTATATCTAGAGCCCTTTGCGTTGCGTCGCTCTCAACTGCAGCCGCAGAGGAGCTAGCAAGAGTTCAAAATGTGGGATAAACGGATTTAAGAATGGAAAGAGGGCATGAGGAAGAAATGTCCGCAGATCGATAAAAACCAAAAAAAGAGAAGATTGTTTTTTTAGTCATCTCATTGACGGAAAATTTTCGTCCCTTTTCTCCACAAATTCTCGTGCTCCACCACTCTTTAACACTTTTAACTTGAGTTTAGCCTTTGTTTCATCCATTCATCTTTAAAATTCATCTATTCTTCATTTGGATTTTTCATTGCAATTATACAGTTGAACATCTCAGGGCGTAGCGATAGGAAAGATGGTTCAATCCGCTGTCAGCAGCAGCGCTACTCCTGCGGCCGCAATTGAAGGCGACGCAACGCAAATGCCCTTCAGGATATACCGGAGGGAAATGCGGCATAGCTTTGTTTATAACGCCTGCCTCTCATTTGTTCATACATGGTAAGGAAGGGAAACCTTAACCTTATGCTGGCAATCAGCAAAAAAAGCACTGACTTGATAATCGGCTGGCCCTCGCCAATCAATGTAAAGGCTCGCACGCATACGATTGCTTCTTCGACTATAAAGTAGTGTGCGTTCGGAGCATGCCCGCAGAGGGTATTGAAGACCCTAAATCTTTTATCCCTTGCCCATGTTGCCAAATTCTGCTTAATATTTTGGATACGATAAACCTCATGAAACATTCGATAATGACACGTGAAAAGTAATCCAACCATTTTCTTCGTGCTTCTTGATTCATACTCCTATTTATATACCAGGCTTCTTGCAAAAAAAAAATGCAATGAAAACGTCGCCTTGACAACATCCGGCTAAAAAGACAACAAGATTACCTGAATAGAGCATTTTTGTAGAGCTAGATTCTGACTAGATCTATAGCTTGAGCGATCGCTTTTTGCTACTGTAAGTTACAGTGGAGACTTAAGCTTCTTGCGCCATTGTATATTGGCTGCGTTTCCAAAGATGAAAGGAACCTTCAAAAAGGTTTAAAACGTTGCGCACGCTAAGTTTACTACTCAGCCTTTTACAACTTTATGAAGCTCAAATGGTGTAACACATTTTTAAGGAAACATTGAGAGAACACTTGTCACGTTACACTTGGATTTTACAAACTTAGATTTAGTGTAGTGCCTTATATAATATTTAGATTCAGCAACTCCAATCAGCCTAGAATGAGTGCTTACAGGTTGTTTGCCATTCTAAAGCCGAAGGCTGGCCAAACCCTCTTCATCCCACTGTAATCCTACAGTAATGCAAAGCAATCAATGGTTCGCTCGCGAGGCTAAGCTGGAGCTAGCTCCACAAAATGGTACCTGGCAAAAGTGTGAGCGAAGAAGAACGAAGGATGGAATTTGAGCTTCGCCAACAGGCAAGAAAGCGTAACAAAGGTAGTCCAGTGCGCGAAGGAGTCGTGTATAAAGGCCAGCTTAGACGCAGATTTGAACTTTCCCAGAAAAATCCGGTAAACTACTATTTGCGTTATGGCCGAACATTTGAAGTGTTATATTCTTGGTTCTCGTAGTTTAGTTAATAGAGAGATTACCTACATCATATTCTTTACCTTTGTAAATCCGAGATTGTTTTCATGACCGGAACCTAGCTGTCCCAAAGATCCTTGATTCAGGAATCATTTCTAACTTGCCATATGTAATTTACCGAAATGATCGTTCTAACAAAGTCGGGGGAGGCGTTGCATCATCGAAGGCGGCATATCCGTCCGAAATGTGCATCAACATACTATCGCTAATATTGACTTAATTTCAGTCGAACTGCTGTATCTGCCTAGCTCCAACTATGTTGAATTCGTCAACATATATCGCCCACCCAAGATCTGATGATGAAGGACTCATGAATGTAATTGTAGATCTAACATCCTCACAGAACAAGGACGCTATTATTCTGGGCGATCTTAACAGTCGTATTGATTGGAATCATCTCCTTTTATTAAATTAGGATTTACACATTTAATGAATTTCTTTACTAATTATTGCTATGTACAATATGTTCGTGCAACCCATGGCAGCCGTCTTCTTGTCTAATTTTTTATTCAAGCGAAAATTTAATGGACGTCAGAATGTTCCCTCCTCTCGCTACCTCAGACCATAACATCATTGAATGTCAAAGGCAACTATTTTTCAAAGACACTCTATCCTACACCCGATTTTTGCAAATTTGACTACCATGGCCTTAATAACGACTTTTTCGATATAAATTGGAACTCTCTATTTCAAATTCACCACTCCGTAGATGAAGTTTATCATAGATTTTGTGCTAGAGTCTATGAAGGACTTGGCAGATTTGGTCGCTTAAGAACTCCCACGAAAACGGTTTTCCGTTATCCGCGCCAAATCAATGCGATCTTGAACCAGAAGCAAAATCTATTTCAAACCTTACGAAACCCTTTGTCGAGTACTCTGTACAAAAAAGTTTGTTCCGATTTAGACTTTCACCTCCAAAATTCCTAGCCAACTATGAGAGACGACTGTCTTCTGAACTCAATTAGAAGTTTCTTTATATACCTAATAAATTGCAAAAAAAAATCGAAGTTCTTCTATTTTTTGGATATGTCTGGAAAGGACTGTGTCAGCAACAGCGAGAGAGCAGAGCATTGAAAAGTATTTCGCCAATTTTACAAGTTCTGGTGCTACTTATCTATTATCTACTGTATTTGATGCCCAGCATACTCTTGGTTCTTAACAATTTCATGAGTCTGAAGTCCTCGTTCTGAAATCTCTCAAGTTCTCTTGCATGGAGTTTTACGACGGCATCCCACCGATTATTTACGAAAAATGCGCTGACGTTCTTTCTGAGCCTCTTACTAACCTACTTAATCTCTCCCTGTACTTTTGTGAGGTGCCCTCCCTCTGGAAAAAATCCATGGTTACAACTGTTAAATTGGCAGTGCTACTGTCTGTGATTTTCGTCCCATAAGTTTTACTCCAACCCCAATAAAAGTAACGGAGAAGATTATAAGAAATAAGCTAGTTACTTGGATCAAAAAACTCTGGAAAGCCAATCGATATTATCTATGTTGATCTTCCCAACTATGACAAAATTCCGCATGGTGTTTGATATCCAAACTGCAAGGATTTGGAATTTCCGGCAATCTTCTGTGCTGGTTCAGATCTTATCTCCAAGACAAGGTCATGACGGTTAGAGTGGGTCAATCTTTCTCTGTTGAATCTAAGTGCATTAGTGGGATCCGACAAGGGGGCGTGCTTTCCCCACGACTGTTCCTTATATTTACCATAGAGTTACAATCGAGTAGATTTTCCGCTTAATGTAGCGTGCTTGCACAGAAAGCGAAATGCGGTGAAATTTGCGTTTGAAGAAGTAGCCAAGACAGCGCTGCCGGCATTTTGCGCCCGCAATTGGCCACTTCTGCGAGCCGGAGGACACCGTCTACACGAGATTCTAGCGTCGCATTTGACATCTTACCTTCAGAAGGGGAAGATTCCCGACCAGTGCAGAACGTCAAGAACCGTCCTTCTCTTCAAGAAGGGTGAACGGGAGGATCTTCGGAACTATCGTCCAATATGCCTGCTGAGTGTACTCTACAAGCTTTTCACGAAGATTATCCTCGCTCGCATATCAAGGACACTGGATGAAGCCCAACCCCAAGAACAAGCTGGATTTCGCAAAGGACTCAGCTGCATGGACCACATCCAGACCGTCCGTTTCGAGGGTCATAGAAGTCTGCCGGCAGTACCGAGTGCCTCTCGTCCTAACCTTCGTCGACTACGAGAAAGCCTTCGACAGCGTCAAAACCAACGCCATCCTGTCAGCGCTAGTCGATCAAGGAGTGGACCCAGCCTACGTGAAGACACTAGCCAACTGCTACAAGGACTGTACAACAACGATACAGCTGTTCCATCGCCCCCTGACCATACCAATCGGGAAGGGGTCCGACAAGGCGACACAATCTCGCCGAAGCTGTTCACCGCGGCCTTGCAGTGGGTGATGAAGTCACTGGACTGGGACGAGAGAGGCATACGAGTTGATGGGAGATTCCTGTCCAACCTTCGTTTTGCGGACGACATCGTCCTCTTCTCGAGCAGTACCACCGAAGCAGAGACGATGCTGAAGAAACTGAACGAAGTAGGGAAGAAGATCGGACTGCGAATAAATCGGAAGAAGACTCAGTTCATGAGGAACGCCCTTTGCGAAGATGCAGAAATGGAATTGGAAGGCACCCTTATTATGGAGACGTCTTCTTACGTGTATCTGGGACGTTCGATGAACATGGAGAACGACTTGAGGGAAGAACTTAACAGGAGAAGAAGAGCAGCCTGGGACGCCTTCGGGCCTCTGAAGGAAGCCACCGACCAACTGACGGACCCGGAGCTTCGTGCCCACTTGTTCGACTCAACCGTTCTCCCGGCGCTCTGTTACGCAGCTGAGACTTGGGCCGATACTGTAGCCACGTCGAAAGCTTTACGGACCACCCACAGAGCGCTCGAGCGCAGTCTTCTGAAGATGACCCGACGCAAGCAACATCTAGTCGGACTTCGCAGCACGGATATGAGAAGAATGTCCCGTCTTCGTGACCCAGCGGAATACGTTGCGAAAACCAAACACCGATGGGCAGGTCACATAATGAGAAGAACAGACGACAGATGGACACTAAGAACATCTGAGTGGATTCCTCGCGAAGCCAAACGTCCTCGAGGAAGACCACCAACGAGATGGGCACGTGTTCGTGGAACGGATGGACCAGCTGAGAAATCAGCTGGATACGACTTTCGCCTCTGGAACTCGTGGACGCAGCCACCGACGACGGCCAAGAAGATCGTGGATGTCTGAAGCGAGGAACAGGGAAAAATGGCAGCTTCTGTACTGGGGCCCGCACGTCACGTGAGGACGGCACATATCTAACGAGGGAGGGTTCCCAAGTCAGCTCGGCCAACCCGGATGAGTCATATATCACGTAACGGGCTTGAAACGCTGATTCCAAATCTGCTTTCCTCCTCTGCGGAGCAACTCTCCGAAAGGAGTTATGAGCGTTTAAAAGTCTAAATTTGTCGTGTTTTAGGTGGCTTAAAAATGGCGAAACCTGTACTATAACACATGAAAGTAATTGAGCAGTTTTGTGTCAAGTATATTGATAACAAGGGCGGAACACAGATAATGAAATTCCGTTACGTGTTGTTTTACAGCTTTCAACTGATTTTAAGCCACTTTGAACATGACAAATTTAGACATTCAAAAGCTCATAACTTCTTTCGGAGAGTTGTTCCGCAGAAAGGGAAAGCAGATTTGGAATCAGCGTTTCAAGCCGGTTACGACGATATATGATTCATCCGGGTTGGCCGAGCTGACTTGGGAACTTTCCCTTGTAAGTAAGTAAGTAATTGGCCAGCGTCATAGTCAAAATTACTTGTTCACGCGCAATCTGTGCAAGCACACTATATTAAGCGGGAAATATACTCGACTGTACCTGACCTACTCAGTGTAAATGGAATCAATGTACAAATCTATGCAGATTATATCAAGTTATACGCATGCTACAATGAGAATGATGCCAGTAGAATGCAAAATTCTGCAGTCAGCCTTGGACAAATTGAATAGATGGGCTGTAAGTAATGGCCTCTTTCGCAATTCTGATAAATTCCTTATTCAAATGTGTGAAAAACCACATGTAGTTATGTAGCAAATGGATCTGTTTCAGTTGCTACTTCCTTAGTCAGAGATTTGGGAATTTATGTTGTTCCTCGGTTGAATTTTACTTCACATATTGATTACATCATCAAAAAATCTTACTCCACTCTCTTCGCAATATTTCGCATGTATCCATTCCTGTAATCATATGCTTCTTTTACGACTCTATAAAGCTTGTGTTATTTCACACCTTGAGTATGGTTCTCTGTGGAGTCCGTGCCGAAAGAAAAGAATTATCAAGTTTGAGGGTCCAACACATTTTGTTGCAGTGGTAGAATATGGAAATAACAGGCGGAGCCAAAAAAGTCTATGAGCACACTTATATCATAAAGGGTCATCAAATGGTGACCTCAATGGTGCTTGCACGAAAAACAACGAGCGATATGGATGAAACGGGTGCCGCTGATATCGGCACACTCCGGGGGCGACGAACAGTAGATTTGCAAAAACAGGCTACAGCGATAAAAGTAAATAGAGGGAATAAAACATGAATAGAATAGGGGAGAATTACAGGGAAAAGGTAATTACGGCTCCATCGTTGATCCAATCCTTGTCGTCGGGGTCCAATGGTTGAGAAGGGAATATGGGGAGTTGGGTGGCTAGTGGAAGGCATCTATGAACATAATGTGGCGTGAACACCAACGTGAAGAGATATTGCACCTGATGAAGACCAGATTTGAACCAGATATAATTATTGATTTTTACAAGTCTGTCTACCGCATTGCACGAGCGCTTTGGCCACCTTCGCAGGGCATATAGTAGGTACGTAATTGCACCAAAAACCAATTTTATCACAATGAGGATAACTATCGGCCCAAATAGATAGGTGAGGCCTGCTGCTGCAAGTGCAACAAACAAAATGTATCGGTCGTTTTAGGCTTTATAGTAGCCTTAGGCGAAACAGTGCCTAGTAGAGTGTATTATATAGAACACAAAAGCATTGGAGTTTTATTGAGACAGACGACCTGCACACGCTGGTGCTGTGGTGGAATGCTAACGATAACAGGCGGAACAAGATACTTAATGGTATCATAGCAGGTCATAAGGCATGACCTTCATGGTACTGGTGAGAGTAACGACACGATTGTAAGGAAGTGCCGACAATGTCGGCACATGGGAATATAAATTTTTTCGCGAGAGAGAGTCTCTATATAGCAACTTCTCCGCCAAAAATCTAGCATGCCATAGTTTCAATTGCACTCTGAAGAGCTATCAATCTATTTATTTGTTCTAGAAGCAAATTGATTACACTCAAAATGCAAAGCATAATATTCTCGTTGCATGTTAAAGTTCCAAAAGAGGCGCTGGTTCTTCTGTTTAATGCGTTTGACCTCGTCTTCAAGTTGAGCGATGCGACGTTTGAGAAAGTTGTTCTCAGCCTAAGTGTGTTTGCCTCAGCAGACTACAAATAGAATGACAACAAAAGTAAGACAAGGATCAAAAGATATACGAAAAATTATTGATTGAAATAAAAAAATAAGATAAAAGGAATTCCGTTTCGATCCTACCCTTAGACGGATACAAAGTGGTTAATGAACCCTCCCCGGAACTCATAGTAAGGAGGGAGGGCTTAGTTCAGTAAAATAATAAAAAAAGAACTTCCCTTATCCTTGTCCGGTCGAAGCGATCCGTTGTTGGTGGTAAAGAGGCGATGAAGACGAAAACGCAATCCGTACCAACTACACGCAAATAAAATGATACTCAGACGCGTCATAAAATATGATGTCTTTAAAAGACTCTGCACTTGGTTCCGGTAGTCAATGCGCAGGGTCTCCTGATGAAGATCCTGAAAATTGTTAGTGAAAAAGAATTGTGCCAGTTGGGCATGTAGAGCCGAACCGTGCGTGCACATTTCCGTTTCTTTCACCACTAAACGGAAATTAGACAAAGATTACGATCTTCCCCGGAACATCAGTAATGGGGGAAGATCTTTAAATGCAAACAAAAAAATTTAGAAAAAACAAACTGACCTCAACCATTACGTTCTTCCTGTCTGTGATCTCAGTTGATCTCAGCCTGCCGTGATTTGCCTTAGCAGACTCATAATTTTCGCGCAAATCAGAGCGATGCACAGTAATTGGAAGTAACGATTTGCAGAAAGTGCAAAAAATGAAAAAGAAGCCGGTTCAAGTGTGCCAAAGTCTAATTTTAGAGGTCAACCAATTCAGCGGTTGTTAGAGCGAGGTTTTCTTTTCGAGTGTTATCCTCGAGCTATTGAAGCAGTGGTTGAGGTGCGTCTTCGAAATCGGAATTTATCCCAGTATTTCTTCTTTCTTGTTGATCAAGGGTTTTCTTTTTTGATTATACCTTACTTCCAGATTTGAAAGATGCACAAGTAGATCATCGATTTTGGCACGGTCGGATTCTCGTCCGCGGATGGCGTCCTTATATCTAAACTCGAAAATTTTCTAAGAGAAATCGATAATCTTCGAAACTTCCGCCGTGCGAACCTAAATTCCAATTATTGCATTTTCGCCTATCACGAAGTTACACATTGCGCAACATCTACAGTAGTGGCAATTACAGTAATAAGGTAGGTTAAGGGGGGGGGAGGTGATTGCTAAATGGACGGGATTGGGATTATACTCACCAGCAAAGGCGTGGTTGGCAGTAAACGGGCCAACCTGGGCAGTGCCCTCAAAACTGTGCAGCATTTTCAACAAAATATGATATCTTGGGACTGCTCCACCTTACCTCTACAGCAGACATATCCACTGTCTCATTATGGACGGCGTAAGTCTCTTCTTTGCGGCATCTCTCCATTTTCTTTTTGGCTATCTAAAAAGATTTAGACAAAAATCTGATGCACACAACCAGTGATAACTGAAGTGTTATTTAGCATCAAACTAGATCTGCTCTTGGAAAATTATTAGGTTGATGCACAACTTTTCCAAATAATAGAAGAAAATGTTCTAAACATGCTTAAACAAGATAAACAAAGTTATGCTCTTTGTTATGCATATCTAAAGTGGTCCTACCGTATTTTCATTATTTATAAAGGAGATGAAAACCTGCCGCACACAATGAACGATATCCCAAGTATATCTTGATGTTAGCGTCAAGATAGAATTTGCTCTTTGGAAACTAAATGACATTTGACCGCGGCTTTAACCAAAATTTCGAGAAAAACAGAAAAACTTCTTGTTGTAAATGTTCAACTACTTACCTTCCAACAATGTCGGAAAATGTCGGCAAAATAGCCCAAGTAGAATTTGCGGAGGTGGCTCCAAAGAATGCGAAAGACGCACAGATAGTTGGCATAGCCGGCACATCTGGCCAGATTAAAACTTCCAGGCAGCGCAAAAACGCAAAGAGTACATAACAATTTACGAAAAATGAATTAGTGAAAAACCATCCCTAATTGTGCAGTCCTGCCATACGTATGAGATTAACACGTTGACGACCGAGCCATTTTTGACCTATCAAAATGGACTGTTGATCAGGGCTGCGGTTTGGACTGTTTAACAGCTACCGCAATGCAGTGTGTTCTATATGACCACCAGGCCACCAGTGTTACCACTGCATAGAAGTTACCTGAAAACCTTTCGTTTACACATGATAAATTGATGCACGAAAGTGCTAAAAGGTGGTCAGAGCGCGCATACGCGCGGATGCAAACGGTCGTCAACGTGTTAATCAATCATAGGTCATGATTCTATGTACTATTTGTGTGAATGGTCTCCTCTCCTCTCCTTGAAAATCTGTTTGATCTACTGCGTCGTGGAATTGATCGAATCTATTGATGTCATTTACCTTTGTTTGGCATAACCCTCGTATCTCCCTCCTTGTATAGGATGAAAGGGATGACAGAATCGCATAAAAATGACTTAGTTTGTTACATACTTAACTTCCTTTTTTTGTTTATTTATTTAATTTTATACGCTCTTGGCTCTCCATATAATAGAACAAAAAGCAGTTATTCGTACTCCTTACCACAACGATAGTGCCTTATGTAGTTTAGGTCCAATCATGATAAAAGTGTGATGAAAGCTTTTATTTGACTGATCTATGATTATAATTATCGGAATTGAATAATGTGATCTATGAAGATGTACCCGTGCTCCCTTTTGCCAGCAAAATATTTTGATTTTAACAAGCAAACAAGGGGTCTGATGGTGGATATATTATCTGACCTCACCAAACCAGTAAACCGGGGAGAGCAGTGGCTCTAAGTGAATTGCAATAAGGATTGTAATGATGGATAACTCATATGTGAGCGTGAAGATCAAGTTAGGTTATTGTGATCTACGAGGATGGCAGTCATGCCAACTCATTTGCCAGCAAAAGATGCTCTTGCAATAATGGAGCAAAGCGGGGCTCGGTTGGTGCAGTAATACTGATCAACCTTGCCCAAATGATTCCGGGGAGAGTCCAATGACTGCGAAAGAATATCAAATAGTTTTATTTTTTGTGATTCAACTAAAAGCAAGTCAACAAGTTTTAATGTTTGGAAAAAGAAGTAAATTGACTAGACCTGAACTAACGTGATGGCAAGAATTGGGTTAGTAAGACATTTGAAATGAAATAATATTGAAAAAAACACAAATTGATGGTAGTATTTGGTTGCATTTTGCAGTTGAGTCATGTAATCGCACATGGCCAGCTATAGCAATACAGAAGTCCAATTGGTGCTATCTGCAAAATTTTCATTTAGTCTTAGTGTCTTCAATTTATTTTTGAAAGATGCTGTTAATGCAAAAACTTTATTGGGTAGTTTTTGCATCAGGTTTATTACACGTTCAAAAAAAACCGTAGTTCGTTAATGTTGATTTCTTTCGCCTACCGGTTCGTTGACGGTAAATAGAAAAACAGCTAACCTCTCCATGAGTGGGTCTAAAGACCCAGTACTTGGAAGGCCTTAATATGGTCTCCCCTCTGAAAATCCTAAAAGCAAGTACTAGGTTGTGTATCACTCTACGATAAGAGAGAATTCCAATATTAAGTTTTTTTAAACGTTCTTGATAATTAGGAAGTGTTTGGGGATATATTGGACTAGGATAGCAACGGTAGAAGAGTAATCGTGTGAAAACTTTCTGAACGCTCTCCAGAGACTGTTTGTGCCTCGCCAGCGAGAGGCTCCACACCTGATTCGCGTACTCTAATGGGAATAACAGAAGCTTTGTGAGTTTCAAAAGTATTTTAGGGTCATCACCTTTTGTATTACAATATATGAGGTAGGTAGCAGAAATTAGGGATGTAACGGCTTTGATCTGTAACTCAGGTCTCAAAGATGGACTGAAGATTACTCCTAAGTCTTTGACAAATGGTTTCTTGTCTAGAGTTATACCAGCATGTTCGTAATGGAAATCATCACTCGTGCCAGAACCGACTTGGAAAACAGAATTTTTGCTCACATTCACAGAAATATCCCAGACTTTGGACCATTCCACCATAAGGTCAATGGCATGTTGCGATGCGTTCTTGTCTGCTACATGGTTATCATTATTATAAACTTCATATATTTTAATGTCGTCTGCATACATCAGTACGTGTACATCTGGGTGAGTCTTCAGTACTTTTGGTAAATCGGCCGTATAAATGTTAAACAAAAGTGGTGATAGTGCTCCTCTCTGCGGAACCCCACTCGTGCATGGACAACAATTTTACATGGCTGATACTAACGAAAACTTCAGATAAGTCAAAATATACCACGTCGACTTTTTTTCTCCTCAAGAACAGCATTGATCCAGTCACGGCTGCAGTCCAGTAGTTGGGTAATGTAGATGCACCATTACTGAACCCATGCTATTCAGGTGGTATGAACTTGAATTTATCGAAGTAGTCAAGGAGTTTGTCTTGTAAGATTTTTTTTAAAAACTTTGCATGGGATAGAGTTCATGATTATGGGTCTGAATTCGCCTCCGGAATGCGGATTGGTCGTCTTGGGAATGGGAGTAACAATCCCTTCCTTCCAGAATTCTGGCACCTGTCTGCAGATGAGGCAAATGTTAAAAATATGAGAAAGTGGGATTAAAAGTTCTTTTGCATTTTTTGAAGAGATGTGGGAGTCCATCGAAAGGTTCAAATGTTGAGGGCTTCAATTTTCCGAGGAAGCGTTGGACCGTAGGAGCCATGATTGTAGGAGCTGTACATGTATGGCGTAAAGGAGGTCCAATAGGTTTTGGAGCAGAACTATCATTAGATGTCTTAGCAAAAAATTTGGCAAAGGCTTCGGCCTTGTCTTGGTCACTAGGCAAATTGTACCTAATGCATCTTTCGAGGCACCTAGTTTTTGGTTGACATTTTATGATGGATATAAGAGAAGAGGTTCTTAGAGTACTTACAAGGAGAGGGTACTTAGTCGAAAGCACCAATCCAGATGAGACATATATCATCTTAAAGCGCGTGAAACGCTGATTCCAAATCTGTAGTTTCTCGCTGCGGAGCGGTTTTGTAGAAGGAGTTATGAAGGATGTTCCCCTCTGGGGTTTAGGCGCCCTCCAGCGGTCTCTCCTTATCTGTAAGCACTGTAGAGGAGTATCAGCTGATGGCAACTGACCTAATGGTAAGTAACTTGAACGAAGATCACAGTAAAGATTATAATACTCATTTACTTCGGTTTTTTTAACACTTCTAACTTCGATTAGTATCAATATCATCAGAAGTTTCATGCTTTAGGGCTCTAAAGCCATTTAGAAGTTCAATTTAGCATGCGAAGGGGATTAAAACCTTGGCACTCTCTTTATCAAGCACGTCACTTACCACTAGGTCAGTCGCCACCAGTTGGTACTCCTCTACAGTGCTTATAGGTAGGGGGAGACTTGGTGGAGGGCGCCTCAACTCCGGAAGAAACACCCCTTATAACTCCCTCTACAAAACCGCTCCGCAGCTAGAAACTACAGATTTGGAATCAGCGTTTCAAGCGCTTTAAGATGATATATGTCTCATCTGGATTGGCGCTTTCGACTAAGTATCCTCTCCTTGTTAGGTCTAAGGCATACCTTCAGCGATCCCGTCGTTACGATTTTCGATTAAAAATACAAAATTTCATAACAAAGAAGAAGCTATTCGAGCGATTCGCTCATCGATGGGTCGGAACTAGCGACGGCGACATTGCTGAGTTTCAGCAATGTCGCAACGATTTCCCTGCTGAGGTATGCCCGTCCAAAAACGACCCGCGATCCGTCGCGGCGTCAATCTAACACAGACGCGGAGGGACCACACAGGTGGAGGCGCCTGCGCTGCGGACTCGGAACATGTGTCCGAGTTGAAATTTGCGACGCGACTGTGATCGCGGGAGGTATGCCTTAGGCCTTAGAGGAAGCCAAACGTCTTTCATGATTTGCGAGGAATTTTTTGAGATGGTATTTTATATCGGAACAAACTTTCTTACACAAGGGAATATCATATCGTGAAATTTTGAATAGTCTTTCCTTTTGAAGAATGAGCGACTGTAAATTGCCAGGGTGTTCAAGATATCCAATTTTAGGAGTTCTAAATGGAGTGTATGCTGCCATAATAAACAAAAATAAACAAAAATAAGTTTGTACATAATGTTACAGAATCTATAGTATATATAGATATCAGTTGTTTCCATAGTGTATATATATATCAGTTGTTTTTGAATTTGCAAATTTTATGATGCGAAAGTTCAGTGCAAACATATTCCCTTTACATGTACACTAGCTGAGTTTATTGAAATTTGAATGTTATACCACTTACTTGGGATGTGGTGCAGGAGGAACCAAAGGCCTTGCCGCATGCATCCAAGAGGGAAAGTGGAAGGCAGATGAGACTCCGCCCATCGCTCTGCCCACGGGATGCCCCCACTGTGTGTTAAGCAAGAATGGTAGATGGACTACCAGACATTGATCAAATTTGATTGATCACGAGGTTAAACTGTGAATTGGAACTTCGGAAATGGACAGTAAAGATCCTCAAACAGGTTTTCAGGTACCGGGATGATAACAAAAGTATTAGAGTGTGCCAAAAGTAAGATCCATTTTCAAATAATTTGAGCTATTTTTGTTTTCGATAGAGCGCTGCAAGCTCTATAAAAAGGCCACCAAAGATCCTCCTAAGTCGTAACCCATGTAAAATTTAGAGCCAAAAATCAAGATTTTTCAGTACCCTAGAAATCGGATTCCCTTCCAGAAAATTCGCGTTGACTTCCGACTTGGTCTCTATATAGTAGACATATAGTAGTACCCAAAAATGTACTTGGCGGATTTTTCCCGGGGCTCAACATTGTAGATGGTCCGAAAATGCCAAAATGCCGCTTTTTTCGGTTTTTTTAAAATGTAAAACTTGATATTTCTCGATTATAAGAGCACATACAGGGGTGAAGTTTTGAGCTTATACTTATTGTTAGTAAAGCTTGTGGTATACCATGACATATGTGGGGGGAGAGGGGCTGGGGCGGAGCTTGCCATTTTTGTCCTATCTTATTTTTCTCGCTTTCTAAGCTCGAAAAAAATCCAATAAAGGCATATTTGAGTACTACTATGCTATATAATGACCAAGTTGGAGATCCGTAGGGTTTTTCTTCGCAAAAATCCAAATTTCAGATGACAAACTTTTTTCGATTTCGGCTTCAAACTTAAGCAATGCGACTTAGATGAATCCTTGGAGGTCATTTTATAGAGCATGATCTGCTCTTTTGAATGAAACCCAAAGTATACTAGGAAAACAAAAACAGCTTGAATTGTTTGAAAAAGGAGTTGAATTTTGGAAGAACCTGATAGTGTCATGTCATAAACCTGATAAAGGAATAGAGTAACGGCCATCTTTGTAAGAGAACACCGCTACAATTTGATTGTTGCTAAATTTGGTTCGATATCGAAGTGATGTTGATACAAAGCTTAGAGGGTGGGTTACCAAAAAATTGATTAAGCAGGAGAACATACGCCGAAAATGAAGTTTCAAAGTGATTCTAACAATAACGCTAACAAAGAGACTAATAACTACATCCCGGATACTCAGATCCAAAAAGGACGTAAAATGCAAACGCAAACATCGTTATGCCTGAGACGAGGCTCTGAAGCTATTACACAGCTCGAAGCGGGAACCAAACCTGGACAACCAACTTTTACCCGCTGGTAGCTGTCGAGCCATGGGATTATAGAAGTGGGACAAAATCTGATAATAGCTTAATATAGGAGAAATAGGAATAAGAGAAAACCAATAAATATTACTATAACTGTCATAACAGACAAGTTTTTGTGACTTTGCCTGCTTTGTGCAGCTTTTTGGCCGAGTCTGATTTTGCAACTCGAACATTTTTGATTAGTGATTTGGCATCTACTTTCGCAAATTCGCCTTTTTGAAACATGACTTTTAACGTTTTTCTCGCGAATTTTTCTCACCCTTACCCCCCCCCCCACCCCCGCCTCTCCGAGCAAAACATTTATTGGACCTAACAAAAGAATAAAGTTTTTACTTGAATCATGACTTTCACGGCGACTGGCTACGACTGGCTTGGTCCTGCAAAGGTTAACTAATCGGCTATCGATTAGCACAAATGCAACTACAGTGAATGTCGTAAAAGATTGAGAAAATGATCTCAGGAAAATAAAAATTTAGGAATTGGAGCAAAAAGTAGAATGCTCGCAAAAGGTTCTTGTAATCTAAAATCGAGCTGGAGCTCTCATAAAAGTTGTTCATCAATTCCAATCTTTACGAGAATGCTAGAGTTGCATTAATGCGAATTCATACAAAGGTCCATTTAAAAGCGTCTTTCAAAACTGGTCACAAACTTGATTCCCAATCCTTGTATCTCCACCCAAGTCTTTTGAACTAGCTTTTTCCTTCAAGGCATTTCTAAGCAAAAAAGGCAAGACCCAGACTCAGGGCAGGAGGCGGAGCTTGGAAGGTTGCCAAGTCCTTCTTGGCACGCGGCCAGCTCCTCCCCTTTCCCGCTTGGCCTTTGGTTCCTCCTGCATCGCCGCCCTTACTTGGATGCGAGATGAAACTATGAAGTTGTTGCTTGTAATTGCAACAATCAATATTTTACGATTCCTAAGTTGGCTCTGTAATTTTCCGCGGTCGTTGCGACAACATAATATTGAAAGAGAAATGGTAGTATTTACGCTTGATTATTGCTTCCAAACACCTCTTGTACAGTGGTTTTTAGACTGAAATCTGAGAATGCTAGAGATGATTAGGCGCATTCGTTCAACTATGCCTTTTGAGAGGTAATGGCATAACTAAAATGCTCATTTCTACTCTGCGATCTTTTTTTGACTTTTTTGAGCTTTTTTCTGAATTGCTAATTGCTAATCACAGCGACGGAGTAATTTTAGGAACATAATCTATACAATCGGGTTTTCATTGAAGCAAGGTCAGCCGTGTCCTTTTTAACGACAACAACATCTTATTATTATCTGATAATAACACTTTCGTTCAAGATATCAACAGCTAGAAAATAAAACAATTGTCTACCCGCATGAAAGTCTATCATCTCCACTACACATCCACAATAAAATAGTCACAGTATATCCTATCAAGCTTTCTCTCAAACTAAACTCAACGAAACAGGAACAATCTTGAAAAAATCCAAACGTACAAAAATGACGTGGAAGAAGTGACTGTTGCCTTTGTGTACTCGGGAATATAATAGCTAAGCAACCGGTCGAGTTCATCGATATCGGAATGACGAAGAACCGGCTCGTCCGGTATGAACATCCGAAAGTGTAGCATTTCTTGAAAGCGTAAGCGATAGAACAAAGTAGACGTGTCAAATTCGCTGCAAGCAAGTAAAAAACCATTGCTCTGTGTAACCACTGCACTTACATAGAAATACATTTGACTCATTTGATATCGAGTATGCTTTAGATTTTTGGTTGGGTTTAGTCGACGAACATTTAAAGGCATCGTCCACCTTGGTGGTGAGATTTTGTACTAAATAGCGAAGTCCCTAATTACATGACCGCCCAAGTCCCGTTACAAAAGATGAATATTGAATGAAAAACGCTTCAGAATGTAGAAGCAGTCAAGGTGGGTGGTCTAAGAAATAAAACAAAATTGGGTGGATGGTGCTTTCAATGAGGGTACAAAATGAAGACAAAGAATATATTATCTTAAAAGAATTACAGACCTACCTGAAAGGCGAGGGTATGCTCACATTGTTGCAAAGGGATGAGTCTGTGCACAAACATGTATTGGCTTTCTTCGACACCTGATAATGGTAAGAATTGATGATTTGAATGAAAAAATTTCATTAGCCTGTGCTTAACCTCGCAGAGCAGCACTCCTTCCATTCCACCTTCATTAGCCAACCGATTTCGCTCTTGGGCAATGTCTTCAAAATCTCCTTGAGTTAGATTTAGACATCCACTAGTGTACAGGAAAAATAGGTTGCTTTTATGTTGTCCTGGAAAAAAACCTCATCTCTCTTCGTAACCGACATTGAAATTGGGAATTCTGTGCATAGTCGTCCAGATTTAAAAGAAATCGTACGGTCTCGTTTGAATAGAAACAGGCTGGTTGCATAAAACGAGGCAACCTCACTCCCGAATTCTGCCTTAGAGGGTGTCATGCTCTGTTGCAACTGGCCTGCCCCAATCTAAATGTGAAATCGTTCCCCAAGGGTTTACCGAAATGAGAAGGACTGCATAGAGCTTCCGCTTCAAAAATAAACAAATCAAAGAAATAAACAAATCATGTTAGTCATACAGCGAAGTATAACTAGAAAACACGAATGAAGAGAAATATGTTATCACGTGGAATCTAACTTTGCACCTCATATCCGAAATGCGAGTTATGGAGAGGCCCAATCAAAACATGGAAACCGAAAGTCTTATGGAGTCTGAGCCTATCTTTAATGATGCCAAACCGCTACTTTGTCGTTAAACTTATTCTTTGGTTTTCAGACCATTTTAATATTGAAAAACGTCTATACTAAGCATGTTTGCAAGAGACAAAAAAGAAATACAATCAGGCCACATTTCGTGCTTTTTCCATACCTTTCCCATGGGAAGTATAGCATAAGCTAATTTTTTAATCTTGCTTGGAAGTAGCTTTTGCTCTGTGTTCTCAAAAGTTGAAAAACTTACGCATAAAGCAGACGTTTCCTTTGCAAGTTACAGGATTCGCATCATTGCAGCTAGATACTCTTGTATTTCTGAAGTTGTCGTATTCGATGCAGAAAATACAGCTGCAATTTCTGTCTAG
The DNA here is from genome assembly GCA_958299035.1 of Cylicocyclus nassatus. Lineage (NCBI taxonomy): Eukaryota > Metazoa > Nematoda > Chromadorea > Rhabditida > Strongylidae > Cylicocyclus > Cylicocyclus nassatus. The sequence continues at coordinate 20,854,884 of CATQJL010000326.1, forward strand.
ATTCTCGGCTAGTGTAAATTATATAATTTCAAATTGTTCTGTGTTATCTCCTTTCCAAATAGGATTCTCTTACTTTTGCTGCGTCTCTCTCAACCGTTGCTGTTAGATATAAATTGTTCAAAAATATAGCCATGTATTAACTTGTTTCTAGGTTGCTTTATAAGACTGGGATCTAGAAAATTTGTTGCGAAAATGCTTAGGAAAAGTCCCAGACCAAATCAAATACTGTGAAACAAAAAACATTTAATTTGAAACACCAGAATGTCGAATGGAATCTGGTAAATGGTTCCAAGTTTTGCAGGGATTCGATGTGCACGAAACTCTATTTCGAAAGAGTAGTTGAATTGAAATCGAAACCAAAAAGAATCTATCCGGGCCCTTTAGCAGTTTCGGAAATGATTGCAATGCTTGTACAACTTGTACTTGCGGTATGCTAACCTACCAAACTACTTTTGAGCAGTGCTAAGAAGCGCATGATCTCCTTTCTCCATGAATTTGGACAATTGAACAAAATGAAAGAAATGAAAAGAATCTCAAATCATGGTGCAAAAATTATGAATCAGCCTAAAATTGGCGGTAGTATGACCGAAATAAACTTTATTCTTCAGTCAAAGGCAGAACAAACATGATGCACTCACTCAATATAGCGATTTTCATTCCAGTCACCAAATTCGGGTATTCCTGTCGCAGAGTTAATTGAGGCTGATTTGATTATGAGCAATAGTAGAGGCCATATCAGTCTTGCACATTTTGTGCAAGACATCTGGAATTGTGGATTTGACAGTTGTTAGAAGAGTGAGTAGTATTTTCTTGAGTATACGACGACAAGATCCTTATTATAACAATGAAAATGCTGAGCAAATCTTATAAGAAAGCTTCATAGATGGGAAAAAGGAATTGCAGCTGTGAGTGAGGACGAAATCTTGCATTCTTGCTTCAAACTCATGAACAGTACTGCTTCAAAACGATTTCTACTGTAGTGAAGTGAAGGTTGAAGCCAATTTGTATGTCACCCTTATGGATATTGTTGCCATAAATACTAAGCCGGTCTACATTATGTTGGAAGAATGTTCTGTCGCACCATCTTCATAATATCCTGACTTTTTTGATTTCTCAATGAAATCGCTTGTTGCTAACTTTTCAGAAGAAGACATCACGTTTTCACAAAGGTGCCTCATAGTCTTTTGCATAGACTGCAAACTGTAAACAGAATTGCTCAAACTTCGAATTTTGTGACTTTAGTCATAAAACTAGACCTTGCGTTAAAAATCTCAGCACTCAGTATTATACGTTTTGCTAGTTACTCTTTTTAACTAAACAAAGTTCGCACGGGCTGGTTGTCCCTGAACTTTTCATAGATACAACCAGTCTGCGTAAAGAGAAATGAGCTAGCACTCAATATTACCATATTTTGGATTTTTTATCGCAAGATTTTTTTACGATCTAACTCGTATAATCGAAATTTGAGTAATTGAATTTCGTATCTATGTAGTGTATGCATGATAGAAAGCACTATAACACCTTTATAAACATCATTTCTTCTTCTGCATAAAATTTACAGCAAGGTTTTTCATTCAACGAAAGTTTTGAAATTTTTTGAAAGAACTTTCGCACCTTATAAATGAATACATTGAGGGAGGCCTCAACATAACAGCCATGCATATTATGCACTTACCTGACTAGAACTTTATTTTATCATGCATGAATGACTATGGCTCGATCCAAATGTTCATGCCGTTTTCGGACGCACCCGCCGATTCCGTAAAAAAATAGGCAAGCACCTTAAAAAATATTCGATAAAAACTTTTCTCCATTTCTAATGTTTTCAATGACCCTTTTTACAAGAGCTCAGAAACCCTAAAATGTTTTTACTCTTTTTTAAATCAAAATCAATTGGTAACTGTGTTTTTATGTCGCTGAAGAGGGATGGTTCAGAATAATTTTCAGTTTTTCAGAATAATTCTTCAAGCATTTCGAGTTAATAATTTGCGCAATTAGTAATGCAAGCAAATAGTTTAGATCAAAATTCGAAGGCTCCAGAACTCAATCATTATAAAATTGGTTTTAACAAGCGAACAATGCTCCGAAATAAAAGGTTCTAAAATTTCACGTGTAAACTGCAATTTGAGAAAAACAGCAATTTTGACTGCAAACTTGCTTTTACAAATAAATAGTATCAGAAAGACGGAAAAAAGCGGCATCATGGTTAATGAGTATGGATAGACCGAAGTTGAAATGTTCTCGTTTGACAAATAATTGGTAGGAATTTTTGGAATGTCAACCTAAAACTACTGCACAAATAATTTACCCTATCATCTGGCGAGTAAAACTTCCTTAGAACAGTGAATTAGGAATTCTGAAAATTGACCAAAGTCGACGAAGTATGTAGTTACATATAACATGGAGAAAGAAAAAATTTTGTATTGGTTAAGTTCGAATTGTCTACTCCTTCATTTGCGGGTTCGAGGCTGATCCAAAAAGGGCGCGAACTTTCGGACCCATATGCTTATTACCTCAGACTATCTTATTCAATTCGGCCTCGTCATGGGAAGCAAAATAAGCACTTACATATATATGAATAAAATATTTTGAAAGTCAGTTATGATTAGTTATGAGCAGCAAAAGCGTTGGCGAATCTTGTCAGACCTATGCTCATAATATGAAATGCATATCGCTAATCCACGCCGTGGCTGGACCTCCAATACCGCTTCGTATTACAACTTGGAATAATGGATAAAGTTCATTTATAGAAAAGAAGGAGAACCACAATCCTATGTTACCAAATTCTGCTACTAATATACTGCATGAGGTTGGTTTTTCACTGTTTTGAATACAATAAACCTCATGATACGTTCGTTAATGACGTGTGTAAAGTTGTAAGCAGCTATTTTCCTCGTGCTTCCTAATTCATACTCCTATCTATATTCCAGTCCCCTTGCGACAAAAACGTCACCTTGACAACATCTGAATAAAGAAACTACAACAGGAGTAGCTAGAAAGAGCATTTATCCTTGTTGGGATATTTTCTGTCATAAACATATTGAAATGACGCAAATAGTTGAATTGCGCGTGACTCGTAAAATACGAGATAATATCTCAAGAGTATGTACATATTGTTTGATCGTTGATATCCTTCTTCAAACTTGGTCTTTTGCCAACATTCAGGTTCCATTCTGTGGAGCTGGATTCAGCCTAGATCCTTAGCATAGAGCGATTGTTCCTTGCTACTCTATGATGCGGTAGAAACTTCGGCGTTTTGCGCCATTGTGAGGTAGCTGTCACCCTGTTTACTACTTAGCTTTTCACAATGTAAAGCTCAAATGGTGTAATCAAGGGAGCATTGATAGAACATTTGCACTTGCACATTTGGTGTAATCACGAAACATGAGACCATGTATATGTACTTGGCTTAACACGTTGAGGGTCGAGTCATTCTGGGCCACATCAAAATGTACCGAGTATCCAGATCTGCACTTTATCCTGAACACCTTCAGCGATGCCCGTTTCATATGACAATCAGGCCACCAGTCTTTTTACTGTATAGAAATACCTCAGAATTTTTTGTCTACACGTGAAAAACTGATGCACGAATATGCTAAACGGGAGTCAAAGCGTGCATACGCGCGTATGCACACGGTACTTAACGTGGTAACTTATGAACCAACTAAGTGTACATAGTGCCAGTCTCATATTCACAGCAACTCCAGTCAGCTTAGTGTGAGTGTTTTTGGGCTAAGCGGAATCTGGCTACTGGCCGAATCTTCAACCCACCGTAATGCTACAGTAAGAAGACCGATCGGTAGTTCGCTCTATACTGCACTAAGTTAGGGCTAGCTCTACAAGATGATACCTGAAGATGGACAAAAAAGCTTGTGAAGAGACATCAATAATCACTCTAATACAACTAATTGTAAGTCATCGAGTACAGAGGATAGAACAAGAAGGGCTCCTGCAGAAAGCGGCTCAAATGGGAATTTGGTTTGGATGATACATTCGATGACGATGGAAAAAGAATGCTCTTTGAAACTATGAATAAGAAGATCCATACTCCTACAGCAATCGCGCACATTATGCATCGTACAGTGTATCTCAAAAAGGCACGTTGATCTTGAATAATTTTACTGTAAAGCTCTATTGATCAACAGTCTAAATCAGAATTTGATCGAAATAAAGAGTTGCTATATAAGAAAAGCACATAATTCTTTTTTTCTTCCATGCCCTCGCATAGCTCCAGCTGATTGACAGAAAAAGACTCCAAAGCGTAAAGTGCGGTGCATAGTTATTCGGACAGCTGATTTTTTTAGGTATTTCGGAACTTTTTAAAAGAAACTCAAAAAAGCGTTAGTACAGAAAGAGCCGGTTTATGCAGAAAACGGTATATGCGGCACAAGAATGAAAACCGGTGTCAGTTTCAGTAATGGTTTTGCGGTACGGATTTTTAGTGGTTTATAATCATACGGACACCTTAAACAATTTTTCTCCATTTCTCACTCAAAACTGTAATCATAATCGAGGCGAATTTTTAAAGTCACTTTAAAAAGTCCGAAATATCTGCTACACACAGCGCAGTTGAAAAGAGAACCATTATTCTTTTCAGATGGCGCAGGATGTTTTTGGAGTCAGTGAGCTCTAAAAATGCCTGCTTTTCTCTGATTCAAGCAATAAGCAAATTTGAAAGATATTATATGTGATTACTTATGAGTATCACTTGGAAAATCTGTGCGATCCAGCCAAGTTTCAACTTTACCCTAGAATTAGCCAGCACGACTTCGAGCTTTGAAAGCCAGCTTCTGCACAGTCCCATGATAAGCTGAGTACAAGTATGCACAAGTTCGAAGGGATTTGTGTTTAGCCAGAAAAGTTCTGGAACGCTGAGCGTTGGTTTAGGCCACGCAGACGTCATCTTTTAAAAATGGCTGTGCCTATTATTACACCAAAGCCCCGAGATTATGCATGTCTCATGAGATAAGCGCATTGCTTTTACGTTGGAGTATCCTTGTTGATGTATTCGCACTTTTTTGCAGCGCTAATGTTGGGGCTTTGGAGCTAAAAGGCCAGGATGAGTGTGACTCTAATAATAAATACAGCCATTTTTGTAAGATGACGTCTGCGTGGCGAAAACAAACGCTCAACGTTATAGAAATTTTCTGATCAGACACAAAATCTTACAAACTTGTACATATTTCGTGCTCAGCTTATCGTGGGACTGCAGAAGGTGAATTTTAAGGCTTGAACGTGCTATCTCTAAGGTAAAGTTGAGAATTGGTTGAAAAACGCGGCAAGACGGTGGAACTTGTTAAGGGTCAACATGATATCTTTCAGAAAAGCTTAATTTATTTCACAGCCGTAGTAGAAGCTTATTGGAATGCTCGAACCACAGAAAAGCAGTTCTTGGAGCTCACTGACTCCAACAGCATCTTGAGCCATCTGAGAAGAGTAATGCTTCCCTTTCCAGCTGCACTGGTTTAGTGTGTGACAGATGTCTTAGACATTGTGCAGTGACTTTTCAAAAAATGTTGCTTCGAAAGATTATAGTTTTGAGTAAAAAAAGGAGATTTGTTCAAGGAGTTGGTATAATTATGAACCCCTAAAATCTCGCATTCGGCGCAAAAACATTCCTATTCTGAACCGGTTCTCATTCTTGTCCGGGTACACCATTTTCGGCTATGATCTTTTACGTAGTGTCAACGGTTCTTTGAATTTTCCTCAAGAAGTTCCAAATCCCAGAAATATGGGCTGTTCGTATAATTATGAACCGCAGTTCATTATCTAGAAAAGAGGGTGTGGTAAATGTATTCAAAATACTTGGTTTGTGTTTTGAATTTGTAGAACTCAGTCAATTCTGTAAAGAGCAATTCTCAGATCTTATGATCTCATTTGTATGGGAAATCTTCGCCAGTAGCATCTTCTAAATAGTACATATCAGACGAATGTCAGCATTATGAGTATTGGACTTGTGTATACGCAAGAAAGAATAATCCTTGAAGCAATCAAGGCTAGTTTTGCACAATTTCGGAGATTCACTAACCTCAATGTTTCATTGTAGCATAAAGATCAGACAAAGTATTGTAGTAATTGCCGCAGCTACAAACATCCGATTGCCAACAAGCACAAATTAACAAGCTAATCGAGCTAATGAAGATCGAGATCTCAGCATCGCAGATCATGCATTATAATGATGTCTAAATAATTCAGAGCATGTTTGGTGAAGTATCGGCGGATACTTGATTAGCATAGTCGAAAACAAATCAAAGAGATTCAGTTAAAAAATTCTCATCTTTAATAACATTAGTTTTTGAAAAAAAAAAGGCTTACACACTGGATAGTACAATTATATATGCCCCTGTTTGAAATGCCCATGGAAGCTCAAAATATATGAATCTACGATGTAATGGTTTGATGTGCATTTATGGTAAAAAAGGAATAATTGCGGATAATGATAAAGCATTTTCAAGCCACAGCTTTGGACCAAATGGCCTCCTTACTTCGTGTAATGAGAAAGCATTAGCGTAAGAAGAAAATCTCTTGTTTTTTACAAGAGATATGTATTAGGTTGTGTAATAAGTTCGTTCGCATTTTTTATTTTAATTTTTTCTCGATACTTTGCAAAGTATTTGACAAAATGTTTGTATGCATTCGGAAGCTCTAAGCCTGCTCTACCAAACTACCATCATTGTGTTCTCAGCTTTTGAGAAATTGAATAAAAAATTTGATTGAGAAGCGAAAAATCTGGGGGAGCGAAAATCCCATTTTCGACAACTCTGTTACGCTAGGTCTCAAATGGAACGCTTAAGAAACAGCTCGGAAATTTTGCGACGTGTATGATAAGAATATTGTAGCTCCCACAGATTACTAATGAGTGCTGAAATGTTTCAGAAATTCAAGCTATAAGCTCAAAGATAGGTATGTTCGGCGTCAACGTTAAGCATCTGAAGACACCTTGATGGAGGGTGATAGCCGAACAATCCAGGAATTGGCAGGCAATGTGGTCTATTATTGTTAAACCATCGAATAAATGGATTACATATTCAAAAATTTAGAATTTGGGAGACACATGTCTTAAGTATGCGAAAAGACGAACGCCGCAGCGGCAAAGCCTTGCTACGCCAATTTCTGCAAAACTGGTATTAAACTGTCAGTGAAGGGGAGTGGGGAATCATACACATTTTCAGTAGGTGCATAAGTGATTGATCAGTTGTTCTTTCTGTTGTCAAGTCTTTTGAATAAGTTTTAACACGGTACAACGGGAAAACTATGAAAGAAAAAAGATGTCGAAAATGGATTTTTTGCCTTCTCAGATTTTTCAGTTTGTAGTCAAATTTTTTGTTCATTTAAGAATTGAAAATAAAATAATGAAATTTTGGTAGAACAGACTTAAAGCTTCCGAACGCATCCTAACATTTTGCCAAACGCTTTGCAAAACATTGAGAAATTGAAAGAAAAAATTCGAACGAACTTATTACACAACCTAATAGTATCTCTTCAGTCTCGGACTTGAATCATGTAAATCTAATGGATTTCAATAGTTTGACTTTCTTAAGTTGCAAAATTCCGATGCTCGAAAAAGAGCGTTTTCCAGCTTTTCGAGTTAATCAACTTTATGAAACAACAAGTCTGTCTGGTTATTTCTACAAATTTACTGACGACTGCTAAGAAAATGCATGAAAGATGAATGCGAAAACCTTGCTATGCTTCCCATGAGACTGCTTTGTTTCCATTAACGAACTCATTAGCCATGATGTATTAATAGATTAAATTTCTGCCAGCGAGGATGAGAAAAAGTTGCGAAACATGGTAAATAAAAATTGGAAGCAAAAATTTTGCACCATCCACAAGCAATAAAACTACGCCTTCGTGCCTCTAATTAATAGTAATTGATGAGCTTTGTCATGGCAGAAATTCCATGTCATTTGTAACTTATTGTAGGGAAGTCAATGTATTCAGACATGCTATTGTAGCAAAAAGTGTCTTCTGGCACTTGTTAATTTAGTCCACCTCAGTAGTTAGCCCATTCGCAAGCCCCTTGTTTTCAAAATCAAGTATTAGGTTGATGCATAATTCCTGCACCAAAATAGGTACAGACCGCAATAACTCGGAATAATCCTATATCCCAAGTAGGATTCGATATATCATCTGATAGCGCAAACCTAGCTCTACAAGATATTGCTCAAATATCTACACCAGCTTTGATCCACGCGAGGTTTTGAGCCAAAAACTGAAAAAAACCATGCGTCCGAAAACCTTAAGACAGATCTTAAAAAAATTGTAACTTCGTTCAAAAAGCTCATACAAATTTTCTTTCTTGCTCATGCGTAGACGTTCCACGTAAGACATTTATCTATACGGTTGCTGTATTTTTTTCTCAACTAGCCGATGAGAAAACGAAGTTTTTCATGTTTTTTCCAAAACAATGCTGAGATGTTCTAGCACTGACAGTTGTATACTATAGGACCTTAGAAGCGTGAATGTGAATTTTCAGCTCTTTAGAGCAGCTGGTTTACGAGAAATATCGGATTTTTAGCAACTAGGCAAGAAAAATTTGGATAAGGAGAGCTAGATTCGTTATTTCTCGCGAACTAGCAGTTCTAGAAGGCTGAAAATGTAAAGTTTCACTGCTAACGGCATGTTCTATACAACTGTTGATACTAGAACATCTCAGCACTAATTTGGCAAAAACATGAAAAACTTCAAAAAACTTCGTTTTTTCATCGCCTAGTTGAGAAAAAAATACAGCAACCGCATAGATAAATGTCTTACGTGGAACATCTACGCGTGAGCAAGAAAGAAAATTTGTATGAGCTTTTTGAACGAAGTTACAATTTTTTAAGATCTGTCTTAAGGTTTTCGGACGCATGGTTTTTTTCAGTTTTTGGCTCAAAACTTCGCGTGGATCAAAGCTGGTGTAGAAATTTGAGCACCATCTTGTAGAGCTAGGTTTGCGCTATCAAATGATATATCGAATCCTACTTGGGATATAGGATTATTCCGAGTTATTGCGGTCTGTACCTATTTTGGTGCAGGAATTATGCATCAACCTAATACAATGCTGTGAAGCAGTGAAGTTTCCTTCTAATCATCTTGCAAAAAAGTCTTCACCGTCCACAGCATGTTTCCTCTTAATCCATTACACACTTCTATCTTGCATTAGAGAGTAAGCAGAATTAACTCACTTAGGAGCAATTTAATCTAAGGCATTAAATTTTTTTTCAAGATTTTCTACAAAAACCTAGCTTAAGTCCCTTTGCAGTTTCTAACTTCAAAAAAAATGCACATTGCGTGAGTGAAATAGCAACGGCTACTTTGTCGCTTGCAAATATTTTGAAGGATGTTTTCTTGAACTGCAAATAATAACTTCTCCTCAACGACAGTTCGGTTTTAAGCTTTAATAATGCTATGCTGATCTGCAGTAGCGGCATGCTGAATGTATGTAGCTTGAGTTAAATGAGTAGCGAGAAAGCAATGAGAGCAGTAAGAAACTAAAAAAGATCTGAAAAGAGCTTTACTGGGCGACCTAGGACCTTAGACACTTTGGATAGCAGGATCGAGCTTAATCTCTTCGGAAAGTCGGAAGTGTTCAGCTGGCCTCTTGTTGCTTGGCCATGAAGAGAAGTGCAGATCCTCCTTGGATATTTATCTCTGTTTGTTCAAATACTCCGACGATCTACCGAAAGATATGATTACCAATTAGTACAAAGTTCGCTAGTTGCAAAGCTGATCGAAAACACATTGATGATCAGAATCAACAACGCTACCTGACAAGCGCTGCCATACGGGAGTAGGCTTAAGGGGGGGGGGCTAAAATTAGCTTGGCTCGGATTACACAGCTATCACTCTCGTTCTTTGTATATATTCCAGAAAACAGTGAGATAAAATTGCCTTTGTTCCATTAACTTCGCTCATGTGTTCATGTAATATCATGACATTAGATACAACATTGCAATGCTGTCAACAGGGAAATGGAGCGGAAGGTTGAAGCTACCCAACACGCTGTAAGTAAGAGCTTACTAGCGTCAGACCAAATCATGGCAAATATTAGGGTCTTTCGGATACATAGACAACACGTCAAAATTGAATCTCCGTTTGTATGATGAGTTGTTCTTCTATAAAAGTGAAATGAATGCATTAGCAACTCGATCGCATGTTTTCTTTGCACGGAAGCTTACAGGAAGGGCCTTCTCAGATCTTGGATGTGTCTTTGAAGCTTGCTTAAAAGCACCGTCCACCCAAATTGAGGGAGCTGAGATTTTGATGTTATATAGTAGCGGAGTTCCTTTCTCAGCAATCACTCAAGTCTCTCTGAAAAAGATCAAATTCGAGGCAAGAACCGCTCCAGAAATTGAAGCGGCCATGTTGGCCCTTCCTGTCATTCTGGGTGATCTGAAGATAACAAGTCCAAACTTGGATTTCGGAGTATTCAAAATTGCTTTAGACGCCCTTAATTATGATAAGCAAGTTAGCGACCTTGTCTAGTCTCTGGCCATCCACGTTGATGGGCGGAGCCAGCGTGGCCGCTTCTACATTCTGGAGCTGTTTTCTTGCTTTGATATTATTTTCTGCACTAAGAGGCTGCCTAGTTAAGGAGCCCGTTATTTCATGAAAATCTCATCAGCTTGAATTGGAAGGAAGGTGCCTTTGAAGGTGCGTTCGAGCTGTCCTAGAATTAAGCTATTCTCTTAAAAGGCGCAGAACAATGTTGCTCCTAAAGCGAACGATTGGAAACTGCTTACAAGGGAAGGTTACTTAGTGACCGTGGCCATTCATAATGATTATATATCAAAAAGTGCGTCTTTTGATGCTGGTTCGAAAACTGTCTTCCATATCTGCGAAACGATAACTTGGATGGAGTTATGATTATTTCCCAAGAATGAATTGCGCTACTGCGGAGGGTCAAAATCTTCAAATGCTAAAATTGGTAAACTTAAACAACTTTGGTGAATTTAACTACTCAAATGTACACGAATTTTCTATGAAAAAAGTTCATATCTTCTCTCAAAAGATGGTTTCGCAGATATCTAGCACAGATGTAGAATCACCGTTTTGAGATACATCTTATGGCATACATCGCATTTCAAACGACCACGGTCACCTAGTTTCCTTTCCCTGTTAGACGCCCCGTGGGTGGGCGTGTCCCAATCACCTCCTGAGCTTCCAACCAATTCCAAAGTGCGCATGGCGCACAATCATGATTATAGGGTCTAACAGCGTCCTGCTCTTCTATTGCAAATTTGCTGTCCCGAGGGGCATCTTGCGATCCAGCATATTTATAAGCCCAGGTGAGCGAAACAGCGGAAATATTTTTTCGTCAAAGGCAATGCTCTGAAAGGGGAAACCCTGAGATTTCCCAGACCCTCTCCTTAGAAGTATGTCGTCGTTTAACCAACTCATAGTCTTGGGCGTAAGTTGGAGCATGAATGCCGGTCCGGAAGTGATGCGAATCCTTCGTGTTCCGGACGTTGCTCCCCAATCCATTTTTGGGGAAGAGGAGGTTGCGTCATTGATAAGCCGCTTGCGGACTTCTCTCACGCACGGGGGCCATGTTACGTAGACAGGTGCGGTTTGTTGCATGTGTCCGCGCGGGACTTCTCCTCTCTTTTAGTGACGTAATGCACAGAAAATGCAATTAACTTGGAACGAGATTTTGTCGCGTAGAGGCACTTTGCCGTACTAGATGTAAATACCTCAGGACCCAGAGCAAATTTCAACACGCAGCTCACATCTGAGAGTACGCATGCCGTTTTTTTGCGTTGGAGAATCTTCTTCGTATGACAACCCCTCTGACAGATAATGTGCCAGTCTGCCATTTACTTTTAGTTGCACTGTGAAGAACTAACAATCTATTTATTTTTTAAAAAGCAGATGAAAAGCACTCAAAATGCAAAGCATGATATTCTCGAGCAAATAGTTGTATCATTGGTGAAAGAACTCCATTTAAGGATGAAATGACATGGAGCGACAGTGTTGTAGTAGTTGTTGCCTAAGCATTGCTTTGACGCTGAATGTGCGTGGCACGTTCCTGAAATTAAGGAGATTTTGATTCGCGTGGATGATTGAAGAGTTACTCTTGTAAGCTCACTTCTCCTTCCTTGTTGAAGAGAATAGTTTGTACCGAGTTACCAGATCCGAAAGTATCCTCCCCGTCGTAGACGAGCTGCTCAGGCGGAGAGGAGACACCTTGGTTGCGGGCGAAGATCTGCGAAATTTTTTAGCTCAAGTCCAAGTCTCGAATACTGTTTTGCTTTTATACCTTGACGCTTTTACCGGCACGCAACACAAAGTCCTTGGGTAGGGTGTACACGATTTCGCGCTTACCATCGATGCGACGCTTCAGCTTCCATTCGCCGATCGACTGGAAATGGACTGGTGTTGAAGTGAAACCGTAATTTTTGACTATGACCTACTTCGTCTTTGGCGCGATGGGTGTTCTGGAGCACTATGAACTTGCCATCGGGCGAGGCTTCCTGCAATGATGTACGTGTTGTCATTTACTTACATTAAAAGTAACACTTACATGGATGGAGACATTGCCTTTGGCCGACCTTTGGAATGATTGACGAGATGCAGTTTCTCCTTTGACCACTCTCATGGTCTCTGAAAATCAAGAGTAAGTTGTCGTATATGCGATCATTTGATGATTATTTTACCAGTATCAGTTTCTTGGCTGATGGCATGGGTCTTGACAACCTGCTCGACCAGCTGTTTGAGTCCGGCGCGGTTCTCTTCACCTTCCAACATCTTGCGGTAGATGGCGATCTCGGCATCCAGAGTCTATTTTGCCACTCATAAGCTATCATACCTGATCGAAACAAGTTCTAAGCTAACCTGTTTGGTGTCGAGGAGCATCTGAAGCTCCACCATGAGGGCTTGACATTCCTCGCGCATCTTACGAATCTGGGCATCACGATCGTTGAGGGCAGATTCGTATGAGCGCTGGTCGTCCTCGAGTTGGTAGTTGAGCTCTTGTATTTGTTTCTCGAGCAGGGAGTTCTGAAAATTATCTCGTTTCTTCAAGCAGCATCTTTTCTGACAAACATACCCTGCTCTCGAGATCGGCAAGTTTTCCACGAAGATCGCTAAGTTGGGTGCGTAGACGCTTCACCTCTTCCTTGGCATATCCGTGTTCCATGCTCTTAAACTGCTACTACATATACAGAATAGAAACATGTACCCAGCTACCTACCTGTCGAGCACTTTGAGTTTGGATTTCTTGCACTTTGAGACGATACCACGATTCCATATCGGTGCGGTGAACGTTCGTGATCTGGAGAAAATCTTTCATATAAACGAGCGAAGGTGTAGATACAGCTCTACCTGGTCATACTCTTCACGGATATCTCTAATGGCGGATGAAAGTTCGTTCTTGAAGAACTCGCGGTTTTCGGGAGTGGTGTCACGCGAGGCCAGTGTCTAAAAAACATTTGATATACATGAACTGGATGCAAATTTATTGTTGACGAGACCTGCAACTCCTTGATCTCGTTGTCATGAACGCGGCGCAGAAAGTCGATCTCTTCCAAAAGAGTCTGCACTTGGTTCTGGTAGTCAATGCGGTTCAGGGTTTCCTGATCAAGGTCCTGAAAATTGCTATTGAGAAAGAATTGTGCCAGTTGAGCATTAGAGACGAACCGTGCGTGCACGTTGAAGTTCCGAAAGAAGGCGCTGGTTCTCCTGTTTAATGCGTTTGACCTCGTCTTCAAGTTGAGCGATGCGACGTTTGAGCAAGTTGATCTCAGCCTGAATGTGATTTGCTCAGCAGACTCACAATTTACACGCAAATCAGAACGATGCACGGTAATTGGGAGGAACGATTTGCAGAAAGTGCAAAAAATGGAAAAGAAGCCGGTTCCAGCTGTGCCAACAAATCTAAGAGGTCAATCAATTCCAATTCTGTGAGTCTGTCATTTCAGTGGTTGTTAAAGCAAGGTCTTCCCTTCAAGTGTTACCCACGACAGCTATTGACACAGTCATGATTGAGGTGCGTCTTCGATATCAGAGTTTTTCCACTGCATTTAATTTCGTCCAGCAAACGTAAGAAGTGCCCGGCAATTTTTTTTCCTTTGATAATATCTTTACCTCCAGATTTGAAAGATGCACAAGCAGATCATCAATTTTGGCACGATCGGATTCTCGTCCTCGAACGGCGTCCTCATATCTAAATCAAAAGAATTTTTTAGGCAAAAATCGATAATTATCGAGGAAACACCGCGTTTTTTAGCGCGCCTATCACAAAGTGTTTCACACTGCGCAACATCTACAGTAGTGGCAATTACCGTAAATTGGCGAGTACATCAAGCAGAGATAGTCAACCGTAACAAGACAAGTTTGTTTGCTACTTATACGTTTTGAATGGCGAACGTAAAAGTCGGACGAGGACCGGTTTCTTTGAAAGGTTGCCTATAGGTCGTTGAACTGTAGAAAACCTACTTGCGGCGTAGTTCGGCTAGCTCGTCTTGCATCTTCTTAATCTGCACTTCCATATCTTTACGTTGTCGATTTGTTTCATCGATGAGCTTTTGAGCATCCTTGAAATTGGAAACTCAATCGAACTAGACTATTTATTGCAAAATTCATCTAAATTTAGCAAAGAATGCGAAGACTGAGTAGACGTCAAATTTTCAGTTATTTTGGTCCACTTTACAAACAGTTCTTGGAGCTATTCAGTTAGAATCTTTTGGAACTTTGCCAATATCTCCAGAACCAACCGAGAGTTCGCCTTCATACATGTTACGAATATTGTGTGTGTCCTTTCCCCATTTACTTCGAAGGGCATCAAGATCAGCGGCTAGCTTGCGATTTTGTGCCTCCAAAAAGCGGACCTGGAAGAAAAACGTTTCTTGGTTGATTCCTGTATTTGTATTCATTGCTGTGCCTATAGTAGCCAGGTATTCTGAACAGGCTATGATCTTTTAAAAAGTTTACCTTCTCGATATAGCTAGCCAAGCGATCGTTCAAATCGCTCATTTCTTTCTTCTCACGTTCGCGAGAGTCCCGAATCGTACTTGCAGCATTCTGCCCGAATGGAGATAACCCAGACCCTGCACCGGATCTCATCTCGGTGACGATCTTCAACATACGGTCTTGTGCTGAAAAGCGAAGAGTACGGTATAGTGCCTGAGGGACAATTTAGAGGAGTATCGCTTACAAACGACGTTTCCTGCCTGGCGACCACCCAGTGGTGCGCGGCCTCCCGGCTGGGTTGTGCTGTATGACATCGCTAGAAAAACGAATTTACATAAGAGTTAAGGAGGGCAAGGATCATTGAGAGAAGAAAGCAATGAGCTGAGAAGAAGCTCGACAGTGAGCTGTGCACGTATGGTGAAGAGTGTGCATGAAATTTGACACTGGTGCTAAGGTGAAGTCGCTGATGGGGCGGCACCGTTTGCAATACAGATTAGAGCCGTAGGACCGCTCTGCTCGCAGCTTTTCCTATGCTTTTCGCGAAAAGCACCATGCAAAGTAGCAAAGCGCACAAAAAGGCGAAATCGCTGAAATGCTAGGTGTGGAGCCGGAACTCACACGAAGAGAGAGGACTGGGAGAGTGATGGAGGAAAAACAGTGGATTGAGGGAGAACTGTTCGGGTGCCTCTGCCTTTGCAGAGAGTACAACCTTACACAGCAGTGTGTGAACAAAACAGGAATCGCTGGGGGACTCTGGTGTGTGAATACGTGACTGAAACGCATACTCGTCAATGAGGATTTGCAGAAATGTCGTTGAGGTGCGCGTGTGTCGAAGTGACAATGCGCAGGGAGCGCAACCAGAATTCTCGTCCTCAATTGGCATATTCATTTTATCGCGCCGAAACTCATACCGCGAAGCGCTCTGAGATCTTCGTATTCGTTCGTAACTCATCTAGCCTTGTGAATTTTGTGTGGCGCGCCAACACACGCTGTTCGAGTGCTGAATGTGACGTGGACACTATGAGGTGGCGTTCTCATTATGGATGTATCTGAATTCGATCGAATCTGTTACATCGATGTGGCTTTGGAGGATAATTGGGGCAGGTTGCTTCGCCCAGCTCTGGCTGGGAAGTTAATGCAGGGTTAAATGGAAATTAACGATGCTGCCAGGATAACTTGCGCAGAAAAAGTCACCAGCTTCTCAGCTTGGTTAATTAAAAGTAGCAAAATCAAGCAAAGGTCAAAGCTATAATGTTCTCAGAATAGTAGGTCAAGTTTCTTGTGGCATGAGAGGCTCCACAGCAAGGTTTTTACATAAAGAATTTAAAAGCTAACAATAACAAAAAAAGATGAAAAACTTTGAGCGACGTCAGCTAGGTGACGATCTTTGGCACAATGACACACTGTAACTATTGGATGCGTCCCTCAAAGGTACGCTAATGTTTGCCTATGCTGGTTTGTGTGTTTGCCAGGTTGCATGAATTGAATTCGAACCCATCGCGGTTTCAAACTAGAAGAATACTCGCATTTTATAGTGGAATTTTGCGAATTCAATAGTAAGCCTGTATAGACGTAGCAAAACTTGGGAGCACCTGTACTATACGTGAAACGATATGACGGATAGTTTTGTGATGTTATCACAGTGTTATTGTGTTGGCGTTTTGTCAACAATCATCAAAAGAACAAATGGACTCTGCGCTGAAGGTTTATTGTTAACAGCAATGGCTTTGGGTGGCTTTTTAGAAGCTGTTTCAAGATTGTCGCGCGTGCGCCATTTTCTTTGCCTCCACCGATTGCGCACCTCAGCGGTCGCGCGGCGCGCGATTACGATTGATGGATTAGATTTGCTCGAATCGGCCACAGAAAAGTATTCGCATCCTCAAAAAACTGATGAGAGGTTCGAGGCAATAGCAAGGCGATAGCGATTCTAGGTCAAGTAAACAAAAACTCTCATTCAGAAAGTGCGTTCCAAATACAGTAACAGGAAGGTCAGCACGTGCGGTGTATCAAGGGACTCGTGGGACTTCGAAGAACCTAGGCAGTCAAGAAACCCAGGGGGAGCGAAAAGGTAGAAAATCATAGAAACACAATAAAAATACGGGTGCACCTCACCACCATTTCTTAGGCTTCTCTGCACAACAACTGCATCTACAAAAATTACGTATTTACTCTTTTTGAAAACACAGTCGCAAGTTCATATTGGTGCTCCATATTATCCTAACTGCTGCAATATTGACTTTTAGAAAGTTAGTTCATAGTAAATTACTACTTGTTAGAGAACACAAATTGAAGTTGGTTACTCAAGTGTAGTTCATTTCTAGAGCTGTTAACTTCTTGTTCCTGCTACTGCGCTAAAACGATTGCAATTGAACTGTAGTTTTCAATGAGGGCCACCCAAACTCACCCCCGTGACAAGTTAAAGGACAGCTCGGCAGTGTCTACAATACGAGTAGCTGGGAAAATATAAGCAAACACTTGATGGAACAATGTTGAGTGTTATCATTTGAGCCCTCTTAACAAAGCACACAATTTTTGCTATTGTTTTTTTTTCAATCTTCAAAATCCATGACAATATGGTCAAACAACAACAATCGATGGCTTTTAGCAACAGTTGTAGATGAATAAAATGGCTAACATGAGAGGTGAGCTGAATTTGGTTCTGATTCATAGTGAGAAGGAAAGGAGGCAACAGGCAATTTGTAGTTGAACGAGAGATAAAATCTTCTCTTCAAACTTGCCAAAAAGATCGGCGAAACTTTTTAGTGTTCAAGTCTATTATTTCAAAAAACTTGCCTTATTGGTCCTGAATATTCACGATTATACAAGAATTCTAAGCTGATAACTCGAGGGCTGCGCTGTGCTAGAATGTGACCTATATGGTGTTTGTAACGTGACATTGATTTGCTTTTATTATTTGTTATTTTATGGCTAATAACTGGAAAAGTCTCATAGAATATATACAGGTGAATAGGCATTTATATATGTATATAACGAATACAAAAAGCGTAATGATATTTTCGACATGAACTTAGTAGCAGGTGCAAGGGCGTTCTCTATTTGCAGTGTAGAAATGCTGAGTGATCTAAGTGTTGAATAAACATTAATGATTCAGCCGATTTTGATCCGTTTTAATCTATCTAACAATCGAAATTGTAGTTATTCGCAACGCGGCGGCAGTTCAGACTTAACCTTGGCACTTTTTATGACGTCGAGGAGTACCTGTCAATTCTATCCGAGGTCTTAGGCTCGAACTTGTGCAGTGCATAAAAGTTGTTTGACTTTTTGTTTACTCAGGAGACTATTCGTAGAGTCGCGCGCCCACATATTTGTGCACCGGAGAAGAAAAGACGACGAGAAAACAGAGTAGAACGGAAAGAAGAGGAGAAGGATGGAGAATTGATGAAGAATCAGCTTTTCAGCAGTTCGTAAACTTACTTTCTCGAGTGATTTCCATCATGGTCGGTTGGTTACGGCTTTTTGCTGAAGAAAAAGCGAGCAAGCTTGATTCTCGACGACTGAAACAAAAAAACAATTACTCTGCTACTATTTGTCAGACATAGCGCGATGAAATCATGGGTGAGAAGTTCTTGGGTAACGTTTAAAGGAAGAAAAAACGAAAGATGTCTACATTTATACAGGTATGTACAAATGTACGATGAGTTGCGTCTCTGAAGGTTGAAGGGATGCTGAATGACGCGATGCAGATAATCCACGAACGTGTATAGTAAATCGCAGGCGGATGCTTCATAATTACTCGACAAAACCGGAATATTTGGAGCGAAATAAACACGCGAAAAATGCGACGCAACGAAAGCTCAGCACACACACAGCAGCCAAAGCCACGTTCAGTTACTGTCAGTCAACTTTAGGAGTTGACGGAAATGAGGGGCACATTCACATCCCCCGTATCTAGCCGTCAGCGAACTAGTCCTATACGTATACCGCCACGTGCCGTCGAGTCGTAACATAAATCCGGGGACAGCGCTCAGTTTCTGATAAGCAAAAGAACCACTGCGTGAGATTTGAATTCTGGATATAAAACAGACAAACGAGACGGGACCGGAAAGCGTACATGTGTATCGTTACGCAAACATACACAGCACGTACCGGCCCTTTGCGTAAGTGCTGCCAGTGGTGGTGGTTCTTGGAAATAACTGCTGTGACTCGCTTTGACTTTTAAGGTGTTACAGCTTTTCTTAACCTACCTAACCCTAAGTGCGCAAAATTAGTTTCTCGTAGAACATCTTTGAATTCCCTCAAAGAAGCGCAAGAAGTCAAGAAGCGCTTTTCTTTCTGGTGTGACAGACGCATTTGCTATGATTAGATTATGGTTAGGTTCTTACACATTGAATGAATGGAGCTGCAACCCTGTAGGCGGCAAGGGAAAAAGGAGCATGTGAAAAGGTTATGCCGAAAAAATAATCCTTAAGTATGTCGAAATGGAACAGGATCAAATCAACACAAAATATGGTTGCTTTTCCAAAAATATGAGTTAAACTGCAACACAGCTCAATAAATAAAGACAAACACATTCTTACTCATTTTCGTGTCAACTCGCCTTTTATCATTTGTTTCCTTTGTGTTTTTTTCTCATTTCCGACATTTTCCAACATCTACGCAAAGTATAATAGTTGTCTAGTGACTCATCACTATACAAACGCGTTCTGTCAAAATGAGGCTTGAATCAACATAGTAATAAAGCGAAAAGAAAAGAGAAGTGTATGTGACGTAGAAAAAGTCGCAGGATGGCACTATCAACCGTATGGTGTACACAAGAGGAGAAGCCTTTTGCTTACGAATATATTCCTTTTAAGTTCAAATTTGAACTAGGGGGGGGGACGTTCATGAATAGACATAGCGAATATTATATGTTCTCTCCCCAACTGAAATTAAATTTTTCTCTAAATCATCCACTGTGGAATCACGACAGTACTTGCTTAAAGAAATTTATAATTTTGGTTTTGAAACGAAGTAACATTAACGAAACCTCTGTATAGTGGGAAAATCTCTGTCGACATATTCTAAGATGTATTATACTTCTATTGACAAAATTTCTTCGGAAATTTTCGAATATTGCTTGTTTTTCAAAAGTATTAGAGAAAGATCGTTGCGAAAACAAAACCGGATGTGATGACAGAGAGACTTCTATGAGCCTCAGATCCATTGATAACATAATGAGCCATTATGTTCTAATTTAGCTGCTTTCAAAGACTCTAGCTAATTAGGACAGATGGGCAAAGAAAATGCATCTACGATATGGAAGGATTTTCTTAGCAACATCGGGAAATTTGCACAGTGACCTTCAAGAACTGTTTTCGAGCCTTTTCGTACAATAATTAAACTCTCGAAAGCATGCTAATTTGTAGCATAAAAGCTACAGATATACTTCTTTTAGAAGACCTAAATTCTCTTAAATATGATGAGTAGAGTGAGCATTTGCTATGTATTTTGCTTGGAGCTCACTTGCAGCAAGTCAAGCCTTTTATGAGATGTTAGCCGTTTGGATCAGGGAAGAGCAAACTCAGTTCCTCACTTTTGAAGTCTTCTTACAAATATATAGGAACACAAATTTGTGTTGTTTCCAGCACGTATGTGAGTTAGAGCAGCAATTGAAATTTGCAGCTTTGAGTCATTTTCTACGAGGAATCAACTCTTTTTTTAACCGTTAAATAAAGAGTGTTACCTGTAGTGATTTCGCAGATTTAATTGTAGATTATTGGTCCGCCTTTATATATATTCACTAAAACTTTCAATCTTTTCATTTGCTAATGAAAATAGCTACTACTCCCTTTTCTTATGTAAAAAGAAAATTTCTGAACATTACATCCTAAGGAAGGAATGCTATACGCGTTCATATTTCAGTACTCGGGACCAAAACTAGGAAGAGAACGGTGAACGAGGTACCACGAACACTGTGGCATCTAGAAGAGCGAATCAACTGTAGAGGAGAGTAAAGTGCATGTGAACTGGCAAGCAGTTACGTGAGCGTAGAAGTGAATTGCGAACTATGTACCTACTTTTAAGGAGGGTGGGAGGGTGTTGTAGGCCACTCCTACGCAACGTTGAACCGTCCGCAGCCTGGTACAAATGACTCAACGTGGAGTCATGTTGAAAACGTTGAAAACCCTTCTGTATAACGTTTTTCTATAATGTTTGTAGACGAGCGACGAGGAGGTGGATGAAGTGCAGCACATAGGCGAACGTCAAAGAAGCGCGCGACAACACAACGAAAGAGACAGATTTCATAGTTGAGAAAAGAACGAACAACAATGGTTGAGCTGTGTGGTAAAAGGTGAAGTAGCGATGGCAAAAACACCGCACAACACGCAGCAAATGTTCGTGAGTGCAATTAGCACATCAACTCTGAGTCGAGTCTTACTTTGTATGGCGCGAGAACTTATGGGCATGAAGCCGTCGTTCGATTCGGAACCCGATAATGATATCGCTTTTCACATCGTCGATTGACCTCGTTTTGTGCTATTTTTCGTTCGGAAGTGCTTCACACGAATCACTCTCAGGTAAGGCTCGGCACAGGAGGTGGTTTATGAGCAAAGTAGATATCGTTTTTGGGACAAAAAGTGAAAAAGGTATCGTTTTTACACTCGACGTGCTCCGATTTTAGGTAAGGGAACGTAAAATTTTGGAAAGTCAGAGAGAACTTCGTTTTTTTTGCATATCGGAAATCCACCTCGTGCCAGCCCTGCTCTCAGAAGCACATATCACAAATTAGTTAGAGTACAGCGCTTTATCATTAGACAGGTCATAAAGTGCATAACTTTTTTGATAGCTATTTGCCTTTGTACGTTCAAGAAAGTTTAAGGTAAAAGAAAGCAGTCTTTTGTTTCAACTAATTCCATTTCTCAGCAGCTATTTCCAGAAGTTACCAGCTTTGCTTGAACTTGGAGTTTCACAAATGTTCTCAAATTGTAATTCGATTATCACGCGCAAACATACTCAAGCATTATCCAAACTAGTAGAGTTTCAAAAGTGTTTTCTAACTATTTACAAGGCGTATCAATAAAAAGACACTTTTGTCTTACCAACATTCCATACACATTATCCTTTCATCATTTTTAAGTTAAACCTTCCATTTTCACAAATCAAGCAATCGATGGCTATCATTTTTGCATCCCATATGCAGCACTGAATGTTATCAGAAAAACGCAAACCATAAATTCATGCCACAATACGTGGCATATTTTTTTGAAACGGTTTCATTGGCAATGTTACTATCCTGTTGGTGATAGCAGTGTGCAGATTTGCAGTGATCAAAATCATGAAAAATTTGGTTTTTATTTGACTTTGTGTCCTTAGCTATACGAAAACAGTTACGATACGATCATGGATATTGGTTATGCATCAAAAATGGTGTTTTGTTCATTGGAGATTCCAGAAGGGATATTTGGATTCGTTTAGGCTGGAAAAGCCGTGCACATCCCTAAATGTCACTAGAAGTTTTATATCATTGCTGTTAGTTATTCAGGACAAGAAGCAAATACCTAAGATCTAGTAGATGAGCCGGCTTTTTCAGAGGCTTAGATTTGCTTCAGAATCATGTAGAGCATTGCAAGAATGTAGGAGTTCCTGTGAATTAGTCGGGAAGTCTGGAACAGCTCTTTCCAAAGATGCAAAAATCGTTTAGAAAATTTTTTTGGTGTGATCTCCGAAATAGCATCACGCCACTGCTGACGCAGACCTTTTCTTCCACACCCTTCGTGCAGTTAGCCGTACATCGACAACTTTTTTCAAAAAGAGAAATTTGAAAGAGCTTTTCAAGAGCTTCCTACAAATACACAGCAAGTCCCACACTCTTGCGATTTCATGGGAATCAAATGATTTTAGAGGTTGAAATCCAAGCATTTATCTGCAGCCAGACTCATCAGCAAGATTTCAGAAATAAAGCTAAGATATCTCGCAAACTGCTTTGCCATTTTGATGGATGTAACGAGAGAATGTCTTCCAAAATGTGGTATCGTTGAAACATTTCGTATCGTCTCAGCCTAGCAAGGGAGCTTCGACCTAAGAAGAATTGCTAGCCTTTTCGCAGGATTTTGTTCAACATCACAGAAGTTTAAGCGTCTGAAATGGGGATTTTTGCAGGATTCTAACATCCTACTGATTGAAGCGATAACTTCCGCAGTGCTTTCCACTGAGAGTTGCGGCAGGTTCGTTCTCTGAATGTCTAGCGGAAATTCCGGTCAATTTTTTGAGGTAGCGTTTCATATAATCGCTTACGGGATCGGCTGAAGCTGCATCAACAGGATTAGAGCGGAGCATTGCGATGACTTTGATCAAGGAGCAAATCTTCTACTCAGACCGCGTATAGCTAACCTGTCCTGCGATAAGTCCAACCACGGGGCATGAAGGTGACTATCAACGAGATCGGAATAGTAGTCGTGAATATCCTCCATCACAGCACACGCAGGGAGGAGCTCGCTCGAAAGTAGAGTGCCACCGAGAAGATGATTGAAACCACTGAAATCACAGGAAGATCGCGGTGGCTTTTCTAGAGCTGTTTGTCTGACCACATTTTTCTTTACCTCTTCGCACAAGTCGACGATATTGCACGTTAGCAGAGACTGAGATACAATACGTGGAATCCTTGAGCTGGATTTGTTGCGAACAAGTATTTTGAGTGACACTTTGAACAAGTTTAGATCTGAGCAAAAAAAGTTCGATGAGTTCCTTGATAAGAACACATTGACGGCTGGTATGCCCAATATTTACCTCTATCGAGGAAAATTCGTGTACTTGTGATATATGCTGGCAGTTTTTGTGTTGCAAAAATGAAGAGTCAAGAAGGACTTTCAACAGGTCGAACTATGTTTAGAACAGAAATTTTCTTTTGTAGCCTCCACGATAGAGATATGTCTCCACTTTTAATCACGGAAGGGTTGCAGCTTACGATATATGTCACCAGTGGCGTACCCAGGATTTCGGCTCAGGCGGAGGGGGAATGGCGACAGAAATTTTTTTTCTATGAAAGTGCGTGGCGTTAGCCACGCACCCAGAAAAATTTTTCGGTACGCTTCTCAAAATTTTCGTGTACCCAAAACCCCAGAATTTTATAAAAAGGGGACGTGGCGTCAGCCACGCCCCGAAAAAAATTTTTTTATAAGGCTAAATTAAATTTATAAAAAAATTTTAAAAATTATTTTAATTACTTTTAAGTGTAAATAAGTCTCTTGCACATTTTTATGATTCATGTAAGTAACTTTCAAAAATTTCGAGACTCTCCCCCTCGATATGCCACTGTATGTCACATATGGTCAAATTAATAACATTCCGTTTTAGGTGTTATCACAAAACTGCCCTTGTATTGTTGTAACTCGTCCCTGATAACTAATATGATGACAATTAGTATCCTCCCGTTTTCTTACGAAATCCTAGTATGAGACCCGAAGTTTATAAGGTTTTTAGGTACAGACGAAAAAAGTGCACTAAGACCTCATCTAACTCTCCAGGTTTTTTCGTGTTTTTGTCAGAAAAAAACATTATCTGAATATTATCTATTCTCCAATCGAATGCGAATGTTCAGGACAGCTATAGAACCACCCAATTGTAAGCAATCTTGTTGTACTCATAGAAACTCTGGCATGTTGTACATGTGTTGCTTAAAGTGCTTTCTGTTTGTGTTACTCCTACACAACACGACTCATAGGAGTATTGAAGCTGTAACATGTAAGTTTGTACAGTTTTAGTTCCGTTTGCTAAATCTCTACTCCATGGTTTTGTAAATACATAACAATAGAGAGCTCAAGCGCTGTAAGAGATCCTTCGATGCCGAGGTAAATATCTCAGTCATTCAATCCCAGGCTTTCACTACCATTCGAAAACGTTGTTGGCAAGCTCGAAGAAAGTTCAAACTAATGTTATTTTCGGATAACATTTGGCATCCATAATGTTTGGAAATTATCAAATCAGTGAACTTTGTACCTATTGAAAACGTGCTCAACGCTTCACCAATACCGATTACCTACGATTTTTGTCATTTGTGAGTGGGCTATGAGAGGCGGGGTTACAACTTCCTCATTTCCTGAATCATCGTTTGTCTCCACATTTGACGTTGACTTATGTTAGTTGCGGCGTGCAATATCGTATCTTGATTCATAGATCATGTCTTATGACTCACTTTCTTCCAGGCAGCACAGTATATGTACACAGGGTTTTTTGAATTCTCAGCGAAAAAATGGATAATATTAGGTCGTCCCAAAAGTTCTTGCGCACGATTTTCAAAAATTTGTAACTTTGCGCTCTTTCAACGGATTTGCTTGCCTATAATTTTATTAGAAAGTAAGCCTTTCGCTTTCAAATGCTTTTTTGCGGAGCTTCTGACATTGGATGCGGAGATAAAAATGGAAAACTAAGACCTTATGAGCTTTGACCATTTTGAGTTAGGTCACCAAAAATCGGAAACGCTGCAGAAAAATCTGAAATCGTCAGTACTTATGTTTTTTGGCCTACTCTTTGCAATTGTGAAAAGTTTGTACTGTTTGGACGTCTCTGTGGGAAGTTATGATTTTCAAATTGACAAATTAATTGATTTTGGCGTTTTCCATAGTAAACTCGACATTCATAACTTCTCACAGAGACATCCAAACAGCGCAATTCTTTCACAGCTGCAAAGTGTAGGTCAAAAAACATATGTACTGACGATTTCAGATTTTTCTGCAGCATTTCAGATTTTTGGTGAACTAACTTAAAATGGTCAAAGTTTAAAGGGTCTTAGTTTTCCATTTATATCTCCGCACCCAATGTAAAGCAGAAGCTCCGCAAAACAGCGTTTGAAAGCGAAAGACTTATTCTTTCTAATAAAATTATAGGCAAGTAAATCCGTTGAAAGAGCGCAAAGTTACAAATTTTTGAAAATCGTGCGCAAGAACTTTCGGGACGACCTAATAAATCCGAAAACTGGGGCTCGAATTCCAAAAGGCTATTTGGATGGTTTGTTCGACTCTCTAGAGATTCGGATAAATCATTCAAATATTCAAATATTAGGTTGTAAAGAAAGTTCTGCCAATAGGCGCTGAGCTAAATTGTTTATTTATATCTTCATCATGAATGGCTGTCATTTAGCGATATTTTGGTCAAGTGTACTGACATCCTCAGACTACTAATTAGGTTGTCATAGATGCTCTTTTTCTAAAAGCGCGCTGGCTGCGTTCCAAAACATGTGGACAGTTCGGTTTCATAAATCCTGATTTCAATGAGTTATTTTTTGCTTGCAAAAAGAAATTGTCTGATAATGCTTCACCTAGCTAGCACATCGGATATGAAACGGATTTTCAAATCAAGCTTCTGGACGTTTTGCGCGTCTATAATCTGGAAAATGCACCTTTTCCCAGACCTGAGTGCAACAGATTTTTCTCCTTTTCTGAGCATTTAGCGTGTTAGGTAGTTAGAGCCATCGCGCACTAAGAACACATTTCAAACCAGCCCTTTGCATTCGCATTCATTTTAGGTATTTACGAGAAGTTGACAGAACTTTCTTTACAACCTTATAGTTGAATGATTTATCCGAGAGTTTGAGGAACTTTACGCCTAAAAGACACGTTATTGAGCGCTTTTACCAATTTTTTCCCTGAGGCCTGAAAATTTTTGTAGTGCTACCCGTGGATTGCACATCAAACACAGTAATGATCACTTGTGGTGTGAGTACGATGCTGTTCAAGGATGCAACTGCAAGCGAATACATTGCCGGCTAGTATTTTCATAGGCAAAACATCCACTTTTCTTCCGACCAAAAGAAAGACAGAGCGTCCAATTTAAATCTCTACACTTCTCAAAGCTCCCTGCATCCTTTCAGGCCCGAGAATTTCTTTCTCGACAGCCACGACGCTTCATCTCGATGCACTTAGATGAGGAGGTTCTTCCCCCCCCCCAAGGTGTTCAGCCCAGACGCTCAAGAGTTGTGCGGCTCCAAGATACCAGACTCCATCGTCACCACACTACGGCCATGAAACATAAGATGGGGAAGCTGTGTAACGGCGCATGCTTCGCTCTTGACGCTGTAGTACTATTTTCTGACGATCGCCAGTCGCTGTGTCGCGCTACGGTCGCGAATAAATTAGGATTTCCAATGCTTGTTCACTTTCTCCTCGTCGACATGACCGCAAAGGCCGCATGTTGTCAAAGACCCAACGGTCCTCCAGATAGCAGACTCTCGTCTCTTTCCTATGCACAGGTCCGATCAGTCGAGTCACACTTGTAAGAGGAGTAGCTTATCAACACGATCGCTGCATTTCCCAGGTCTCATAGACCAATTTCTCGCAACATCACCGCTATGCTAAGTTCCACGAAGAAGAATTAGTAATCGACATTTGTCTACGCCTTCAGAAGCCGTTGGCAACGTAATTTCACGATATAACCTTATGATTTAGCGTCTACGAATAGCTTGTCCCTTCAGCATGCTGTGGAAGAAGCCGCCTACGACGTTCGAGCGCTTTGTGCCAGTGCCACGATCCGGGTTTCTTCGATCCCGCTGGAAAACCTTTTCATTCCATACTTGTTAACCCCCCGAGTTTGAGTAAAGCACGAATAGTCTTGCAACAGCATTCACAGTGAGCGGCTCCCAATGGCAGTAATGCAATGCTTTTAACATCAGTAAACCGATAATGGGCGTTTTGACAGCTGCATCTTCTGCGGCAACCTCTCCCTTGATTGTCACCGCATCTATGAACACCACAATGTGGACACACTTTGATATATGGAGCTACAAAGATTTGGTTATGGTATGCTATCTCGCTCGTTCACAGTCCATCTACAATCTCACCGTGGTGAACCTTAATAGTGCTCGATATCTATAGAACGATGGCGGAGAGAGGCTGAAATAATTCCCTTCTATCTACAAGATGGTTAGTTTCCCTTTCTTTTCCTACTGCATTACCCATTTCTTTGAAGTTCGGAATGGACTTAAATGGGGGAGGTATAAGAGCAGTGTTTTTTGTAGTAGAAAGTCATTGTCTCACAGTGTTGGGTTTATAGGATGCCATCGTTCATGTTATGAGACCAGCGGTTCCCATGCCCTCAGCGGGTCGAGCTCTGATAGCGCAAGGATATAGAACAAGTCGCATAAGGAGAACTCGAGGTCATTGCACGACGGACGTCCCAACGACTAGCTCCTCGTCACCCAGGTTGGCCTCCTACCCGCCGTTGCCATGATGGTTCGCGATCCCGTCCGATGTCGAACACTCCTGTGAAATGCTACTGAAGTGATTGGCTAAAGTTATTTCTATTCTTTGTTGTCCCGTGACAGTAATAAAGCTGCTTCCACTGCAAACACTATTACTCTATGAGTGGTTCAGTTCCCGCCAAGGTTGGAGATACAGAATCTTTGCGAAACCTATGGTCATAACATTGCCGCCTCCGACGATGGGAGAGGAAGCGTGAGTTCGTCGTAAGCTTTGTATTAGGTTGGTGCAAAATGCGCGTTCGAGTTCTCACTTTAACGTATTATAACTTTTTGAAAAATCTACATTTTTCAACACGGTAGAAAACATTAGAAGCGCCAATCCTTTCAGTACAATACAATGCAAAACAGCGCTTACCCCCTTATACTCGTATCATCAACGGGCAGAAAAAATATGGATCAATAAGGAAAATTTTTTTTCTGAAACTTCGTCTTTATATGATCATAATTTTTTTCAAAATTTGTTAGTAAAGATAATATGTAATCTATATTGTAGGCGGAAGCCAGTAGTACAAAAAAGGCTGAAAAGGGCTCAAACAAAGAGGATTTACGAAAAGAAAAAATAAAATCCAAAATTGTTAGCTTTTTTGGACATTTTTTCGCAAGCCTAAAATCCCAAAATATGAAGTTTTTTCATTTTCTGCGTAATGAACAGCTACACAATGCTGTAAAGTAGGGGGCCCACCCTTACGCTTCAGAAATGAGCAAAGCTTTGGCGATTGCCCCCTTCAAAGGAATTTTATGGGTCACAGAATGATCAAAACGACTGCCCAGTTGAGGCGCCGAAATCTCAGTCTATGTAATTGTAATGTAATGTAGACAATTTCCTTCAAATACATTAGCTAGAGTTTCAGAAGTTTGCCTTTATTCGGGCTCGATTTCTGGCCAGAAAATTACTCAGATAATCGCCGGGGGCAGGCGGTCCGCAAACTCGCGCTTTTCTGCAGGCGGTCAGCAGAATTTTGGGGCGTGGCCAAACCTTCAGCGGGCGGCACTTCCTTTACGGTCGCATATTCTGCCAGCGGGCAGCAATACAGCATTTTTTGCAAGCGCTCGGCAAATAATTTCTTTCAGCGAGCGCTGGCCAAACTTTCAGCAAGCGCTCGGACTCTTCTTAGGCATTTTCGGGCGTACGTCGAGCGCAGGTAAGACTCTGTGTGGCAGAGGTGTCACCGTTGGTTTAATTACTCAAGCTTGAGGTACTTTCTCTCAGAGGAAAGTACCTGGGGGTTGCGCGGTCCTCCACAAAGGACCGTGCGGCCCTCAAAATTTTTGCATATTCTCAAGTCCGCGAGAATGCGGCCACTGCGCCGCAGCTAATCCTTAAAGAAACCGCGATTGTTCTTCAAGCATTCGTCATCAATTTCGCCAACTTTCTTCCAAATTTCTGTAAGCGGGCCGCAAAAAATCAACGAACTATTTTTCCGGTGCGCGCTTGCTCAAAATTCGCATGGCCGCCTGCCCCCGGCGGTTATCTGAGTAGATGCAATAAAATTCTGGTTTCGAGGCGGTTGCGTGAAAATCTATTATTTTTTAACTAATGAAACTAGAAGCCTGTTTCAACACGTTGATGACCGCGCCATTTTGGACGAAACTCACACTAACGCCCTTCGCGCATTTGGCCCGTGCATACGCGCGTATGCACGAAAGCATTATGTGGGAGTTTTTTGACGCTTATTCACAAAACATGCAGACTTTGTTTAGAGAAACATGTATATCACAGAGTCTTACTAGGACTTACACAAATCAAGGTTTTTGCCTCGATTTCCCTCCAATAAACCATGCAATGGCTATATCTGAGCAATCCTTTTTCGAGAAAAGCGTTGTGATAACAGGTTTTTTTTTGCCTGATTCACCCTTGTTTGCTTTCAAAACAGCTACACAGTGTTTCCATCTTCTCGGAAAAATGTAACTGACATGTATTTACCACATTAAACGGACGTACTACCTTTTGCAGCCAGTACTTCTGAACAGCTGCCGCGATGCCCTGCGTTCTGTAGGACAATCAGGGCACCAACAATATTACTGCACAAAACTTACCTTAAAACTTTTCGTTTACACCCAAAAAACTCGTGCATATGTGCGGATGCACGAAGATGCTGAACGGGAGTCAGGGCATGCATACGCGCGCAGGCACAAGGTCGTCAACGTGTTAAAAGAGGATGCGAAGTAGAAGGGAGTCCGAAATGAGTGAAGTCGAGAGAATAATCGTCAAAAATCTCTATCTCCCGCCGTTAATGAAGCTTGCGGTTGCTGCAGCGCATGCAGCACAGTTTCGGCGAAAACGCTAAACGGGAGTCAGGGCGTGCATACGTGCGTATGCACAAGGTCGTCAACGTGTTAACCACCTTTGGATAGAGGCTGAAAGGAGCTTCTTAACAGTGTGCTTAGTTTTTTCCAAAGAAGAAAGTTTGGTGGAGAAAAGTTGCCTTGAAACAAGGGCTAAAAACACGCATTACTTTTGCACCAACCTGATATAATGTCACAAACGCATCAAACTTGCTTCAGTAAAGTGCTTTCACGTCGAACGTTGAGTTTTGTGTGTCAAATCGCGCAAGAACTGTGTTTAACGCTTGTAGGAATGTGCACACAAGTGAAAGCAATTTTTTCGGCAGGGGTGAGTATGCGTACGCTCGAATTGTTTTGTTCTTATATATGGGGTTTAAGCAGCTTACCAAATCAGAAGTGCGAGGCGTTCATTCTTGCCGCAGCACTGCCTTCAACTTCAAATGATTGGACGACGAGTGATCGATCCTTGTTTCATTAGTGTGACCTGTCAGACATGACTGCCTAAACGTGTTTTAAAACATGATTATTTTTTATCTACCAGAACATATAACAACCAAATCCTTGACAAGAAACAGTAATCAATCAATGTGGGAAAGCTGAATGCATGGTGTTTATTGAAAGTTATCACGTGAGTAAGCTATTGGAATTATACTTTATATTAAATATCCAATCAATCAATTTTCAGATATTGGTTGACTGACCTAAGTTTGCGCGAGGCTACAAATCTCATTATCCAAAGCTTAAACATTTGAACGAACTTTGAAGCAAGTATACGGTCCCTAGTGCATTCCGATGTGCCGTTCCTATCGTGAAAATCAGCTTCCAAAAATAGTCGAATGCTAGACGTATGCGTTTGCATGCGCTGTCTTTGGTACTTCGAGTTCGAGGAATCACTTTTACCCGGGTAAACGACGAAAATTTCAACCAATGTATTCCATTCTTCGCGGAAGCTGAGAGCAGCATACAAGCTATGTGTGGAGGTGCGTTTTTATCAAGATGCCCATGCGAGACCTTCCTTTTGGCGAAATAATTCCTCTACCCTTTTTTCCTACAATTAGAAACACCAGACTTCTCCCAATCGCGCTCAAAAGCCCCAAATTTCTTTGATTTCTCTTCATATTTGTCATCTCCTTTTATACACGTCCTGCTTGCGGGTTGAATTGATACTGATGTGTGAAAGACTACAGTTCCGTGATCACTTGGATTTTACCAAAAACTCTGTTGAGAAACCCCCACTGCTGGCCATTTGGCGTTTCGTTACCGCGGCCATGATTTCCTACTTAAATAACGCTAACTTTCGTCGCATCTGTTCAGTACCAAAACTGGGCAGGGAACTATGGAAACCTTCAAAGAGTTACTTCCGGTATACATCTACTCAGATAATCGCCGGGGGCAGGCGCTCCGCGAACTCGCGCTTTTCTGCAAGCGGTCAGCAGAATTTTGGGGCGTGGCCAAACCTTCAGCGAGCGGTACTTCCTTTACTGTTTATTGTTTGCCAGCGGGCAGCAACACAGAATTTTCTGCAGGCGCTCGTCAAACAATCTCTTTCAGCGAGCGCTGGTCATGTTTTCAGCTGGCGCTCGGACGGTTTTAAGCAGTTTCGGGCATACGTCGAGCAAAGGTGAGACTCTACATGGCAGAGGTGTCATCGATGGTTTAATTACTCAAGTTTGAGGTACTTCCTCTCAGCGGAAAGTACCTGGGGGCTGCGCGGTCCTCCACAAAGGACCGTGCGGCCCTCGAAAATTTTGCATATTCTCGCGGGAAGTCTGCGAGAATGCGGCCACTGCGCCGCAGTTAATCTATAAGGAAACCGCAATTGTTCTTCAAACATTCGTTCAAAATTTCGCTAAAATTCTTCCAAATATCTGTAAGAAATTAGCGAACTATTTTTCCGGTGCCCGCCCGCCCACAAATCGCATGGCCGCCTGCCCCCGGCGATTATCTGAGTAGCTTCTCGAGCTCTAAATCCTATACTCAAACCAGCTCCTCTTCCCGTAATGACTACGCCGAGCAGAGGTAAGACTCTATGTGGCAGAGGTGTCATCGACGGTTCAATTACCCGAGTTTGGGGTACCTTCTTTCAGCGCTTTGGCCAGTGCGTTCTTCACAAAGGACCGTGCGGCCCTCAACAACTTTGCATATTCTCGCGGAAAATACGCGAGAATGCGGCCACTGGGCCGCACCTTATCTATCGAAAGACCGCGATAGTTCTCCGAGCGTTCGTCTAAAAATTGGCCAGTTTTATTCCAAATTTCTGCAAGCGACCGCAAGAAATCAGCAAACTATTTTTCCGGTGCCCGCTTGCTCAAAATTCGCATGACCGTCTGCCCCTGGCGATTATCTGAGCAGCTGCCATACGATCACAGCAATGAGTTGTCATTCAATAAGACGATGTCAGAGATATGCATGGAAATTATGCATGAAACGTAACCATAGGCATGGGAAAGCTCACTAAAAGCCAGACTGGCGACAAATGCTCGAAGAACAATTGCGGTTTCTTCATAGATTAGTTGAGGCGCAGTGGCCGCATTCTCGCGGACTTTCCGTGAGAATATGCAAAAATTTCGAGGGCCGCACGGTCCTTTGTGGAGGACCGCGCAACCCCCAGGTACTTTCCGCTGAGAGAAAGCACCTCAAGCTTGAGTCATTAAACCAACGGTGACACCTCTGCCACACAGAGTCTTACCTGCGCTCGACGTACGCCCGAAAATGCCTAAGAAGAGTCCGAGCGCTTGCTGAAAGTTTGGCCAGCGCTCGCTGAAAGAAATTATTTGCCGAGCGCTTGCAAAAAATGCTGCATTGCTGCCCGCTGGCAGAATATGCGACCGTAAAGGAAGTGCCGCCCGCTGAAGGTTTGGCCACGCCCCAAAATTCTGCTGACCGCCTGCAGAAAAGCGCGAGTTTGCGGATCGCTTGCCCCCGGCGATTATCTGGGACTCTCGCTCAGATAATCGCCGGGGGCAAGCGGCCATGCGAATTTTGAGCAAGCGGGCACCGGAAAAATAGTTCGCTGATTTTTTGTGGTCCGCTTGCAGAAATTTGGAATAATTTTGGCCAATTTTTAGACGAACGCTCGAAGATCTATCGCGGTTTTTCTATACATAAGTTGCGGCACAGTGGCCGCATTCTCGCGGATTTTCCGCGAAAACATGCAAAATTATTGAGAGCCGCACGGTCCTTTTTGAAGGACCGCACAGCCCTCAGGTACTTTCCGCTGAAAGAAAGTACCCCAAACTTGGGTAATAAAACCATCGATGGCACCTCTGCCACATAGAGTCTCATCTTTTCTCGGCGTACGCCCGAAACTGCGTAAAAAGAGTCTGAGCGCCTGCTGAAAGTTTGGCCAGCGCTCGCTGAAAGAGATTGTTTGACGAGCGCTTGCAGAAAATTTTGTATTGATGCCCGCTTGCAGAAAACGCAAGTACCGCCCGCTGAAGATTTGGCCACGCCCCGAAATCTTGCTGACCGCCTGCAGAAAAGCGCGAGTTTGCGGACCGCCTGCCCCCGGCGATTATCTGAGCGCGAACTATCCGCGAGTGGTGCAGCTTACCTCTCAAATTTTGTTCAACCCACCATAATTCGCAGACCAGTCCTTAGATGCTTCTCCTTCGGCTCCGCGTCCACCCCCTCTTCACTTGGGAAACCACTACATTTTGATACTTCATCTTCATTCGTACACCACTACCAAGTCGATGGATGATGTGGGATGGGAAGTGATAAGCCATGCCTCTACTATTCTAGGCCGCACGGAACATATTTTCAAGCATCATGCTTTCTCTGTACTCGAAGAAGAAAGGGCTACTGCGAAAATAAACCAAGATTTAGAAGATGCCATCCAGAAATCTGCATGAACAGTGATTCAGGTAAGGGTTGGAGTCAAAACTAAAGTTCCATCTTCCAGAAATCGGATCTTCGCCCAAAATGATCTTACATCTTCTTTTAAACCAGCAATGAGTGAACACATAGTGGCACACAAGCATTTGCTTAATTTTATAAGGAGGTGTGCATAACTGTTATGCATGAGGTTTCGGACATTCTCACCCCAGGAATAGTGGCACTTAAGAGCGTTGTTGTATTTCCGTGCGATCAAACTAGCTTTGATTAAGTTTTCAGAGGCGTATTTATCAATTTCCTGAACAAAAAGAGTTCCCTCGTCTTGATCGTAACGCGGATCTAGGGTCGCATGCACTAACATTCCCGTTGGGAAGGGGATTGCAGCTTAAAAGAAAGCTTCATGTTCTAAAGCTCCAGATATCTGGATTTTACGCTGTCTACCTGTCCGTAAGTATTCCTACTATACTTCACTATGAACATGTTGAACAGGAGCGAGAAGCTGTACGAGCCGCATTTTGCAGCTTTTGTATGATCCCTGATGATCCCCGGCGCTTTTCTTTAAAGACATTTTTCTTTCTCCGAAGTTGACGAAAACCTTCCAAAGTACTGAACATCTAACACAATAGTGCTAAGCATGTTGCTGATGAGAACAAATGAATTTTTGAAAAATCGAATTTTTCGGTAAACCCCAAATTTCGACCTGTGGATCATCGAAAATTTCATGACTTCAAAACATCATTTGTTCTCATCAGCAACATGCTTAGCACTATTGTGTTAGATGTTCAGTACAACTTTGGAAGGTTTTCGTTAACTTCGGAGAAAGAAAAATGACTTCAAAGAAAAGCGCCGGGGATTATCAGGGATCATACAAAAGCTGGGAAATGTGGTTCGTACAGCTTCTCGCTCCTGTCCAACATGTTCATAGTGAAGGATAGTAGGAATACTTACGGATAGGTACACAACGTAAAATCCAGGTATCTGGAGTTTCGAAATATTAAGCTTTCTTTTAAGCTGCGACCCCTCCCCGTGGAAGTGTTAGTGCATGCGACCCCTAGTCGCCGGCGCTAGCCCCGCAATACATGAAGCTACAGGGAAAGTGATTCCAGCCGAAGTGGCCTTTTCGGATGAGGTCATATCATTTTGTAGAAAATCAGACGGTAACCAAATCTGCCTTCGCTATCTGCTGTGCACCTCTGGATGCCGCGATACGAAAGTCGGTCAAAAAATCAAACGTTCAACTTGACCAATCATTCAAAGCCGTCCAAATGGATCAATTTGGAGTATCGGAACACTTTATGCAATGCAGGCTCTCTGTCTGGTATGTCTCCACTCACATCTATTTGAGCACTGGAAAGACATAAGATTAATCGGCACTATTTCACATATATAGGTTGACCCAAAAAATGAAAATCGTGAATTTCGCTAAAACTTTGTCTATGGGGTTATTTGGTATGCTGAACACGAATATGATGTTTATTTCGTACGACAGCGCCATCCGGTGGATTTACGGTAGGATTACGGTAGGGGGTCAAAATCACGGATTTGCCCGAAACTTCGCCCACAGGGGTTATTCGGCCCGCTGATGCTGAATATCACATTAGTTTTGTACTGTAGCGTTATTTTCTCGGGTTACGGTGGATTTACGGTTGGGAGTCAAAATCTCAGAATCCGCTGTAACTTCGCACAGAGGGGTTATTCGACATGTTGATTAGAAATGTCACACTTTCTCCGCACAAAAACGTCTCCCTGCATGGTTACGGTAAATTCAAGGTAGGGGTCAAAATTACAAATCGACAAATGTATCTTTCCCCTGTGCTTTGCATAGGCAAAAGCCGCAGCAGGGTGTGTAGCGCGCAGCGGTGGTCGTGTGCGCAAAACTTCATGATCGTCCATATCGCCGTACCCCCGTTTCAGACAGAACTATTTTTTACACCCGTTACCGTGTAGCTACCGTAATTCGAGAAAATGACGCTACGCTTAAAAACCAATGTGATATTTGGCATCAGTGGGGCGAATAACCCCTCTAGACGAAGTAGGAATACAGTAGGGGGTCAAAATCACGGTTTTCCTCGAAACTTACGGTAGCTACACGGT
The DNA here is from genome assembly GCA_958299035.1 of Cylicocyclus nassatus. Lineage (NCBI taxonomy): Eukaryota > Metazoa > Nematoda > Chromadorea > Rhabditida > Strongylidae > Cylicocyclus > Cylicocyclus nassatus. The sequence continues at coordinate 20,891,188 of CATQJL010000326.1, forward strand.
AACAGGTGTAAAAAATAGTTCTGCCTGAAACGGGGGTACGGCGATATGGACGATCATGAAGCTTTGCGCACACGACCACCGCTGCGCGCTACACACCCTGCTGCGGCTTTTGCCTATGCAAAGCACAGGGGAAAGATACATTTGTCGATTTGTAATTTTGAACCCCACCTTGAATTTACCGTAACCATGCAGGGAGACGTTTTTTTGCATTTCTAATCAACATGTCGAATACCCCTCTGTGCGAAGTTACAGCGGATTCTGAGATTTTGGCTCCCAACCGTATATCCACCGTAACCCGAGAAAATAACGCTACAGTACAAAACTAATGTGATATTCAGCGTCAGCGGGCCGAATAACCCCTTTGGGCGAAGTTTCGGGCAAATCCGTGATATTGACCCCCTACCGTAATCCTACCGTAAATCCACCGGATGGCGCTGTCGCACGAAATAAACATCGTATTCGTGTTCAGCGTACCAAACAACCTCCCCAGACGAAGTTTTAGCGAAATTCACGATTTTCATTTTTTGGGTCAACTAATGTGGTATAGCGCCGATTAATCTTATACAAACCAATGCGTTTATTTTTACACCACAAACAGTCAAACTCGGCGTCCAGAGGTGCACGGCAGATGCTGAATACAGATTTAAATCAGCTTCCGGTTTTCTACAAAATTGTGTGGAGTTCGCCCGGAAGGGCCATGGAGCAAACCACTTTTCTTGTAAGATGGTACCGCGCTAATGCCTAGTTGAGAACGCAGACGAGACAGATACACCAGCAGCGCGAGCTGGAGCATACAGAACCCTTCCCAAAATAAACCTTGTGGATCGCCGTAGAAAAACCCTCTTTCCATTTTCTAAATGAAATCTGAAAACGAAATTTTCCACGAACCGCTTACTGAAAACTTTGAATGTTCTCTTTGCGTTTGCGGAAAGATAAGTGTCTTTGAGCCAATATTCGCAGTAACAGCGGAAATAGTATGAATAAACGAAAAATTCGGTAACATTTTATATGGGATTCAAATGGTATTGATGATGGGTTTATAGTATAAGTATTATATAAGCATATCATATTTGAAACACTCTCTAAGCAGAAATCAGCTGATCGACTTTGACTTACCACTAGATTATATTTGAACGTGGTTGACGATTGTTGCAGTTAGATGTCGCTATAAAAGAGAAGGTTGTATCGAAATTATAGATAGATAATACAGATTCTACATATACGTAGCATACACAAAGCTGTCGGTAATCGATTGACAAAAATAGCTGAATAATAGCCCATTGTTATATCCTGCGCCTGCGATTACTTTGTTTAAAGCAAAACACTGTAGGCTCATGTCTTTGGAACAGCATGCATCCTCAAGCAGACTTACAGGAACGCCCGAAACTCGAATTCAAATATTTTTATGGTTTGCAAAAGCCGTGGTAATAGCAGGACGTGAAATAAATACTGATACAGTTTTAAGGTCCCATCTCCCTCATATCCCAAAGTTTAAATTCTCAATATACTCCTGAGACAGATTATGTAAGTGTTTTAATCCTATGAATGTCTGACGTTTCGACGCTTTTCGCCTTCCTCAGAGTCTGAAAATGGCTGAAAAAATGAAAAAAAACCGCGAAAAGCGACCATCAAGCACCACTTTCATCCCTGCTGTTCACAATCTTCACTCAACATCCGTACGGCAAAAACTGTCAGCGGCAGAGAATGAATATATTTTTGAGAACACCGCTGCGTCAGGAGCATCGGAAGTGATGGTTTTACAGGATGGAATAAACTATGCCATAAATGCAAGACATGCGTGTCGCGGATTGGGCCCCCAGCTCCCAACGTCAGTGGTACAATTGCTCTCCTGCATCGGCGAGGGGAGCCAGGGGTCCGCACCGTGAAATAATGGAACGTAACGTGTGAGGTGGCTACCTGTGTAACGATGCTTGTGCCTGCCACATGGGAACTCCATACACCTTTAGGGGCCCTTGCCACCAGCCTACTTAGTAGCTATACGTCACTTGGGGCTCGACATGTGCTTCCAGCCATCGACAGCTGGGGCGTGTACTCATAACCGTGGCACTACCATGGATCGTGCCAGCCGTCCTACGGATGTTACCCACTAAGCTTGATTACGAAATACACATAAAATGATAACACAACATTCCGGAGCCACAGTCGAGCTGTGGTCACCGCTCCAACACACATATCACACCTGTACAATGCCCACCATTTATCCGCAACTTATCCCTACACTCAAACATACAGGATGAGCACAACCGACCAGATGTTAGCCTAGGGGTCGGCAATATCGGAAACCCCCCGAGGCGGTGTCGCCGGCGTGTGCCAGGCGCGAGCGCGCTCGGGGTTACCTCGTAGCGTGGGAGCCAGTCCTCCGTGGCGTTGATGGAAGCGACGCGTGAGATGGGGTAGCGCTGATCGATCGATGGCTTGAGACGATTGGAACCCGACCGCTCACTGTGACGGCAGCTGCGAAGACTGACTACGCGACTTATTTAAACGCTGCGCAGGTGAGAGAGGTGAGAGGCGGGACAGCGCGAGGACGGCGTTTTGGGACCCTTCGCGAGGCGGCGGCGGCGACCTTTGAAGGAAGTCGCGAATCCGCGACACTCCGGGCAACGAAAAAGAAAGGGTCCGAGGTAGCTCCCGATCTGCCATGTTACCTACGACCCTACGAGTTAAACATACATACAAACCTACGAGTCAAGAATCCCTAGGTGGAACGCGGGACCTACAGCCTGTCGTGGTAACAGCCGGTTGTTCTCGGAGGTAAGCATGAAGAGTCGTCGGGGGCTCTACTCTGGATACTGGCGGGCTTCTTCGGCAGTTGTGGAGACGATGGTTGCGTTGAACGGCAGTTGAGGTGACCATTGACGTGACCATTGACTCGACAGTTGCGGCATCGACAGCTTGAACGGACCATGGAACTCGGCTTGACGTGGACATTCGGCTTGACGTGACAGCGGCTCGACATTGGTGACGTTGAAGTGACGATGAGTTGGCAAAAGATGTTAAATTTGCCTACTGGCGCGGTTTTTCACGCCTGGGGATGAATTCAAAGCGAGGGGGAGATTTTACCTCGCAACACAAGACCCCTGGGGCGAGACACATGCGAAAGGGGGCATCCCAAAAACTCCAAAAATGACACGGTCTCCCACCGTGGCCCCCAAAAACTCGTGCATTGGGAAGTAGACACTTGGGATACACGTCAACTGCGGGCTAACCTAAAATAGGGTCAGCAACAAAAACTGGGCGAGCTTAAGGCCCGCCAAAAACCACAAAATCAAAGGAAAAAGAAAAGAAAATAAAGGGGTACGAATAAAATAGTTAAACTAAATTAAACATACCCAAAAATCGTCAGTTGGGGCTATCGCCACGTGGGAATCACGCAAATTGAGAAACTCTCCATCTTCCACCCAAAACTCGATAGTTGGGGCTATCGCAACAGTGGACTCGAAACTTGGGGGATCCTTATCCTCAATCTGAACAAATAACATTAATAAAGGAATGAAAGTTGGGGGGTGAGCGTAAAGCTTCACCAAAAACTCGTAAGTTGGGGAAACGTAACCTGGGGCTAATGATCATGAGGCGAGGCATCTCTTCTCTGGGGCTGACGATCGTGGGGCGAGGCGTCTCTCCTCTGCTCTCTCCTGGCTCTCTGTCGCCTGCGCATGTCAGCCATTGCCTTGTACTGGTCAAGGGTGGTGAGGTATTCGTCATATGGGATATCACAGGTACAGTGGTGCTGTTTAAAGCAGAATGAGGTGTCGTGGTCCTTGGAGCGACACGACCGGCATCTCCTGCCATAGCGAGGGCAGTCTTCCTCGGCATGGATGCCACAGCACAAGAAACATCCGCCCCTCCTCGCATTCAGATCCATCCTCTCACTCAAAAGAGTGTAGTTAGAGCAACTAGAGGAGTAATGGCGCTGCCTGCAGAAGTAGCAGCGGATGTTCTCGGGCGGTGTATCCGGCCTCCTCTGCTCCCGCTCTCTCTCCTCCATCGGTTCGTCCACCTGACGCTCACCTGAAATGGGGCGTGGGGCCCCATCCTGGGGGGCGGGCGACACGTGGGGCGGCGATGTTGCGACCGATGTGGAAGTCACCTCCGATTCCCTACGAGACCTCTTGGGGGCTCTGGCTGAGCGGGATCGATGTCGATCCGTCGACGACGATGGCAACTCGGCGATACCAGCAAGGACTTCTTCCTGGATGTCGTCTTGGTGCCGCTGTCGTGTGCGAGAGCGTGAATGCGGGCGCTTCGATGGGGTGCTCTGACGAGCTGTGGCTGTCGTAGATTGTGGGTATGGCTCGTGGGGATGCGCTTCGAACCTGCGCATAATGATGACATGGTATTGGTGACGGATTCTCTCCATCTCCGCAACCATTGTGGCGGACGTGAGGTTGATCTGGGTCAACCCGTCCGGTGTGACTCCGTAGTGGGCTAACAGAGCAAGCCTTTGCTGTAACTCAGCCGGCTGAAGATGGAACAACTCTGTTAGACGAGTTTTGACCGCATGACGACGATAGTTGATGTTATATGTGAGAGTGTAGATGCGGTCGATCCTCTCTAGGAGTCCCTGGGTGTCTGGCAACGGCAGCTGGGATGTGGAAGTTATAAACTTTGTGGCTTCCGTGACGGCGTTGTCGAGTGCTTTCAACTCGTATGTGACCAGTAGGGGCATCAGATGCTCGGTCCTAGCTCCGATGAGATCCTCCTCCTGGGGCGAAAAGATCTCTTTCGTGAAGAGACTGCGGAAGCGCTGCCCGATCTTGCTGTGGAGGTATCCATCGAGGAGCACATAATCCTGTTGTCCCAGATGGGCTGGGTCAAAGATGTGCCTAAAGTTGAAAGCTGTGGTGAGCTGCTGGAGCAGACTCAGTGCGGGTCGGTATGACTGGGGGACAGCGTGAGCCTGGGTATCGCTGTCAGCTTTTCGAAGCAGTCGACGATTGGGGTTATACCCTTTGGCGATCGCGGTGATGAGTTCGATCATCGTCGGCTTGCGAGTGTGGGGGTCTTCTTCCGGCGGACTCAGATGGGATATGTCCACCTGGGGTGCGACCACTGGGGCGGGCGTTGGTTCCGGAACTTTCGCGGACGAAAGCTCACGGATGACCGCGGCCACAAGTACGGCGCCGCTAGGATCGTCGGCGGTCTTCGTATCGCGATCCTTGGGGGGAGTGGGCTGTCTCCTGGGCGGCGTCGACTCTCGCTCCGAAGAGCTCGTCCTCGAGTATGATCGAGGACGTCTGCGAAACTGGTAGGCACTGTCCTTTGGGGGGACAGGCACTCCTCGTTTCGACTTCTCTTTGATCGCCATCAGTTCGCTTGTAGTTGGTCAGACTACGATCGCTATTACCTGAAAAGCGAAGTATGAGAATGGGGGTACGACGTACTGTGACATGCATACACACATGGAGTGTAACATGGGTTGATAAAGATGAGAGAAGGAAAGTGGGCAGAGAAAAAGTGAAAAAAAAGGAAATGGGGAGAGAAACATGAGGTCCTTATGATGCATGAGGCGTGATAAAATGAAGTGTAAAACAAGTGAGGTCAATTGGTCAGGTCGCGCATGAGTTATAACATGTAGCATGCAGTATAACATGTCAGACATGTATAATGGGAGAATGATGTGAGAAAATGTGTGAGAGAGTGAGTGTGAAGGGTGTGTGAGTGAGGGAGAATGTGTGAGAGAGATGAATGTGAGTAAAGAGGAGTGTGAGTGTGAGTATGAAAGTTGTGAGTTAGAGTATGAAGTGAGAAAGTGTGAATGTGAAAGTGAGATTGAGGCAAATGTACTACAAGAGTAGATAAAATAAGAACGCGCGCACAAAACAAGAATTTCTTGCCTGACCAATGTGCAAAAGTTATGTGTGAGTAAGGTAGATGTGAGAAAGAATGTGTGAAAGGATGTGTGAGAAAATGTGAGAAGGAATGTGAGATGTGAAAGCTGCAAAAGACAAGCCACTGCCTTTTTGGCACAATATGAGGAAGAAAATCAGAAAAAACAAGCGACAAATGGGAAATGTGGCTTATTGGGGGATGAGAATGAAGAGAAAGTACAGAGATAAACGCAACATACAAGAAATCGCAAAGGAAGATGTTAAAATGACAACCAACGTGCGTCGGCATGATGCAATTTCATATATGCTGACTGTAGCTTTCCCTGCGGGACCACTCAATCGGCGTAGTCGTGCGGAGCGCGTTAGCGAGCGCGTTTTGCGATTGGGGCGAGTATACTTGGGAATGTGATGCTAGGGCACGCTACGCACACGCAGCGCGTGTGGATTGGAGCGCGTTTATGCTCAGTGGGTCGAAATTTGCGATTTTAAGCGTTTAGCTTTGCGGGGAGGTTGAATCCTCGTGGGAGAGTGGGAAGAATGTCTAGAAGGCACTCTTCTGGGCTTGGATATTGGGGTGTAGTCGTCCTGGGCGCGAATCTCCAAGGGGTAAAGGCGTGATAACGGTCTCTGAAGAGACTTACCGTTAGACGTCCGTACCTCTGCGACTCGTACGTTGTTATAATCATTCCCAAGAAGTCGAACTACAATTCCCAACTTCCATTGTCCTCTCGGCAAATTGTCTTCGGCAATTAGCACGAGGTCGTTAACTTGGGGATGTACGGCTGTGTGCCTGGGCTGTCGCAAACGACGTTGGTGGCGCTGAACAAGTGCGGAAAGGTAATCGGTGTGCCATATTTCCCAAAAGGAATCCAAAACGGATTGCGCTTCCCTATACCAATCGGACAACCTGTGTTCGTCGACAACAACTTCGTAAGTCTGGGGTTTTGGGGGGAGTTGAAGGTAAACTTCTGGGGAGATGAAATCCACTGGGCGTAGCACTCGAAACGGAGCTCCCTCTCGATATGGGGTAATGGGTCGAGAGTTGAGAATCGCTTCGATTTCTACAACCACTGTTCTCAGCTGTTCCCATGTGAGTAGAGTCCTTCCTATCGTCTTCTTGAAGGCAGACTTGAAGAGAGCAACGAGTCTCTCATAAAAGCCTCCTTTCCACGGCGATATGGGGGTGATAAACTTCCACGTGATCCTATGTTTCGTTGCGAAACTGTGGATGGGGTTCCATGACTGAGGCGCAAAGAACAAAGTTCTCATTGCGTCTTCTGCGGCATGGAATGTGGATGCGTTATCACTATAGATGACGTCCGGTGTTCCACGTCGTTCCATAAATCGTCGGAAGGCTAGTAGGAAGTCCTGTGTGGAGTTAGAGCTGACAAGTTCCAAATGTACAGCTCTTGTGGTCATGCACGTAATGAGGCATACCCATGACTTCGCTTTTGTGCCGTTCGCATCCCTGTAATGGATAGGACCCAGATAGTCCAAACCAACGTTCTGGAACGGTCTGGATCTTACGACTCGTTCCTCGGGCAAGCTGGGCATGTCCGGATAACGATAGGCTGGGCCACTGGCTCTCTTACAAACGGTACATGTACGAAGAATGCGATCTACCGTACGACGTGTGGAGGGTACAAAAAAGCGTTGTGACAGCTGGGCGATAGTCGCGTACGTTCCTTGATGGTACGATGCGAAGTGGATGTGAAGTGCGATGAGAAATGTAAGTCTGTGAGAGGGCACCAACAAAATAGGTGGTGTGGGGTGGACTTTCTCCATGGCTGGGCATCTGATGAGCCCGTTTTCGTCTCTATGTGCGTTGAACCGCTCGAGGCGAAAACGTTCTAACAGATGGGCGGACTCTCGATAATGTTCGCGAATAAGCAAAATCTCTGCTAAGGCAATGTCCTGGGCCGTGATGTTACCGGCAGAGGAAATTTGAGAAAGAATGGGGATTGCCCTATAGAGATGATGTCTATGCGCGGACACTTTGGGGCCAAGAAACTTGCGGCGTAAGAATCTGAGGACGTGAACGGTAATACGAAGAAGTTTCGTATAACTGTTCGTGACGTAAAATGGGATAACTGACACTATGGGAATCTTCTCTAACCAAACCTACCTGTACAAACTCTTTGTCCTGCTCCGGTGTTGTCGTGGGCAGGGTCGTGAAGTCCATGTCTTTATCGGGCCAGTGCTCAGGTAACCGAAGGATGAACGATGGTCCTGTCCACCAAACATGATCCACTGCTTCCTTCGTCGTCAATCCGCGCGTCGCGTAGTCCGCGGGATTGTCTTCCGAAGCAACATAGTGGAACTTGACATCGGTACCCGAATCCTGAAGTTCCTTAACGATCTTGCGGATGAAACTTACCCTATTATGGACAAACTGCTTCAATGGCCTGGTGGAATGAATCCAGTGAAGCACGATTTGGGAGTCTGAAAAGATGTGGATTGTGGAGAGTGGAAGATCCAACTCTTTGTGGAGATATTGGGATAGAGTGAGGCAATTCCTGGCTGCCATCAATTCCATTCTGGGAATGGTGATGGGGTTTGCGGGCTCGTTAAGGTGCGATCTTGCCATAACGAGGTGTGAGGTGGTACTGTCGTGAGCACGACTCACCAAATATGCGCATGCGGCGTACACCCGTTTGGATGCATCTCCAAAAACGCATAGTTCGAATGTACGTGTGAGGGGTATAGATCGTGGGATAACTCGTCTGGGGAAGGGTGGTAACTGGTATTGTACATCTTGACAAAGGCGTCGCCACTCTTTGAGGGTTTCCTCATCCAATCTATCGTCCCATTTAAGCTTCTTCAACCACAAATCTTGTATGAATAACTTAAAGGGAACCATAAAAGGGGTGAGAAGACCTAGGGGGTCATATGTGGAAGCATAAGCTTTGAGAGCAGTACGTTCCGAGACTACTGGATGTTCTATGGTCTTGATCGGGATGGTAAGCACATCCGGATCAGGTGTCCATGGAATTCCCAATAGTTTCGTGTGTTCCGGTTCTTTGATGCGGTCTTGTGGGTCTATCTTGCGATTGACTATGTTTGAGGAGCACAAAAATTCTCTCAAATTCATGTGCATGTGGTCAAATATGGACTTGGCTGCTCTATACTTCTGCACGGCTTCGTTCTGTGTAGAAGCACCTAGAACAACGTTGTCCACATATGTGTTCCTTTCGATTTCTCGACAAAGTGGGGTATTAATGCGGTGCAAATAAATGCGGATAGATGCGGCTAGTATGAATGGGGAGGATTTGACTCCAAATGGGATTCTCGTGAAGCGGAAATGACGTAAGTTATCCTTGTCAGGAGGTCGATTGACATCCTTCAGCCACAGGAAACGTGTCACATCTCGCTGAGAAACCTGCAGTCGAACCTGATGGAAAGCCTTCTCTACATCAGCGATCAGTAGATACTTGTGCAACCGAGCTCGAAGCTGAATTCCTGCTATCTCCGGTAAAAGAGATGGTCCTTCATAGAGGCAGTCATTCAAACTGGGAACTCCTCGCATGTGGGATGAGGCATCGAAAACTACTCTTAGCTTAGTAGTAGCCGATGATTCCTTGAAGACAGCTTGGTGGGGAATATAGTAAACAAGATGACTATCGTCAACCTGCTCACTAACTTCCTCTATGAAGCCTGACTCCAGATGTTGTGCGATGGCTGCACAGTAGCTCTTCCATACAGATGGTCTTTCCTGTAGACTGCGATATTGACTGACTAATCGGCAATAAGCTAACTGCTTATTGTCGGCCAGCTGGGGATGTGATTCCTTCCAAGGAAACTGCACGTAGAGAAACCCATTGTCGAAGCATGCGGTATCCTCGAAGTGCTTGAGGATATGTGAATTGGCGATGGCGTTTTCGTCATCGTGGGGCTGATCTGTAATACCTAAACGTTCTAGTTGCCACAATCTGGCGACGATGTCCTCGTCTTCATCGTCTTCTCGCCACTGCTCCATCCCGGTGGATGTTGAGACGGGATGAACCTGCGAAAAAAAGATGAACCTGAGACAACGGTACCAAATCGTGTGTGGGTCAGAACTAATCCTGACGGTAGGCATACAGATGATCCTTGTGTGATGATATCCCAGAAATGATCAATACCTATGAGAATGTCGACGTTGACCGATGCATCCTCATGGTAAGTCGGAAGATCGAATCCAAACTGACGAATGAAATCGATATCTTCCTTAGGCAATCCTGGTGAGGTAGTGGGACTTGTGAGTTTGTCTTTGGTGCGTACAAAGACTGTGAGTTCCTTATCGAACGAATCGATAAGTGTGAGGTCAGCTTTACCAGAAACTTCCGTGGTCTGATGTCCTCCAAAGGCCGTTAACGTAATCGGCTGATGGTCATAGACATGAAGACCTAATCGTTTCACTGCGGATGTGGTGATAAAGCTGGTCTGTGCGCCGGAATCGAGCAAAAGGGTCATATCCTGGAGATCTCCTGAGGCAGTGCGAGCTTTGGCTTTCACCAGCATCAAGGCTGGGTGAAGCTGGGGATTGTGCGAATGAAGCTGCAGACGTAGATAACACTGGTGATAGCCCTCATACTCCGTATCGGACTGTACCAACAGCTGATCATTCGTCCTTGCCTCCTCAGGATATGGCGATCCTGATCTTCGTCCTCTGCGTCGTTCCGGTGATGATGGGGATCGATATCGTCGATTCATGGGGGATGACTCTCTGACGGGTACATCAAATCGTACACGTGGAGATGGGGATCGGGATGACTCACGTTCCCGAGAGTGAGAGCTGGAACTCGATCTGCTGCGATATCCTCTCTGTTCGCGGGGCTGATAAACACGATCACGAGAACGATCTCGGGATCTTCTGCTGTCCCGTGCTGGACTTCTCGAAGGAGAATAGTCCTTTGAGGATTGGCGACTTCTCGTAGCGGGTCGTGATCCATGGGGTGACCTAGTCCTTGGGGATCGGCTTCTCCTTGGCGCAAACCTACAGAGGAGTCGATGGTGGTAGCCTCTACAATTCCTGCAGATGGGATAATTGCACTGATCTTGGCGATGTCCTTCACGAAGACACTTCCAACATAATCCCAGAAGCTGCACGATCTTACGGCGAACGTTGACTGGGAGCTGTTGGTTGCATCCACGAGAGGAGTGTGCAAAGGAATCGCAGAAACAACATGCGGCTGGATCATAAAGTGATCTTGGGGAAGACGTTGGCTGACGTCCTGGGGAAATATCTCTATTGATGACGTAAGTACTACTGCGGGAGCAAGTCTGCTCGAACCTCTCCCTTGACTGAATAAGGTCATCGAGGTGAGACATGACTTGTCGAAGATCAAAGTCGGCTCGTTTCTCAAACTCGACGTGGTTAAGTCGCTCCTGAATTGACAGGGGGAACTTAGTACGTACGAGATCGATGATGTACAGTGCACGATTCAGATCCTCGAAGCGCTTAAGGGCATGGAGGATTCCCTGAATCCGGAACCAAGTATTTCGCATATCCGAAGCTGATTCGGTTGCGGGCTGAAGATCTCGGAGCTGCTGATGAAACAGCGCTCTGGTCCTCCTCGGGCAGTCGTACCGCTTCTTCAATGCTTGCACCAACTGATGGTAGTTGTTCCGTCCTGGTTCAAGGTCCTGCAACACCACTTGAGCTTCTCCCTTGAGAAGATTCATGAGGTAGAGATATTTCATGTTGAGGTCGATGTTGGGGTCGTTGTGAACAGCTAGCTCAAACGTGCACCAAAACTGCTGGAACTTGGTGACATCTCCATCGAAGTGCGGCAACGTTAACTTCTCCAAATGGATCGGTACGTTGTGCAACGATGGGGCAGTTTGTGCGGATGTAAGCTGAAGATGTTCTAGCTGCTGTACAGCGTCCAACTGGGCTTGCGCATGTGGCTGTGGGGCATCTATGCGATCATGTCGCTGGGGCGTCATCACTGTTCCTGTCGTCTCCGTAGTGGCGTCCTCACTGATGGAATTAGCGAGTCGATGGATACGAAGAGATTGGTAGTGTTCACTATCCGCTTCCTGGGTACTCTGCAAAGTGCGGAGAAGTGCTTCAGCGTCGGCCTGATGTTGATCCACGCTGTGCTCTTCCTCGAACCTGCTGTACGCCTGCTGATCCGTCGGCGAATTGGAGATGGTGATGTGGTACAGAAGTACATCGCGACGCTCACGCAGAAGCGAAAGTGCGGATCTCAGACTCACTATAGAGAACTGTGTGGCTGCCTGACGTTGCTGGAGCTGATGGAGTTGCTCGGCAACTGGGGCGTCAGACACGTACGGGGTAAGCAGATCGGAACTTACCTGTTTCCTAATCGCCTCCAGGTCCTCGATGGCTTTGACGACCTTTGGGATATAGGATTCCACGGTAGCCATATCGATCGATAGCACACTAGCTCGAAAACTTGCAGGAGGTAGTAACTGCCAAACCCAAATTCTAAAATTGTGCTACATGAGCATGTTTGATGAGGGTGTGACTACTTGCGGACGTAGCCACACGAAATGGTGAACACAACACACGAGCGAAATGCGTGAAACGATGAACAACAAGCAACGACTGAAACCCCCGGATGTTTATATGGGGATGAGTGCCGATGACGAAAGCAGTATCGATCGCAAGGGACCGTCACTAACTAAGCCTAGCCACAAATTGCAAAAGGAGAAAAAGGAATGAGTGCGCAATGCGAGCATGTGGGAAAAATAAATTTAGGGGCGAGACTCTCATCTAACGCAACACAAGGGCTCTTTCGCAGCCTGACAGCGTGTTTCAGGGCAGACAGAGCCGAACCATCTCGATGGCTGCAGAAAAACCTGGCTGTCAGAAGGCACCAGACAGTTCCGGGCAGTAGGAAGGGCGTAGATTGCTGCTGCCATCCAGGTCTACGGGATCACCCTACCCCCGATAGTGGAACTGTGGGTAGTCGCGTACTCGCGTCAACCTAGTCGCGTCAGAACTTGCTGATGAGACGAGAGATGAGTTCTCCAAGGAGCCACAAGGTACAACCAGCATGTATACACTGCGCAAACATGTGAAATGGAGAAATGAGATAAAATTTGCACTGCTGGCTAGGGACACTAATGTGCAAAGCGTGCGCATGTGGACTACACAGGTGAGGCTCGATCACAAAAGCTGAACATAGGTTTGCTATCCCTATGCTCAACTCCGGTACGATGCACCATGTCGCGGATTGGGCCCCCAGCTCCCAACGTCAGTGGTACAATTGCTCTCCTGCATCGGCGAGGGGAGCCAGGGGTCCGCACCGTGAAATAATGGAACGTAACGTGTGAGGCGGCTACCTGTGTAACGATGCTTGTGCCTGCCACATGGGAACTCCATACACCTTTAGGGGCCCTTGCCACCAGCCTACTTAGTAGCTATACGTCACTTGGGGCTCGACATGTGCTTCCAGCCATCGACAGCTGGGGCGTGTACTCATAACCGTGGCACTACCATGGATCGTGCCAGCCGTCCTACGGATGTTACCCACTAAGCTTGATTACGAAATACACATAAAATGATAACACAATATTCCGGAGCCACAGTCGAGCTGTGGTCACCTCCAACACACATATCACACCTGTACAATGCCCACCATTTATCCGCAACTTATCCCTACACTCAAACATACAGGATGAGCACAACCGACCAGATGTTAGCCTAGGGGTCGGCAATATCGGAAACCCCCCGAGGCGGTGTCGCCGGCGTGTGCCAGGCGCGAGCGCGCTCGGGGTTACCTCGTAGCGTGGGAGCCAGTCCTCCGTGGCGTTGATGGAAGCGACGCGTGAGATGGGGTAGCGCTGATCGATCGATGGCTTGAGACGATTGGAACCCGACCGCTCACTGTGACGGCAGCTGCGAAGACTGACTACGCGACTTATTTAAACGCTGCGCAGGTGAGAGAGGTGAGAGGCGGGACAGCGCGAGGACGGCGTTTTGGGACCCTTCGCGAGGCGGCGGCGGCGACCTTTGAAGGAAGTCGCGAATCCGCGACAATGCGCTTTACAGATTGCATAACGATGTTAATGAGAAGAAGTAGGTGGTAGCTGATAAATACTCATTCTTATTGTTCATTGTTGGATTCCATGGAAAATTCCAAAGTGCTTCCTAGCGAGATTTCCTTTTCATGTGTCAAGAGTTCCTATCAAAATCGTCTCCATCGCGTCTGATTCCCATGACTGCTTGGAAGTAAAAGCAAGGTCCTGCGCCTTTTATCCGCAGTGTGAACCAGTAGTCTAAAGATGCTAGATTGCAGGAACGTTCGCTTCGGGAATGCTCTCCCGCTAATGCAAGATTTTTGAATTGAGCTAACGATTCTTTACATATTAGATGAGTTCATGCGAGTGCCAAGCAATCTTCCACTTTCCCCAACAGAGAGCTGCCTAAGACATCTCGTTTGATCAATCCACTTCGCACAGCCGCCTCTCTTACCGTACAGGCTACGCTTCTTTCCACTGTACAGTGTCGATAGTCATATCTGTCACTACCTGCTTTCACTAGAACAATATCTTTTTGCAGTTGTACGCGTAAAATGCACTTTTGAAAAGCCGCATTGATGTTATCGGAGATAAATGGAAGGCATGGTGGGAGCTTATTATCACAAATGTGGTCACTAATTGCATGTAACAATATGTGAGAGACAATTGTATTCATTGCTGCAAGCATTCCGAGGGAATAGACTTCGCGACTCGCACTGTTCTTGTTTCTAGGAGCACGTCTGCACGGCTGCCTTACATAATTATTAATCACTGCTCTTTTTGTCGATGCAAATTGCGCAGGTCTTACGTTGATGGGAATATTCTTTGAGGTTTCTTTTCAGTACCACCCATGTTGCGTTGAAATAAGGCAGCCGTTCGTTTTCATATCTCTCATTAGTGGCATGTGGTGGTACGGTTTTCCTCAATTTTCCTCATAAATGACAAGGACGGGCTCTAGCTTTTGACCCACAGTCGGTCCGCGTATTCGAGTAGTTAGATCATTCCATTCTAAGATGTTGCATTTTAAGCTCCCGCTTGCTAAGGTCACTGTCCGCCTTTTACTAAGAGCAGGCATACTGATAATAATGAGATGTTTAGCACATCTCCGAGAGCGCTTACTGGATGTGGCTGTTCTGCAGTTTAGTATGGAGCAAGATCATGTCGGTTTCCTTAACTACACTGGATGTTTCTCGATAGAATCACGAAAGTTGGATAAAGCATTGACATACGATATTTTGTGCAAGGTTCACGAAATTTGCTCGGTGGAGCCACCCACAGATAATAAAATCTGATATTGTAAGCATCCTTTGATGATATTGATCTCAAAATAAAACTGTAAAATACAAACTGTTTATATCCGGTCCGGTGGGTTCAGCTTATCGTGGTCCATACGTCACGTAGCTCCTTGTACTGTAACTTCCAATAAATCCGAAACAATAAGAACGAGTGTTTATCAATTACCGGCAACTTCATTACATTCATAAAGTTATGCAATCGGTAGATCTCATGGCATGTGCATCTATGGTATAGATTACTACGTCCGCCAAAACCACCATTTGCAGCGCGGAACTGACGCAGCGATATTCTGGACCGTATATTCATCTTCTATAGCCGGTATACTTTGTGGTAACGATATCGAGTGAAGAACGAGAACTAGCAGAATTGAAGGTGGTGCTTAATGGCCTCTTGCGACAGATGCGCTTCGAGCCGTTTTCAGACTCTGGGCAAGACTAAAGACATTGAAGTGTTAGGCCTTCACACAGTCGAAGGGATACCTCTGAGGCGGAAAAATGACGCAGTTCTGCGATTTCGCGCTTCGGAGGGGTCCGGAGCGCGAAGTGGCAGACCCGCGCCATTTGCCCCGGAGGTATCCCTTCGACTGTCTGAGTAACTGGAATAAAGAACACCTGACAAACCTGTCTGGCTTAGAGTGATGAAAGAATATTTTGGTACATTTTCATTATGTACGTACATCTCTGCCAGCGATGTGCTTTCCTTTTCGATCAGTTCCAGCATAACGCTGAAACCACGTGCCGCGTTTGCGGGCATATCGCTCGCTTGAGCGTTAAAATTTACCGCGTCGGTTGGAGATTACTTGCATGAAGAGCACATGGTTGACACAGATTGTAGATCAGTCTCCTGGAAATCATAATAGTCATTCAATGATGAACTTGCGCTGTGATGCTTTAAGGCAGTGCCCCGGCAGATTTAGCATTTCCATCTTTTTGCATGTTTTGGACCTTTTCGATCTCTACACCCCGTGAGCTTTGAAAAGGATGAAAAGACCTTTTTAGAGGCGTTTACCCAATTTCCAAAAGTCAGCTTGGACGAGAATTTCAATGGAAGGTTGGGAGGCCCTGGCACGAAGACCCTGTGCCTGTAATTTTTGCTTTGGATAGCATGCATAATGCGGGAGAGCGGTGGTGGGGTCCCGCGCCGAGCGGTAAGCGAAGTCGTCCAAGCTCGTGCCGGTTCAAGGTCTATTTTCTCTGCTTAAGGGGAACATCAACCTGCCGGACTTCGCCTGGAGGTCACTGAGATGACCAGGAACCCCACCGTAGCAATATCCCCCAGGGCGCGAATCTGCCGGGGCACTGCCTTTTAAGCCCACCAAAAACCTGCTTTCTCGATGAAAGTAAAGCTTGGTTCCCCTGAGCAATCGATAGTTAATAACAGTCAAGGTTCTGCTCGTCAAAGCTTTCATTTGATGCTGCAGATGCGTGTTCCAAGAATTTAACATAGATTGAGATCTCCGGAGAAGTTCTAGAAATGAAAAAGCTATCGGGATAACTCTAATAACTGTCGTGCTTAGATACTTCACTTGTCTGAATTCTGTTCTTTCCAGGAGGGCTAGAAAGATTTTGATTAGCTGAATTGTGAGCAAGGACAAGCAAAGAATACCATTATCAAGCATTCCAGAGGTTTTAATGGGAACTGAACCTTTAGAAAAAGAAAATCTGCGCAGAGTGCACGTTTGTATGCATCTTAGCAGTGGAGTACCTAGGGGGAGGGGCTCCCTTCCCAAGAATGGGTCACGAAATTTCGAAAGTTACTTATATGAGCTACAATAATGTGCACGACTTGTTTATTGTAAATGATTGATATTAGGTTGTTCCGGAAGTTCTATCGCTTTGTTTAAAATTTGCAACTGCTCCCCATGTGAACATGCTTGCTTACATAAATTCATCTACTTTCTACTAACATCTTTGCGGCTCTTTGACGTCAAGGAAGTCCAGAGGTACCCTAATTTCCGGGGTATAAGGCGCACCTTGTATAAGGCGCACCCGCCGCAGAGAACAATGGCGCGAAAACGCTTTCTAAATGATTGCTCTCTAAGGGCCGCATGCAATAACATTCCCGCTGGGGAGGGGATTGCAGCTTGAAAGAAAGCTTCATATTCTGAAGCTCCAGATATCTGGATTTTACGCTGTCTACCTGTCCGTAAGTATTCCTACTATCCTTCACTATGAACATGTTGAACAGGAGCAAGAAGCTGTACGAGCCGCATTTTGCAGCTTTTGTATGATTCCTGATGATCCCCGGCGCTTTTCTTTGAAGTGATTTTTCTTTCTCCGAAGTTAACGAAAACCTTCCAAAGTTGTACTGAACATCTAACACAACAGTGCTAGCATGTTGCTGATGAGAACAAATGAATTTTTAAAAAATCGAATTTTTCAGTAAACCCCAAATTTCGACCTGTGGATCATCGAGAATCTCATGACTTCAAAACATCATTTGTTCTTATCAGCAACATGCTTAGCACTGTTGGGTTAGATAATCTGCACAACTTTGGAAGGTTTTCGTTAACTTCGGAGAAAGAAAAATGACTTCAAAGAAAAGCGCCGGGGATTATCAGGGATCATACAAAAGCTGGGAAATGTGGTTCGTACAGCTTCTCGCTCCTGTCCAACATGTTCATAGTGAAGGATAGTAGGAATACTTACGGATAGGTACACAACGTGAAATCCAGGTATCTGGAGTTTCGAGATATTAAGCTTTCTTTTAAGCTGCGATCCCCTCCCCGCGGCATTGTTAGTGCATGCGGCCCTAAGAGGACACCAAGGGACGGGAGCAAAAAGCTACTGCTTACAAGGAAACGATACGTGTCCGTGGCCTTTTGAGATGCAACGTATACCATCACATTCGTCTTGGGAGGCTGATTCCGAATCTGACTTTCGTTTCTGCTAATCGTTTTTTAGAAGAAGTTATGAGGGATTTTCGCGTTAATGGTCGCCTAAAAGAAATACGGTCGAGGATGCCTAACTTTTGAAAAGAAGCTTGATTGAGGCAATGCAAAACTTAAAAACACAAAAAGACTCAAACCTAAACCTGCATTAACTTGCAAGGATATCGTACTAGCCACTACACCACATCTTAGCGGCGGTTTTGGCATTTCGACCACATCTCCTTTCACGCAAAGATCCTTCGTAACTTTTTCCCGAGAAACGATTAGCAAAAACGGAAGTCAGATTCGGAATCAGCGCTCCAAGGCGAGTGTAATGGTATGCATATCACCACAAAAGGCCACGGACACCAAGTATCGTTCCCTTGTTAGTGAAAGAGGTTGGTGTTGGCTGCTTGTGCGAAGCCGCGCATTGCAAACGTCAATATACACCTGTACACGCGCGGTGAAAACTACTGCGCCTTATACCCCGGAAATTAGGGTAATTCAAATAGGAGATACCCTCGAACTCGTGCTTTTCGAAAATAAATGCCAAAAAACTAAAACGCTGCAGAAAAATCTGCGAACATATTTTTAGGGCTTTCGTGACTGCTCTTCCTAATATTGCCAAGACTGTGTTGATCGATTTCTACGAAAAGTTATAATTTTCGCGAACATGGCAAAAAACGGCGGAAAATGCGTTTTTTGCAATTTCCTGCATTTTCGTAAAAGCAACTTTTCGTAGAAAAGCTCGATTAACATAAATTTACACCCTTAGAAAGAGCAGCTTATAAAACCTCTAAAAAAATATGCTTTCTGATTTTTCTGCAATGCTTCAGATTTTTGCGATTTATTTTCGAAAATCACGGGTTTGAGTGCTTCTTCTATTTGAACTTTCATCTTTGGAGTTCCTTGACTTCAAAAAGACGCAAAGATTTAAAAAGTAGTAAATTTTTCTATTTGGAGGTGTTTTTTGTAAGTCAGTAAGTTCACATAGGAAGCAGTTAAGAATTTTTCATATTCAAAGCGACCTAAAATTTTTTGAAGATCGAGACCGCCATTTCAGATAGCATACCAAAACTCTCGAAGGGTGTGGCTGATCCCACGCACCTTCATCAGAAAAAAGTTTTGACGCGCTTCCTCTCCCCCCCCCCCCCCTCCCTACGCCACAGCTTCTTATGTTAGTCATTGTTATAAAGCATTTTATTCGCTCAAAAAACCAACAATTCTCCAAAGATATCAACATAGAGCGTGTTTTATTCGGTCGTTACCCTCGACCGAGGTAGTTCCCGAAATTTAGCCAGTAGAACCTGCTTCAACTTATGTTACGTCTGCAGTATGAAGCAAAATATCTCGCTTCAGTGCAGGTTTACAGGAGGAACCAGCACATAATCTTCAGCACAATTTGCTATTTTAACTCCGGAAACTTGGAAACTCGCGCAAAAAGGTTTTCATGTACAGGGTGTCCCAAAAAAATGTGCCTACTGTTTAATTGTAAATAACTCCCTTGTAATGAAGTTTCGAGAAGCTTTAAGTACCGTTTTGTAGAGCGAGGTTAAACTTAGATTAGCAGTATGGAGCAAATCATCTATCGCTCTTCATTACTGTAGGATTACGGTACGAAATTCGACAAGGATTTTAGGGCCATTGGAGGCTATATTCTGCCTCGGAACAAAACCAAACAAGCCAAGAACTCTTATACTACGGTAATGGGAGACGCTAATTTCGAATTTGAAATTTCCATTCTACTGTGATGCTTCTTTCCAAAGTTACCCGGGTAAATCGTAATAACTCAGTTCCCAGCATTTATCAGAAGTGTAATTACACCGTCAAAAAAGCTGAAAACACTCGTAAAAAGATGTTAGGTGGAATCAGCATGCGCGAAAAACCTAATACTATTTTTCAGATTTTTGAAAAAAATTTTATTAGGTGGTAAATTTTACATTAAATACATATGCTGGGAGTTCTTACCGTTCTTACAGCAATGAACAGCGATCGATGATTCGCTCTATGCTGTAAATCTAAGTTTAACCTCGCACTACAAAAAGGTACCTAAAGCTTCTCGAAACACTTCATTACAAGGGAGTTATTTACAATCAAACAGTAGGCACATTTTTTTGGGACACCGTGTATTTTGTGTACTAGTTTGTGGAAGTGTGAATTAGGCCCGTATGCACGTGCGTCCCCGCTGGGGAGGGGAAGGGAGTTGGATCCCCAGGGGAACGATCCCCTCCGCCGAACCCCGCCATGACAGAGGGGAGGGGAGCGATCCCCTTCCCTGCACCTAAGCGGGGATGGTGTGAATGGTTACAGAGGTATTGATCGAGCGAACTCCAGTGCATATGGGGTTCGAATGGGGGAGGGGATCCCTTCCCCTCCCCCACTCTAACCCCGTATGCGCGAATTTGACTCAACAACGCGGGGGGGGATCGACATCCCCTACAACGGAGTAGGGGTTCGATGGTGTAGGTCAAGCCGGAGAAGCGAGTATTCTGATTCCAATCAATTATTACAAAGCATTTTGTTCAAATTGATGAAAATTTTCTACGGGAGCCGGGTTCCTCTCTCAGCGACCTGTAGCTTGCAGTTTCAACTCTCTCTTCCATGTTCGCTTCTTGTAAAGAAATCCGGACACATATCGCAGTTTCGAATATCTGTAGAAGTTTGTGAACATTCACGAGAGTTTTTTATTTAACATGATAGTTTTATCCATTAAGGCTGGTACAACATACTGTAACTATAACATTATATGATAAATTGTCTTTATCTTGTTATCCTAACGTAAAACTGCTTTGAATAAAATGAAAATTAGCAGACTCGCGTGTTTCTGAGTAGAGATCCTCGGGGAGGTGATCCCCTCCCCATCGTTCCCCTCGTGCATAGCAGGGATGGCCGCTGGGGATCATTACCCTGGGGTAAAAGACGATATGCAGCTGATAGCTACAGCGTTTATGGAGAGCTGGCACGATTTGCAGCTTCAGTTGTGTGTAGAAATGCTGGTTTGAATGTCCGCAGCACCCCCCCCCCCCCTTTTTCGGCAGCATAACGTCTTCTACTCATTCATTGCAGATACACCTTGACTTCTATTATTGAACACCTTTACGCTGAAATGAGCAGCATGAGCAAGAATGAGCAGCATCCATGAAAACAACTGGAACATAATGGATGTAGGAAATATTTCTTTAGTGCGCCGACCGCAATCACGGCAGAGGACATTCCGCAACGACTAAATATCGCCGAGACACATTGAAGGCGAGTAACTATCAAAAGATAAGAAAAAAGGAGTAATTAGTGCAAAAAAAGCGGAAGCAAAATGAATTCCCCGCTCGATCTCCTCTTCTGCATAAGGGGGCTCCCCTCCCCTACTCCCAGGGAATCTCCTCTTCGATATTGTCTTTCTGCATACGGGGGTTCGCGTGTGGAAGGGAGGGGAGCCCCAGCGGGGATTATTTCAATGGTTAAACGCACATCCCCTCCCCGCGGAGATGTACGTGCATACAGTCGCTTCATTTCATATGATCATGTGTGCCATTGCACACACAGTCCACTTTGGCGTCCTCATCCTGGATTTGCAATCGCAAAAACGCAAGAGACTTACCGATTGTTATCGATCACATCAATTTGAGGTGACTAGTAACTAAAAAGGAAGGAAAATGCTAAGAACACCTTGAAAACACTTACCTGAAGGCTTGTTTCTCCCACGAATCCAGGATGGGGACGCCAAAGGTGAACTGTGTGTGCAATGCATACATGATCATATGAAATGAAGCGACTGTACGGGCCTTAGCAAGTGACGAATTTTCGAATAATGAGTAAGCAACGAACTAGAGTGAGCAAATATATTCTATTGTGTAAAAAAACTTGAGATTTCTACAACATTTTTAAAAACAAGGGCGATCTGGCTCATTTTATCTATAAATATAAGTTGATGCCAGCTCACACAATGAACACATCACGAAAAACTCAAAGCGATTTCTATCAAAGTACATCGCTAACCTTTGTGTATGCTGTAGGCTAGATGCAATCTAGATGCACAGTATAAAGCAAATCACGGCATTCTTCATTACTGTGGGACTCGGTAAGATTTTTTAGTACATTAAGATCATAGACTTACCCGCTATTTTAAAATGTGTCTATCAAGAAATTTGACAGAATTCTGTGAACATGAATTCAATAAGTAATGTTTCCAAATTTCTTGGAGTTTGTTTAAACTTGTTTCTCTCCAATCTGTACTCTTTCCTGAACGCTATTCTTTTCGATATCCAATTTTTTTCAGAGCTTTTTGTGCTCGATTTGTTTTCGTAATTCACCAAGATTTTTCATTTTTATAGCAAACAGTAAATTCTTATGATGGTACTAAAATCATGCTATGTATGTTTGGCAACTTTTTGCGGCAAAGCCGCGAATCCTGAGGTAATTTCGCACGTCTGCGCATAAAGGTGTAAAGCTGGCTTAGAAGGTACCGAATTATAGACGATGACGTTTACTGTAGACTCCGCAGCAGCGTTTCCACTAGCCCCCCCCCTCTCCCCACGGTGGCTAGTTGCAGTAGCAGGCGGTTGATTCGGTAACACTTACTCGTCTCCCAAAAATTCTCATACTGCCAGACGTAGTGCCCAGGAAATCATTGCACTCCTACTCGCACCGATGTTTTTCACATCAGCCGCTGCCGGAGTGATGTCACTTAGGGAGAAGGAGTAGGATGTCCTTTCGTTATTGCCGTTATAGTGGACATCGGAGGAACTCAAGCTGAAATCGACTGACATGGACAGCTATGTTGGCTTTTTATTTTGTTTTTTACATTGATTGTCCTATTCTGTTCTGCAAGCACATACTCTCGAATGTTACCTATGCCGGTTGTGTCTTCTCATCAACACGTGATAGTTTTGAATAAGAAGGGCTTAGAAAACCATTACACGTTGCAGAGAGGCTCATTTGAGTCAATCTTGTGATACCGATAATTCTGGACCATTTTACTTCGTGTAATCCATCTTGTCTCACCTAACTGCTGTAGTCTTTGGTTGGTTATAGATAACTGCCGTAATCCAGAGAGTGGCCTTCGCTTAGTGATCTATGTTTCATTATAGAATGATGATTATAGAATGATCAAGTACAGACAACTGCATTGATGTAATACCAATCAAAAAATAAGAGATTGGCTAGTCATTGCTGCATGAAAATTGACTAGAAATCCTTTGTTCCCATGGTTCCCACCGTTCGGATTATGTTGCGGGTCTATACCCCAAAATTCTAGGAAAAAGGGGCGCGGCGGTGGCCGCTCTCGAAAAAATTCTTTAAAAGGCTAATTCAAAATTCTAAAACTTTATCTGTTTACAGATAAAAATAAGTCACTAGTAAATTTTGTGACTCATGTAAATAATGTTCAAAATCTCCGCCACTTACTTCATCCTCATGGTCGAAGCGTCAAGCCAAAGACTAGATTGATTACGGGCTAAGGGGGATTATAATAAATTAGATTGGCTAGTGTTGATAACTGCGCACAATTTAATGATATCATAGTGCACATTTTATTGAAAACGAGATTAGCGGATAGCTAAACTTTCGTGCATATTCTTCTTCCTCATTCACATCAAACGAACTAAGTTCTGAATTTTTTTCTCGCATTTCCAGTTGCATTTATTACAAGGTGTAAATGAAACTGGGTAAACTTTTCTGCGTTTTTGAATGGAAATAGCAGGCAAGTGCGCGCAAGCAGAAGAAAAAGTATGTTTCCAAACTGGAAACAAAGGTGAAGGCACAACTTCAAATTGTATTGCGTGAAGTGGGAAACACTTTGCTCTGGAAGTAATAGCCTGTATTCAAGTGGAATGATCATCCACTAAAACAGGCATTTCACGTGCCCGCCTGACATGAATCAGTACTGGGGTTGGGCACAATATCGATAAATCGGAAGTTTGCGATAGATGAAAATTCGCAGTGATGCATGGCATTCTCACACCTTTGGTTTCCGATGTTTGGAATGCATTTGTTGTGGCAAAACCAATTTTTGAATTGCAGAGAATCTGTTACGATGCATTAAAAGTATGATTAATAATCAGAGTTGTTAAATAGTTACGATAACTGAAAATAACGGGCATTAGTAGGAATTTCATTTCTTTTACACTCTTTTGAATTCCTTGGGAGAACTTCAAAAATGCGGCAAAAGTCATGCTTGAGGAGCATGAGGAAGACTGAAACAATCTACACTAACATTATTTTCACCTTCACAAACAAGAACAGCAATATAAGGCCACTTTGGTGAAAGTACTACAACCTCCTCTTTGTCTTTTGAAATATCTCTCGTTCTTCCTTTTTATCTTTTTACAATTTTTCTTAATATCTTGGAGCATCAGTGCTGACAGGAGGTTATAGTGCTTATAGAATTGCCCCTATATGCTGTAAGTATTACAACACGGAGTTGCTAGCTCTTCAGTAATGCAATAGAAATTGCCAAAAATAATTTGATGAAATTTACTGAAGTTTCAAAATATAATTTTTCGCGTATGGCAGTATAATCTCCTGTTAGCACTGATACTCCAAGATACCGAGAAAAATTGTAAAAGGACAAAAAAGAAGAATGATAGAAATTCGCAAAGACAAATAGGAAGTTTTCTGACCTTCACCAAAATGTCCTCGTAAGAAGTATGTGCAATTTGAAAGTGGGGAAGTTTTTCAAAAAGTTATAAAAATCTTTCACTAAGTGTAACGAAGCTCATGCTCCGACCTGCTCTTTGACTATACACATTAGCATTTTTGTGGTGGAACATACTTAAGTGTGTCTCGTTTCACCTCTAAACGCTAAAAAAAATGTCTAGATGTGTGAATGGCTCCCAGTGAGAGTATAACACAGCATAGATATCGAGTTTCACATTCCAAATTGATAATATCGTTTATATTTCACAGTGTTTCGTGCACCTCTGCAGACCAGCGGCCAAGTTTGCGCCGATTTAGGTAACTTGTTTACCATCTTGTTTGCTTGCTGCATAATTCTCACGTGCCATGATGCGCTTTCTCACGCGCCTCAGCTCCGCCCCCAGGCGGCGTTGATTGCCACCGCCATCAGTCGCAACACACACAACGCCAACATAGTGCCAAGCATGAGAGCACGAGGCGCTGGGCAAGGCTGGCTGGCTGGCTCAAGCAAGTATCCCTTAGCTATGAAACACAGATTTAACGCCTGTTTCTCTCACTCGCCTCACTCAGCTCTCGCTCAGCTGTGTGGGCTGTGGCTCGTCCTTTCGTTGTTGATTATTGGACTTGATTATTGGACTAGTCCACTATGTGTCGCACGCGAGTTGTTTTCCTGCAACGTGGTCGCCTTACGCGTGTCTCTCTGTGTGTGTGCGTTTATGCTCGGGGCTTCTCAGACGCTATTCCTCGCTCAATTATGGCACCCTTTCAGTATGAGAAGCAGAGCATCTTTTATCGGATGCGTTTTTTCACTTTATGTGGTTGTTGTTTCGCCTTCGCAGTTCTCATGTCAATTTGACACGAAATGAGTTCAGCTGTTTGAAATAACCACAAAGTTTTATCTTCTCCACAGAGTCACAGTGTCCAACTTAGTCTTGAAAGGCGCATTCAGAGCGCTTCTATGTTTCTTCCGTTCTCAAGTCCTTTCATGGCCCTGATTTTGTGCATAAAAACCTTGAAGCTACATACTATATTAAGAAGACTAATTGTGTTCCACAATCCACCACTCCTTTTTTTAGAGCAATGGCACATTTTGAATATCGTTTTAAACCTACAGATTGCTCTGCCCTCATATCGGACCTAGTCTCAGAGTCAGATCGCTTTCCTTTTTGTCGTCCTCGGTTATTCTCATGGCCCTTTTTTGCGTTGAAACACCAAAACTACCCTATCGAGCTGAACGTGTCTGAATTCACTTCAAAATTTTCACAACACTGAAACTCTAAATATTGCTTCGAACATGGAACTTACTATTCTGATTGGTTTCCACCAACTTTGTCTGTGATTTTTGTGCTATTCTGGTTACCTTAAATAATTCTGAATCGTGAAGACTTCAAATCCTGCTCCTATTCAGTTTTATTTAGTCCAAAAAACGAAGGGTAAGCAGAGATGTTAGAAACAACGAAACCACTGAATGTCTACTGTAATAGCGAAAGTGGCTACGATTCCTCGCATGCAAGTGTTGAATCATCCAGAAGAAATTCGATCGGATTCAAAGAATATGTGAAAAATCGGCGTTACAGTATGATGAGTAAAGTAGGCGCCAATCAGCTTCATTTTGCACGTTATCATTCACATTCCTTGATAGTGTTCATCATTTCAGCCGAATCGGGTAACCATACCAATACCGTCAACATGCGAGGCTTCGAGGAGAACAAGTAGTTCGGATTCAAACGTCGAATCATCTGTGCCTGACGATATAGACGATATAGACCTCTCACCAAGACCTCTTTATCAGCGAAGGATGAGCGTACCAGAAAAAGTGTTTCATAGTGCTGTAAGTGTTGCAGCCATTTTTATGCGGATAAATTTTCATTTTTTCAGGACTATGCGATCCTGCGACCGTCAGCCGAAGCAGATGTGAAGTTTGAAATAGTCGCTGCTTTCGGTCAGTTCGGTTCTTTCAGAGCCACACTCCTCCCTTTCTAGCATTGTAGCTTATCACTAACCGTTTACGAAGCATCATACACATATAAACAATGTTTGCCGCTCTTCTATATATAGTCCACACTGTTGATATCATTTGGGGATCTATATTGCCAAAAATGTAAATTAACGTTTTCGCACATGAAGAACCTTTTTTTCAGATCGTTATACTGATCCCTATCGTCATTATATGCAGTCTCTCACTTGTTACGATCTCCAACCCACTCATGGTGCTGTGGTTGTGATTGATGGGGATTTGAAGGTGTAGTCAGTCTCTCATATTTTGCAAAATAAAAAAAAACGAGGCACGAGATCTTCAGTCATAATGCCGGCCATTTTTCCTTCTTTTTCATAGCCTGTCATAAATCCTGAAATAAGATGAATGCAGCGCAATATCCCTTCACTTTGTCATCCTTCACATGCCTGAATTGCAGATTCATAAAGCTCTGACGGCTTTGAGCCAGTGCGGTCATCAAGTGGCCATCGTATCCAACTTGGATGTCAAAGGTTCTCTTTTGGTCTTATACTCTAACGATGAATAGTACAAGCAGCAATCTCAGGAGGCTTCGGAATCCTTACGGTGACGGATTGCCTCAAGGCCATTGTTCTAGCTTCGGAGGGAGTGCAAAAAGTTGCGGAACAAACGGTTGCTCAGTTTCTAAAATCTAGCAATCGGAAACAGCTGGTGACGACCGATGTAAATACGAGGTAACGTGCCAGTCACATTCGAAAGATGTTTTTCTGCATCAACTTCTGTCAATAATGTCAGCTGTACTGAGTTATTCTTAGTGTTTCGAGTCTAAAGGTGAAATTGAAGGGTAACAGTAATTTGTAAGCTATACGAAATTTCACATCAGTGTAGGTTACCCAACACAAAATCTTGGCGAATTTTTACAGGTAAGCTCCATAAGGTCCTCAGGTCTTCATTGCAATGATCGAACAAATATTTTTGGCGAAGCTTTTTAACAATAAATAAGGCACCTTAACGTTCCTCAATTTTCTTCTGTTCGAAAATTGGAATTCTCAAAAATAAAGTAAGTTCTATGGTTTCACTGACATTTGCAGGCCTGGATGACTGAAAATTTCAGTGTTGGTTGTTCATAGCGTTTAAATCGAGGATGTAGAGAGTGAAACAGGATGATTGATTTCAACGTTTAATGATGTTTTTCTCTACGTCATGTGAATTAATGCCTCCTACATAAAATTCTCTAGATGTCTCACATATCCTTACTCCTTGCAGACTTTTTTTATATTCGTTCATAACTCATGTTAAGAATGCAGCTGTTGTTAGAAATGCAATGGTAATGGTTTCAGAGAATTTTGGAAACGCTCATTAGGATTCATGAGAATAATATGATTTAAAAATGATTCCTCTTGCCATTTTCAAGAATTATATTATTCCAGTAACGTATATTACGTGACTCGCCAGACTTCACATTTTTCCGTCCCATCGCAGTCTAGACAGCTACGCAGTAATAAGTAGAGAGCAACGAGGAAGTATGTATGGACATATACATGTGTGGTGGAGAAACCTTTTGCAGTGGGGGGGGGGGGGGGAGAGAGAGATCGGGATATCCTCAAACTTTATGGTTTGATTTTTGATCATTCCAGCACGGTTTTGGCGAAGCTATCAGTTAGCGACCGACGCTTACTAGCAATCCGTGTCCGATAATAATTCGATTTGGGAATGGAAAAACTTCGTTCTAACTTTCCGTAGACATGACTGATAAGCATTTATTCTTAGAAGTAGTAAATATAACGATTTTTTTTGAAATGCGTATTTACTCGCTTTCAAAGAGAATTGCTGCCCCTTCGATGAAACATTCATTTGTTTCCCATTTGTCATATTCGATGGTTTGAAATAGTTCTACGAACTTCATTGGCTGTATTAGTCGCGTACAAATATATTCTTATCCATTGATGGCATTTTTTTTCAGAATCGAAAATGTTATCTGGAATTTGGCAGTGAATTGAACCATTGAATTCAATTTGAAACCCTATGCTCTTAGCACATATGTTCACGCACTGCAAAACCCTGAAAGTAGAACCGTAGATATGGTACCCTTTTGAGTGCTCCAAATTAAGAAATATGCATGGCACCGAAATTCTTTCTTATTTTTTCTTGTTTCTTGATTTTTATTTTTGCAAAAAAAACCTAGGTACACTTACTTCATCTGCCCATAATATGCTGGAATAGTGCCATTCGTAGCAGTTTTTTTTTTGAGTGGGGAGGCGATTTTTAGAATTATGGAATATATTTGGATTTAGACTTTAGATTTTCTCAGATCGGTCATACTGTTTATACGATCTATTTCTTTGTGTAGATTATACTTCCTCTGCAGTTTTGAAAATGAATAGTCAGAAGAAGAACCACTTTCACATTCTTAGGGCCTGTTTTCACACTCTTAACCCCTGCTTTCACATTTCTTCTCCCAAAATTGCGTTTTCGCATTAGCGTAGAGAAAATCGATTAGTGCCAATTAAATCTGCAATGTGCACACGTTTTTGCTGTTGAGATTTTTGTAATTTTTTTTGAAGTTTCTGGTGAATAACCAAATCATATACTCATTGCTCCTTTACATAATTTTGTTTTAGCGTTTGGGATGCAGCGAAACTGATATGTTTGAACCGAATCCATCGAATTCCTGTGGTGCATTTTGACGACTCGAACCCCGCCGATATCAAGAAACAACAAGGCGGCCTGCTCTACGTGCTTAGCCTAAGGACCGTCTTCACCGAAACTATAGTGAAACTGGTGAGGTAACGTACATTCATGTAACCAGACCAAAGACGGTGATATTGTTCTTGAAAGGGATCTTTGAATTATCTTCACCATCGAACTCCCTATGGAGATAACTCAATTTCGATAATGCAAAATTGGAAAAAATTTTGAAGTCAAAAACCGGAACTTACTTTTTTCTGCTACATCTTACGCATGCTACATTTTTATGCACAGCTACTGCTGTACAGGAAGTATCAAATATTCAGGATATCCGATACATTTTGCTTGAAACGCATGAGGCTCTTCGATTATGTTGAAAATTTCGAATGTGCAAAGCATGTCTGAAGACTGTCACCATTTTTCGAAAATAGAGTTTACTGTTTGCTAGATAATCGGGCAATATCATATGAAATTCTGAAGATTTGATATTCGATTTTAGGCTGATCCCAAACCATCTTTGTGTTCTCTGATCAAGAAGAAAACTATATCCGAGCATAAGCTTGGCACGTGGAAGCGATTGCACACTGTGAGTACTTGTTATTCCGTTTTTTGGGGAAACAGGAGTTCCTGTGCGGCATTCTCGAAATTTGCTTTCGAGTAACTGGCTATTCTCTACTCACGTGAGAACCTTGGCATAGCGCTCCATATCAATCTCAATACTCATGAATCTGCAAGCGATCTTTGTTCGCCAAACTCGTGCATGCGTTTGTTGTTCGATACATTGTGTAGTCAGGCCATGAATCGCGAAATGAGCAAATTGGCGACTCATCGCACAATATAAAAGCAACTAGCTAGTGAAAATAACTCTCTATGACTCAATCTCCATTGTTGTGGAGCAAAAAGGCTGTGTTCAAAACATCACAAGTTGTAGTAAGTGTGAGGCAATTTCGTATCGCTAAAGTTATAAATTAATGTAAATTGTTTGAATAGGCCAAGATGCAGGAACGGGTATCGGTGTAACACTAAGCAGGAAATGGTCAGAACTTAACTCAGCCATACCAAACATGCTATATATCATCGGACTCGCCTTAAAATGCTGAGCACAAATATATGTTTTTTTTACTGCCAAGCGACTATATGGGAGAAGTTCTGAGCGTTTAAATGTGTGATACATGATACACGGCTTGTTTGGACTAGCTGGGTTAAGTTCTGACCATTTCCTCGTAAGTTGATTTGATAATATATTGATCTATATCTTATCGCGTCAAGAGGTCTTATTCTCAGAAAAACTACACTTCGCTTGTTCGCTAAAACGTGTTTAGTACTTCTCCTCTGCTGTAATTGAGTTTTTTCTGAATTTGTATACACTTCTTTACACGTGGTAAGCTGTACGCACCGTACATCATCTCGTTTCATCAATTTCTTTTTTTTTTGCGTTCAGTTGGGTTCAGTCGATACAATCTCAGTGTTACTCCGCAAAAAAAGGTATTGAGCAGTACAAGTCTACAGAATTTCTAACAACATAAAGGGTTTGAAAGCGATGTAGATGAGAAGTGCAAAGAGGCGCCTTCGACTGATTTAACCTAGAGATACCCCATCTTCTAAAGGCTCTTTCATTAAGCAAATCAGATGAATTGTGCATCAATCAAAAGTACGCTAAGAAGTGGCTCAAAAGCAGTCAGAACATACTTCACCCAACTTTCTTGTCTCTCATGTAGCGAAATTTATATCCTTTTGATTCCGACTCGTCTTGGGTTCCTTCCTACTGTCCGTACCATATCTTGATGACCAGCAGATCAAAATGAGCTTTACCGCTCATCATTCATGACTATGGGAAATGTGTACAGACACACAGATTTTCTGCTTTATATAAATAGAGATGATCACAATAATCCGTAAAAATTCAAGTCACTGTTGTGAAAAAAGTGCATGGGAGTGCCTATTGCTCCTCAACTCTAGAAAAATCTCTGCCTGCATACGAAATTTTTCGCATTATTATTATTATAGAAACATGTATTAGAGTGATCGCCTTTGTACACTATACTGTCATGATGTGTGTAGAAAATATTTTCTTATACTGAAAGCGCGTTGAATGCTCACTTAGAAATTTCGTATTACTTCTAAATTTTATGAAACAAGTTAGATTCCACGTGCGCGTGCACGCATTTGCACCTGCTTTCACTTCTGAAACGAACAATAAGAAAGGCTGATGTTATCGCTCGACTTCTGTGACAAGGTCGAGGTTAAAAGATCCATTGGAAATAAAGGGGGGGGGATTGAGTTGCATGTGATTTTAAGCTGCTCGCTTGGAGATCGAACGTGAAATGTAAACAACGAAAAGCGCTCATGCGAAGCACACTTGGTGTTCCGCTCAAAGATTGGCTAATCGGAACTTTGATTCGCTGATTATCTCCCTTCCCTTCCTACAAACTCCCAAGAGGGGAGGCGGTAGATCAATTTTGGAGGCTTTGAGATTTTAGGGCTATGGCTGCTTCTGTATCAGAAGACTTTAAATTGTTTTTCGTCGAAGTTTTCTCAATCCCTGCTAGCAGGTTTATTTGGTAACCCTTTGCAATTGTTTTAACATCGAAAATCTGTTTGCATGGCCGAATGGTCGACCAAGCTGTAATACAAGTCTTCCTGCGTTGATCACATGGGTGCTCTGGCCACTGCCCCCTGTGTGTTGTTATTGTGTTTGGCCCCTTTTCAACAGCACAAGGATCGATACTGCGAGGGGGAAAACTAGATAGGAATCGCTGTGACACGACCATCTGACCCAACATTTTGCAAAAATATCAGTATTTCTATTCGTAACGGGTTGTAAAGAGCAATTGAATTGATCGCCGCAAATACTGGCTCTTTGAGATGCATCAAGTGTTAGAAGAGCATTCAATCAGATCAGCCAAGTTTAGCAGCCGGACTTTTTGGAGGCTCTAAATGAGGATCGGAAAAATATGAAATTGTAAAAAAAATACATCATCCTCAGCTGTTGGTATCCACTCGTGACATCTACGAAGGGATCGGGAAGACGCAAAATGGCACTCGCGCTTGTCCCCCCCCCCCCTTCGTACTTCCCTTCCCGACCTCGAAAGTGGGCACGAAATTTGATTGTAGATTGTGCATATGGCGTGTTCACTTGCAAATAATTAGAACATTGAGATCAGTTCCTCAAATTACACCACTTCAGGCTTATAAGCCCTCAAAAAATCTGCAGAGCATTCCTAAGATCTTCTGGAGGATCACGTCTACCCCCTTTCTCAAAATTGTTGCTTCCCTCAATGTCTTGTCATGATATTGAATATAGTTATGGTGTAGCAGGATTTTTTTTTTTTCGGGAAATGCATCATAAGACGAATTCGGAGGTGGAAAGTGGCTCATGCAAAAGTTTTCTGTCGTGAAATCGGCTGGCATAATAATTTATTGCAGCATTTCTGAGATCCCGTTGCAGCGGAAACTTTGAAGCTGGATAACACAACCTTCGAATGAGCAAACTTTGTCGGTATTTTGCGCTCAAAATTCGAAATTATGTTAGTTATGCTTTCCAGAAAATTTTCACAGCATTCCTCAGCTTCCTTTACAGCTGAGGAGCATACAGCTGGATAGCACAAGTTTTGAGTCTTCGAAGGAGCAAGTTTTATCGCTTCTACGCCCGAAAATCGTTGTTCAAATTATGCTTCAATAGCGGTCATGAAAACTTTTCTTAGTGTAGGAAGAGAGAGAGAGGATGACAGATTTCTTCTTTGCTATGGAAAGGAGTGACTTTAGCAAGCTTCGCAAAGAATCGTGACATTCCCAATACTTCCCATTCCCAATTTTGCAACTGTTGAATTTTGCATGAGACGCCTTCGAAACAAATTTTCTAAAAAGCTAAGATCTCATAGAATTTTAGAGGTTATGAAAGTTCTTTATATGATCACAGATATCTGCGCAATTTCGTACTGCAAAGGCGCCACGCTTGAACAATAATAAGAAAATACAGTGTCCCAAAAAGATGTGCACACTGTCTGATCGTTAATAACTCTCTTGCTTTCATGTCTTTTGCCGAGCTTGAGGTACCATTCTGTAGAGCGAGGGTAAACTTAGATTTACAGTATGGAGCGAATCACCAACCACTCTTCATTACTGTAGGATCACGGTATGAACTTTTAGCATACAGCGTCACTGTGGAATAAGCCTTTTGATGAAATAATTTTGAAAAATCCAAAAATTTATGTAACAAGGTTTTCAGGCGTGCTGATTTCACTACATAACTTTCCACCAGTTCGAGCTTTCTTGATGGCGTATTCACTTTCTGACGAACATTGGAAAATTAGTTGTTGCCCTAAATCTGAAATAACTCATGAAAGAAATAGTATACTGAAGTGCAACTTTCATATTTAGAATCAGCGACTTCGATTAACCCAGATCAAGAGTTCCTGGCTTGTTTGGCTTTATTTCTGAGGCAAAATACCGCTTCCAATGGCCTAAAATCCTCCTCGAAATTCCTACGTAATCTTACAGTAATGAAGGGCTGCTGATAAATCGCTCCATACTGTAAATCTAAGTTGAATCTCGCTCTAAAGAATGGTACCTCATATTCGGTAAAAGACATGAATACAAGAGAGTTATTAACAATTAAACAGTGTGCACATCTTTTTGGGACACCCTGTATATGCGAAATCCTTCTCAGGGACGTTTTTGTCGATAACCCATTTTGAATTGACGCTGGTGCTAAAAATACGCAATGTCTCATAACGCTGCGAAGAGAAAAACATGGTGATGTCACTTGTTTAACTCGCAGATCTCTTTAGCTTTGTTTTGCCTATATAGGGGGACGATCTAAGATTTTGTCATGAGCGTGCTAGACTTCATGTAGCTTCTCTATATCATTTAACTGGCTTAACTCAGATTCTGTTCCATAGGTTCCTAGTTTGAGCTATTCGTTCTTTTTCCACTTTGAACACACGAAACTCATGAATTTCTTGGCGGTTGGCGTCGACTTTGTTTCTTATCTGTGTGAAACATTCGATTTTCTAATAACCAGTATCAAAAAACTATTCATCTTCAACTTCTCTGCTTTGATCTGTTTTGGTTCATGAGGATTTCTTGGAAATGGCTAGAAACTTTTATGTCAATGGGTGTTATTTGATGTGTGTGATTTGTTTTTGCTTCTGCTCGGCAAGCTTGAATTCGTATTGCCCACACTTCGAAGATTACTTACGTTGTGATTTAGCTATGATTACCATCATTAGCTGGCGCATCTGCTGTTGTAAGACCTAAAGTTCCTAATCTCAAATTTTTGCGATGGCTTCTTTTTTACTACTCGCTGGGCTAGAATCCTTATTGTCGTCTGAAAGTTTTTTTCCAGGTACCGCAAACAGCAACTTGCGATGAAGCGATTTCATTGTTTCTCAATAAGTTAGTTCCAGTTATTTATTGCGTAGTTGTGTAGTACATATCTCTCATTCCAGAAAAATCTCTAGCGTTCCCGTTGTGGACTCAAATGGACGTGTTCTTGGTGTTATAGGAAAAAGTGACATTATGTCAGAATTAGTGCGACACCCGAGCAATTACCTCGAAATTTTGGACATTCCTATTATGGTGAGTTGAATTTGGTTTGTTACAATCATCTGGAAGTATTTCAAAGTTCTCACACTAGCATCATAGCGAACGCATCAGCGCGTACCACTTGTATCCGCTCGAAAAACAGAAAAAAAACAGAAACTTCTTTCTGCTATTCTCATTTGCTTTCTGTTTGTGACATTCTCTATAATCTGCATGGTTGTCAGTAGTTTTTCATCCCCTTTTTCCAATAGTTCTGTGGATTTGAATGCGCATCGCGTTTTGCCTTGCATATTCACGGTTGACATGTGCCTGCAGCAAAAAAGCAATATCACTTCAAGAGAAGGATTGATCTTGAATCTTTTCACACAGTTTCTTCCAATAACAAATAGCGTTATACTAATCCTACGTGGAAACCACCTCTATATTCTAGAACACACCTTGCGTTCTTTCGCGTGCGGTGATTCAGTCACAAGAAAAAGGTTCACCTCTTCGTAGTACCTCTTAGAACGGAAAGCTCGCTTGGTCTAAGTGGTGATTCGGAAGCTTTGAACGCTGATCTCATGATCAGATATGCCTTCTATATCAGAAGTCTTTTAAAACAAGTTATGGGGTTTTTCTTATGTCAATTTTCGTGTGTTTTGAGTCGCAGAATCACGGTAGTTTTCACACCAAAATATGCACGCTAAAGCAAACCACCTAATAAGCGTTGTAGGTTTAATCTGATATTATCTGGACGTTTCGAGTGTTGTCCAACCACGTTGTTATCCGCAGTTCATCATTTTCCTTCCAGACCCACTGCCATCATAAATACAAAAAGCTCATATTCCTATAGTTATACGCTTCGCAGATATAGGTGTAATTGAGATCCGCGTTTTAAGTTCTAAATTACCTTCTATATCACCTTCCGAATCGCCACTTCGACCACACGGCCTTCCGTTAGAGTCAACAGAAAATATTCTTTAAGTTGAAGTTTGTACGAGGGTGAAGACTCACTTTAGTTTTAGGTACTGAGTATTATGAAACCAAGACTTTACAAAAAAAAATAGTTACATTACCTTGACGGAATGAGAGAAAAATCGGCAATAAGCGATCAGTGGGAAAAGATCACCGATGATCACCATTTAAAAATTCTGCGCCTCGCTGTCGCGTGGGAGGGGGGAGCACCCCCGCGACAGCGAGGCGCAGAATTTTCAAATGTGGTCTATTTGAATTGAATATGCATGAGATCTGTTCCTTTTGATCAAAATGCTTTCAGAAATCTCATACGTTACATGAGGTTTATGAGAGGTATCGTAGTGTTAGTTGGGTGCTTATGAAGTTAATTGTTCTAAAAAAGAAAATCTTTCTGACCTTTGTGCATGCTCGTCCCTTTCAAACCGAAGTTTTCTCTGGACCCCCCTTGATGTGTAAATGTAAAGACTGAAGTGTAAGCCGCTATTCACATGAGGGGTTCCATCAATTTGTCTTTCGTAAATAAACCTAATGCTAGTAGCGTTTTTGTGTATCTGTTGCAACAGAATATCTTGCTTGATTCCAGGACATAGTCGCCTCATTGAGCCCTCCTGTGTACGGTACCACAACGATGACTGTATACGACTGTATCGCGATGATGGTCAACACCGATCGACAATCCATCGTAAGCGTTCCTTTTTCTTTCCTTCGCTTACATCCATGTGCATTATACATAATTAAGGTCATTCTCGATGTGGAACGACGCCCACAAGCTTTGATATCTTACTCGGACATCATGGATTTCATTCAGAATTGTTCAGATTCGCACCACAAATTGAGCTTGGCCTAGACGTGGTCATGAAAACTCCTTGTCGGAAAATATATTCATCTTTGTCTGTCCTAAAGAGAAAATCGCAGGCTATATGTCCTAGTTTTGAACATACCCCCTCAGTGAAACTTCTCAGGGATGCCACAGCGCACATTCAAATCAGCGATGACCAAATTTGGCATCACTTCAGATTTTCCGGTGATTCGCTAATAATATTGTACTCCTCAGCTGTTAAGCAATTCATTCTTGCCTCGCTCTCCGTAAGTACCTCTAGAAGGTTTTTTCATTCGTAATCTACGCTCTTGTTTACTGTACTTACATTGTCTGTGTACTATAATAATGCGCTTTGGATGCTAGTGCTTAGATTGAGTAGTTCCCAGAGCATACAGAGGTCTAAGTAGAGGATATCACTTATTATTACAGTGTAGCACGTTAGTTTTCGTGTACTGATGTTTTGTATATTAACTATTGATGTTCTTTACGGTAGCGTAACGTTAGAGCTGTTGATGTCGCTATTCTGTTGAATCAGTTCATCCAAAGGCGGTAGAATGCGTTGTAGTCTTGAATTTTGTTGTTAATAATATATTGTTACCTCGCCTCTGCTAGCTTTTGCTTCGGATTTACATTCGTTAGAGGAAAGTTTAATATTGATAGTCGTGATTACTTGTAAAAACTCTGTGATCGTAGTGCCACTGTTCCTCTATCATGACCTAGTTCGTCAACAATGCTGGGTATTTGCAACGGCTAAATAATGCAGTTTGTTGATATATTTATAGTAAACTGCAGGTGCAGGTCTAATAAATGTGTATCCTAAACCAGTGTGCAGATCATCATCATTACATGTAGCAAATTCCGAATATACGATTAAAGGTAAAAAATACTGCCTATGTATTCGCAACATGCCATCCACGTATGGCACCTACACTCGTAAAGCTTTGTGTGGCAGCTCGGTGGGCCTTCAACACCTAGATTTTACCCTAGACCTAGTGCTCTCGCCCGTTTAATACATACGACATCACCTAGAAAAAAGAAACAGACCAGTAACAACAGAAAGAAAGTCCAAATACGAGAGTACCGATGGTGGGCTCTACTATAAGTCGACTATAACTTCTAAACATAATGCTTTCGATTTCAACTATACAGATCCGCAGCATTTAGCCGCCAAGGATGACACGGCGGTAATCTGAAATTGCAAAAAAGTCCGCTCATTTGAATTTTCAGCTTTAGATGACATTTTTTCAGTAGGTGTAAACATGCCAAACACATAAAGTGCGGTTCATAATTATACGAACACCCTCAATTTTGAAAGTTTCTGGAACACAGCCGAAAACGGTATATGTTTAATGATTAAGAATGGAAATCGATGTTAATCTTAGGATGTTTTTGCGCCTAATGCGAATTTTGAGCGGTTCATAATTACACGAACACCTCAAACAAAGGTTCATTTTTCATTCAAGATTGCAATCATTTGAGTCCAAATTTTTTGTAGAGTTACAGTAACAAAGTCTGAAACATTTGCTACACACTGGACCCAGAGCAGTTCAAAAAGAGAAGCATTGCTCTTTCCAGATGGCTCTAAATGCCTCTGAAGTCATTGCGGTCCAAAAACATTCGTTTTTCTGTGGTTTACGCACTCGAATTAGCTTCTATTATGGCTATGAGATAAAATAAGCTCTTTCGATAGATATTTTGTTTGACGCTTGGAAAATCTATGCGTTTTCGTGCCGTTTTTCAACCAAGTTCCAACCTTATCCTAGAGTTAGCGCGATTTCGAGCCTCAAAACTCAGCTTTTCTCGCGCGCAAACATTTGAAATGAAGCAGCTGCATTGTTTGCATGATGATGTATCCGTGCCAAAGTTTTTGGTTTTTTGTAGAACTGACCTCGAGGCTATGGAGCTGCAAACCAAATAAAGGTGTGATTGCAGTAGTAAAAGCAGTGCTTTGGTGAACTGACGGCTTGGCCGAAACAAGCGCTCAACGCTGCTGATTTTTTTAGCCAAATAGGCCTAAGGCATACCTCTCGCGATTTCGCGAAATCGTCACATTCTCGCGACTTGGCGATTTGCCAGATGTCTAGAGATTTTGCATGCGAGACTTTCAAATGCATGGGTGCGTAGATTCCGTGGATTGTAACAAACGCAGCAAATCTGGCCCAAGCAAAGAGCGCTCACGACCAGCTATGGAGAGTCGCAGTGCCAAATCGCGAGGCGTCTAAATCGCGTGAGGTATGCCTTAGGCCATACACAGTCTTGTGAACTTATACCTATGTGCTTACTTTATTGTAGGGCTTCAGAAGCTGATTTTTGAGGCTCGAAATCGTGCTAATTCTAGGGTAAGGTTGGAACTTGGTTGAAAAACGGCACGAAAACGCATAGATTTTCCAAGTGTCAGACAAAATATCTATCGAAGGAGCTTATTTTATCTCATAGCCATGGTAGAAGCTAATTCG
Organism: Cylicocyclus nassatus; assembly: GCA_958299035.1. NCBI lineage: Eukaryota > Metazoa > Nematoda > Chromadorea > Rhabditida > Strongylidae > Cylicocyclus > Cylicocyclus nassatus. The sequence continues at coordinate 20,930,222 of CATQJL010000326.1, forward strand.
AGTGCGTAAACCACAGAAAAACGAATGTTTTCGAACCGCAATGACTCCAGAAGCATTTAGGGCCATCTGGAAAGAGCAATGCTTCTCTTTTTGAACTGCTCTGGGTCCAGTGTGTAGCAAATGTTTCAGACTTTGTTACTGTAACTCTACAAAAAATTTGGACTCAAATGATTGCAATCTTGAATGAAAAATGAACCTTTGTTTGAGGTGTTCGTGTAATTATGAACCGCTCAAAATTCGCATTAGGCGCAAAAACACTCCTAAGATTGACATCAATTTCCATTCTTATGGATCATATACCGTTTTCGGCTGTGTTCTATCCCGTGGTATCAACGGCTTTTTGAGTTTCTTCAGTCCGAAAACTTACAAAATTTTGGGTGTTCGTATAATTATGAACCGCACTTTAGAAAGGGTAAGTTCGCTGGAAAATTTATTAGGTCGATCCGAAAGTTCGTGCCGTTTTTCGGACCTATACTCAAATAACAGTGTTCGTTCCAGGACCGCTTCCGCTTTCTAGCAGTGATGTATTCGATCCGAAGTCTCTGTTGGCCACTCGAATATCGTCAGAAGTTCCAGCCCATAATTTTTACCTACCCTCATTTTTGCCATTTTTGGAAAGTTATATTTGTAACTTTTGGAAAAGCTTTGATCACTATCGGATAGAGTAGAAAAATGCAAGACAAGGATATATATTTTGGGCTTCTTTGACTGGCTTGCAAGTAACTTTGGAAAATTTTTTTTCAAAAGTCTTCATTTCTGCGAAGTTGTAAGATGCAAATGATTGCAGATACGCTTCGAATACCAGAAAACCTTCGGAATTTGAAACCTCCAAAAGTCGATTATGTTTGAACGCACCTGAATTACGATAATTTCAGCTTCGAAACCTTTACAAATCTGGGAGAAAAAACGCCTATCAGAAAGAGAAAAACAGTCTGCTTCGAAGGACACCTCAGCTGCTCGCTGTTTGATGTTCTATGAGGTCTGAAATGACCAAATATGGAAAGTGGTATCAAAAAAATCACTTCAAAAATTTTGAAAATTCAGCTATAAGTGCCAAAAAATGCACAGTCTTGCATTTTCTTAACTCTATCCAACAGTGATAAAAGCTCTTTCAAAAGATAGATTTGAAAAAAATAGAAAAAATAGAAAAAATAAAAGTGGAAAAATAGCTAAAATAAGGGTAGGTAAAAATCATAGGGTTGGACATCTTGACGATTGCGAAAGAACAAGAGATCGGAACGGAAAAATCGGTACTTTTCCGTTATCCGGACCCATTTTTTCAAAAGACTCTTGTCGGGACGCAGCTAGCTACAACAGCTGCTCGAGAAGGAGGTTGGCCGAAGACAGCCAACCTCTGGCAGTGACCTCCGGCCGCCAGCACTTGCCGGTTCCCCTTTCCCTTCCCCCTTTTGTATATAACTATTTATAATAAACATTATAGTAAGACTCATGTAAACCCGCTACACATCAGGTAAGGGAATAGCTAACCCTTGGACCTGACATGGAAGTCCCGGGAAGATTTTTTTCTTTTTTGAGTTATAGTCAAAATTTTTGTTTCTAAAAAAAAACAAAAAGAATTTTTTACCCCTCGACATCCATATCGACAACAACTTCCATCCAAGTCAAGCGAACGATTGTGTGAGTGTTTTTTTATTTATCTAATTATAATGACGACTAATTGTGTGCTGTGATTATAAAAATTTTCCTTCCTTTTTCTTGAAGGAAGCTAATATTTCAGAAAAAAAGGTACCGAAAGAAAAACTGCATTCACAAATGTGGTGATGGTCTTTGATCGAGTCAATCTCAAAGTTACCATCACCGTATATACCAATGATCTTTGATTGAATTATTTCGTAGACACATCCTACCGTAGTCCAGCGAGCAGTCCCATTTGTCCGCAATTTTTTTGAGATAATGATGCATCATTTAGTTATATATATATTACCATGAAGCGCAAAATCAACATTTAGCAATTATATGTAAGTGACTGAAAAAAATGTAAATTTTTTTTATAAACAGTTCCGCATAGTCATAACTGAGCCAAATCTGTGTAACTTCAGAATTCCTATGCAAAACTGAATTCTACAGGTGAAATTCATTCTTCTGCGGTTTTTTTTCGTATATTTGAACTTTTGCTCTAATTCACGTTTTTCTTTAGGATATTTTCACGTATTTCCGTAATTTTTAGAGTATTGCGAATTTATTGCATCGGCTTTTTAGAAAACAAACGCATTTTCTTTTTAATTTTAGACATGAACTTGCTCGTTCATAGCTACAGTACAAAATCTGCAGTATAACTCATCAGGAAAGATAGTATCTGCCGACATATCGCATACCCGGCTATTACAAATGGCCTAGAGCTCCAAATCCTTTATGCTAATCCGTTCCGGCAACTGTCTGCGCGCGTTCAAAATAGCAGTAAATCTGGTGACAATTGTAGAAGCTAGCAACTGCTGACCTTAGGGCCTGACAAATATCCCTATGCGCCTGTTGAATATTCGGATGAACTTTACACACAATTGATTTATGGCTCATCTAGCTGTCTTCCGATGCCGAGAAGTTGTGCATCAACAGCGACAGCCGTGATCAGCATCTTATTCATCGGCAAGCTCAATCAGATTGATATTTTACATCGCGATAAGGTTTAGTCAGCAAAATCAAGGTTTTGGCTGAAAAAAAATTTTCTTTTGGAAACAGACAAAACATTTTTCTCATTGTAATGAAGACATCTTTTTCTTCCGACAACTCGTATGCACTTCTAAAAAAAATATATCATTCTGAATCAAAACTTTGAGTTCCATTGGTGCTATTATTCTTTCCAGATTTTGGAAAAACAGTTTTCACTTAAGCAAAGATAATCTAAAATAAAATCTCAAGCATAATTTCAAAAATCAATATCATTTTTTCAGCCAAAATTTTGGTTTTCCTACTTTTGTCACTGATAGGTCTAATACAGATCTATAGTGAACTCTGTAAACTAATCATTAATAAAAACTTGCATCTGTTGTGACAGAACATGATGTTAAGTAAATGAGATTGAAAAAAAACCTAAAGCTGCTCAAATTGTTGAGAGCACGACTTCAAACAATTTCGATCCGAAAGGAAGTCGCTTATTTGCTCAAAAAAAAAAGCGCTTTTGCGGACATGGATTTTGCTCCGTTAGCGTTGGAATCAACCTTCAACAAAGGTGCGATTGCAATGGAAAAAGGATGTTGAGATGCTCATACTTCTGAAACATCGCTGTTAGAGCATGTTCCATGACCTCTTATTATTTGCATGATACAATTAAATGGAGCGTTTTCCACAAGTCAGTTTGAACGTTTGTTGAAAAAAGTCATTTCCTTTCGCCCATCAAAGAAGGTAGATTATTTATTTCGATATTGTGATTTTCTTCAGTGAGAACCAGTTTTCGTAAACCGCACTGCTAATCATGATTATCAGAAATAATAACTACCTGCTTTTTCCTGGTGCATCACTGTCTAAATGCTGTCTACCTCAATCATAAGGGACAGTCAGTCACTGCAACCAGAAGAAACGCCGCAACTATACATTGCGTAAAAAAAATTAGGCGGTTACTTGTCTTTCGAACTTTAGGTCCGTGCGCTTACACAAAACCAACCATGCGCTAAGGTGCCCCATATGTGAGAATATCGCGCAGTTAAGGCAGCGGTAGAGGAGACTATGACTAAGAGAATGGCTATAGTAGAATATTTCAAAGCGACTACTCCTTAATATTATAAATCATCTAGTTGCTGCGTGGTGAACAGTAAACATTAATTTTTTTGATGAAAGCCAAAAGTGCCTATTTCTAGTTTCTTGACAACTTTGAAAATTTTTTCAAAAGGTTCTCAGTATGTTTTTTTCCTTGGGTTTTATTTTATGTGATGCCACTCATCTCACCCAAACACTGATCAAAGTGAAAAGTAATTGGAGATTTTGTCTGCTGAGCGAATCTGACATAGAAAAACTACTGAAAAATTCCATCTGGAGAACCAATTGAAATTCATTCCCGCTCACTCGAAACTTAGTCGTTTCCGTATCAAGATTCTGAATTTGCTTCACTCATATCACTTGGTTATCTATGGATTGTCCAAAGCAGATCAGCCTATTAAAAAAATGTAGGTAATCTTCGATTTTTTCATATTTTTCACCAAAATCAAATTGTCCACTTTCCCGTATATGTCAGATAAATTTCTAAAGATATAATAATCAAACTCTTAGTGTAAAATCAGAAACTATATTTTGCAAGCCCAATAAAATAAAGTTGAAATCATCAAATGTTTTGGTATTCAAAAAAAATTTTTTTTGCGGGTCATTTAGCTCTGATCTGTTGACATTCCACGGCATAGAACTGAAAAAGTGTCGCTTTTGAGCACGATAGTGATGAGTGAAGTTGTTTGGTAGCATATTTCGTTTTTTGATTAAAAGAACAACATGAAACGTAATTTAAAGATGTCGCTTTACGGCCATTTTTATTCATGGAAAAATTTATGGATTGTTCATGGCATCACGAGTTGCATTGAAAGGAGTTTCCATACATAAAAAGGTTTATTTTGATTCTGTTGATATGCATACAACTAAGTCGGAAACCCTGATCAAGGAAGTACGTATAGCTTATGCTTTAGCATGTGATGGTCAGGACTTTGTTAGAGAAACATAAGGAAAACTGAACACAAAACCTGAAAAGATTTTTGTCCTATTCAAAGGTTATTTATTTGAATTTGCACTGAAACTTTTTCTCCACAGCAAAGGTGCGTTTTCTTTTGTCAAAATTTCTCTCAGATTTCCTTGACCCTGACAGAAAGAAAGTAACACCCCAATTTTCTATTTTAGTTTGAAATAATAGTCATGGAGAATAAAGTCCCTACTAAACCGCGCGCCTGCTGGGAAACTGGCAATATTTAGCAACCTGCTTGCAAAACGAAAGTTAAAAAGTTTGCAAGAAATATGCGCTACGCTACCTAAGGTGTTATTAGACAGTACATTTCCTTGAACTAATTTTTTTTGTGCACATCGCAATTGTTCAATTGAAATAATGTCTAACCTTAAAAAAAATATATGCAAATAATAATATAATTCTAAAAATTATATCCATTCAAAAAAAAGTCCTGCGAACAGTCCCAAAGGTCAAAATAAATTTTTTCAAATCTAAATTCAACTATAATTCCTAAGATAAACTATTCCGTGATAACCGAGAATCCGAGAACCGAGAACCGAGACCCGAGAACCGAGAACCGTGATTTCTAGATAGTATTAATTTTATCCCCATCATTTTTTTTCACTTTTATATCGTAAAATCTTTTTATAACCGTAAACTTTTTTCTCCCACATTCATTTTCATAAATAGCATTTATTCCGAGAACCGAAATCCGAGAACCGAGACCCGAGATCCGAGAACCGAGACCCGAGATCCGAGAACCGAGATTTTCGAAAAGTTTTTTTTGTAAATCTTCATCAGCCTATGGACTTGTTCGCATTAGCTAGCTTAAAATAAAAATCTGCAGTAAAATAAGGCCCTACACAAATATTTTTATTTTTGTTAGGCGCTCTCATAAACCAAGTCGCTGTTGCATCTAGCGCAGAATGCTGACCTCCAAACCTCACTCATTTAAGAGTCGCATCCTGTTTTCGAAGATTCATTCCCCGTTTTGCCATTACAGCGAACCTCTTGAATAGTCTTCCTATAAAAGATGCAGGGTTTACTGGAAAGAGGATCATTAAAAAGCATTCTTCCCATTGTCGGCGCATGGCCCCTACAAGTCAATCCGGAGACTGGTAGTGAACATCTAATAGCATGCAGCCGTCCACTAACAAAACACGAGAAGGACTATGCGATTACAGAGCTAGAAGCCCTGGCTATACTTTTCGCTTTGGAGCATTTCTATCCCTATGTCACCCATAGTTCAGATCTCGTGGGTCGTCTCGCCAAATATCGAATCACCTTACAGGCGTACGACTTCAAGCTTGAGTATCATGCTGGAAAGCACAATACTCTATGCGATTTCCTTAGTCGCTATCCTATTGCGGAAATAGCGCACAGGTGCATACAGTACCATCTTTGGTCATATCCAGCAATCTCAGAAGGATTCCATTCATGGAGACCTCATCAAGTTCTACAACGCAGAGCTGGATTTCCACCATTAGGATTTTCCGACAATTTGGGCAGGTATTCTCTCTATTACATTTTTCACAATACATCTCTATAGATTATTCTTGATAAGGCCTGTCAAGATAAAATCATTGAGATCTTCGCCAAACCCAATCTTGGGATCGCCTTTAGGAGTGCGAGAAAACCAAAAAAAGCATATCTGCTAAATACTTTTAGAAATTTACAAACTCTTGTCAGAAAGTTTATTTGAAACTGCCCAACTTGCCAGAAAATCAAATACCTTCTGTAAACATCATTTGGAGTGAATTGGGTTTATTTCCAATTTCCCAACGACCTTTAGAACGTTTGCATACGGATATTGTTGGTCATTTACCATCGTGTATCAACGGCAGTCGATTTATTTCTATTACCGTCTGTGCGTTTAGCAAACTCGCTACCTGCATTGCAATTCCTAAACAGACAGCAGATCCTATTGTCAAAGCTATGGTAAACGGTGTCATAGCTAAACACGGCTTTCCTTATGAACTAGTGCTCGACCGTGGTTCTAATTACACTAATGAAATGTTTGCGAAAATGAACCGAGCAGTTGGCATTTCCAACATGTTCACCACAAAGTTACAACCACAAAGCAAACGGCAAGTCGAAAGGATGGTTAAAGTGATTACAGACTCTCTAACGGCTTACTGTCCAAAAGCCAAAGAGCTATGGTCTGATTTTCTGCAGCCGATCTTCTTCGCCCACAACACTAGTATCTAACCAATATCACAGGAAATAGCCCGTACTTCGTTGTGTATGGTCTTCACCCGATCACCTGGTGCGACATAGTCCATCAGTTACCATCGAGGATCTCCTACGCAACCGACAGTTTCACGGACCAGCTGACCACTGCACTGCAAACCACAATTATGGAAGTTGGCAACCAGATCGCCAGCAAAACAGCGACGTATAAGTCAGGTTATGATTTCCATAATAAAGTTTATTCTAAGGAAATTTCCACTGGAGATTTGGTATTACTAAGAGACGACACTATTCGTCCAAAATTTACATACCAGTGGAAAGGCCCTTTTATGGTTGTGCAAGTCGATCGTCCGAATGTCACTATATCTAACCTGATTGGACCTACTAAAACTCAATGTGTCCATATGAATAGACTCCAAATCTATTCTCATAGTTCAACATTGGCTAGAGTTTCCCCCCAAAAACTTACTATATCACATAAGCCAACGGAAACTCCAGAAAATGTTGAACAAACTCAGTTTGCCAAACGAACTCCTCGTTTGCAACTGCAGAAAACATTTACAGCGGATCCAAACATCGATTCCGAAGGAGAGGATGAATAATTGCTCGCTAAATTTTTATAAACATTCGATATTTTGCAATGAGCAGTTATTTATTCTCTAAGGTCACTTTGTTTCCCCTATTTTTGCTGCAGCGTCGCGTATTTGCGTACCTTAAAAATTTCTTTGAACAGGCAATTCAAAGAAAACTTTCGCATTAGGCAACTCAACAAAAAAACCCCTTTATGTAAAAAACAAATTTTGCCCTTATGTTGAATGAAAAAAAAGTGTGCAGTGCCCAATTCAACATATGAACTCGTTACGCCTCTGTTTTACACGCAATTATTCACAGAAAATGTTACTGTGAACAAAATTTTGTAGTTTTGTAAAATTACTATTGAATTATGTTTTATAATTGCCTAGAAATTACTGTTAAAATTTTTCTGCGTATATGTATCATGAATTTATCACTAATTTACCATTATTATCACCGTAAAACTATTTGGTGTTAACCAGTTTTTTTTCCATACCATCTACTTCGTATATTCAGTAATTTCATACTACAATTTTTCTACATGATGTTAATTCCACCCCAAATGTTAAATCATTTGCCCTTCGATCAACTCCATTTTTACCATGCATTAAAAGCAATCGGTCCATCTCCATTTCCTACAATTCCACTCCAACTCCTTCCCAGCATCATGTCGGGAACCCCATTCACACAACTGCATCTCTCCGCAGTTCCACCCCCTCTCCTCAGCTACCTTCAAGCTCGAGGACGATCTTACTCAACGCCATAGGATATTCTAGGTGAAGGTCGTGTCTGCTCGCAGTCCACCGGATCCATATCCTCACATCTGTATGTATTTTAACATATATCACGCCAACTGTACGTTCTCGCCGTAAATCACGTGTAAATTCCAACACACGTTACTCGAAAGAACTTCTGCCATATCTCGATATATCACCACTTCATTTTTATGTTCTCGCCGTAAATTACGTGCAAACTTCAACGCACGTCACTCGGAAGAACATCCACCACATCAACGCCAACCACTACAACGTCTCGAAACCTCAGCCATGCCACAAGCTCGAGGACGAGCTTCTCGAAGGAATGGAGATGTCGGGACGCAGCTAGCTACAACAGCTGCTCGAGAAGGAGGTTGGCCGAAGACAGCCAACCTCTGGCAGTGACCTCCGGCCGCCAGCACTTGCCGGTTCCCCTTTCCCTTCCCCCTTTTGTATATAACTATTTATAATAAACATTATAGTAAGACTCATGTAAACCCGCTACACATCAGGTAAGGGAATAGCTAACCCTTGGACCTGACACTCTCATACAATACTTTCTTTGGTCTGAGAGTATTTTTTCATAGATTCTGCGAGGACTGCCTCCTTGCCACGTGTCACAAAATAATTGACACATTTTGGTCCATTTTAATTTTTTCGAAATCATTTCCGGTTAGGTAAAAGAGATTTTGTGATCACATTAGAGCTGTTCAAATTGTTTTACATAAAAGCAAAACAACCATGAACTTCTAGAGCATCTTGCTTGCTTTGAGCAGTGCAAAAATGCCTTTTCTTTAAACTCTCTTCGCCATGCATTTTTAGCCAGAAAAAGCTATAAATGACACCTTAAAGTACTTTGCTGCTGCTTATTTCGCCTCTCAGATGACGGATTTCTAGCGCACTCCTCTATTCTGAGCAAGTTTAATCTGTTCATCGATAATAGTGATCGTTATTATTATGAGAATGTTCACTTTGAAACTGTTTGATCGAAGTGAGGTCAAAATTAAGTAAAAAACACTAAACTTACATCGCTATGTAGGGTAACAAAAACTCTTGGTAAAACCTGTAAACGTGTAAATGACATGTCAAATTCTTTTGACACGTGGCAGAAGGTTGACACTCCTATCTCTGAATTTGGGAACAAATATGGTATAAGGTCAGAAGAAATATCCTTCTTTAAAAAAATGGGTCCGGATAACGGAAAAGTACCGAAAAATCACTGCTAGAAAAAGGAAGCAATTCGGCATCAAAAATCGTTTAGGATGAGTATTCGAGAGAAAATGTAGGTTTTGGAAACTTAGGAATAGTCATTCACTCCATCACCTATCGCAAAGTGCACAAATGTACGTCGTGCGATGGGCTTGCCATCATCTAAATCTTATATTAGGTCATTCCGAAAGTAATTTCGCTTTTTTAAACGGACGCCACATGAGATGGAACAAAGATTTCCAAGAGAACTTGGCAGCATTCGATGCAGAATCCTCTTTCTGAGGATTATAAAATTACTAGCTGGCTTACCCGGCTCCGCCGTATGTTCCGAATAGAAAATTCCATTTCTTAACCGATCCGGACCAAACTTGGCACACATACCCTTCGGGCCCCGGCGGGTGTCACAGTCCACTTTTCGTTATCGATCGATGTCGATTTTATCGATTTTTTGCAAAATTTGAGCTAGGGGGCTGGGAGTTGGCAGAGGGGTGTAATCGAGCATGCTGATTACGAATACAATATTAGTTTTCGAAACCGTGCATTACTTTTGTCGATTTTATCGATTTTTTGCAAAATTTGAGCTAGGGGCTGGAATTTGGCAGAGGGGTGTAATCGAGCATGCTGATCACCCCCACGGGGGTGATCAGCATGCTCACTTACCCCCCTGTGCCAACTCCCAGCCCCGTAGCTCAAATTTTGCAAAAAATCGATAAAATCGATATCGATCGATACGAAAAGTAGCCTATGACACCCGCCGGGGCCCGAAGTGTATGTGTGCCAAGTTTGGTCCCGATCGGTTCAGAAATGGAATTTTCTATTCGGAACATACGTACATACATACAGACAGACAGACAGACAGACAGACAGACAGACAGACAGACAGACATACAGACAAACAGACATTCAGCTTTATATATAAGATTGCAGCACAGTCAATGAGCTTTTGAAAAATTACGAAAGTCTGCGATCCATGCTTTTTGAGATGCTCAAGTTTCCCAATTTTTCTAACTTCTTACATTAATCCTCCGAAGAAGCTCAAGTGACGATTCGATGAAGCAAACCTCATAGGATATGGCCTACCTTTTTTCCCGTTTTTATATCTCGCCATAATTTCTTAAAAGATTTATTATTGAAACCATCGAATTTTGACAGGCTTACGTCAGCCAAATTCGCATCAAACACCAATAAGTCTTCGGAATTTGAAACTTCCAAGATGGAGTTACGATTTAACACCAATTTTGCAAAGCAAATGGGGGTTTACGGAATCGAAATTTCTAATTTCGACAAACTGGGTACAGCCCAAAACGCATTCGAAAGTATGATTTATGATAATTTTGTACGCAAAAACTTCATGAAAGGGAAACAAAAAACATCTATTAGAAAGAGGAGATCAAGCTGCATTGAATGACACTCGAGCTGTTAAGCGTTTGATGTTCTACGATGTTTGAGTTGACCAAGAATGGAAATCGGTAGCTCCAATCAAAATTCTATTAACAAATTTTGAGGAGTTCTGTGAAGGAGAAAAAAATCGTTTTGTACCTTGTAGGGTTTGCTCTATCGAATCGTTACTTGGACCCATTTGGAGGATTGATGTACACATTTAGAAAAATTGTGAAACTTGAGCATCTCAAAAAGCATGGGTCGCAGGTTTTGGTTATTTTCCGAAAGCTTTATGATTGAGCTGCAAAGATTTCACCACTACTGGAAAGAGAATGAAATTCTGCATCGAATGCTACCAAGATCTCTTAAAAATATTTGTTCCATCACATGTGGCGTCCGTTTGAAAAAAGCGAAATTACTTTCGGAATGACCTAATATATTAGGTTGGCACGAAAGTTCTTGCGTAATTCAAACAAAATTCAATAACTTTTCAAAGACTTAACCTAAATTCACAATCTTGTATGCTAAAAATATTAGAAGTCTTACGATTCATGATGGATGTTCAAGCATAAGATTACGTGAGCTGAACATCAAGAACGAAGCTCTCGAATATGGGGCCTCAAATTTTGCGATTTTCAGTTTGGTGCCAGAAAATCGCAGAGTGCCGCTAGCTAGCCGAAAAAAAATCTGTAGAATTTACTTACACAACAAAAGTCCATATGTTACTTTGGAAGGCTTTGATCTTGCATGGTGAAGCAAAACAAAAAAATTCGTGAAATAAGTCATTTTGCGGAAAAAATCCCCGCATGTCCGCAGTTTTCCGGCGAAAACACTTTTTTACAACCGAGAAAACGTCGCAAGGCTCTAAATAGGCACTATGTCTAATTTCTGGTTGCAAACTGTGTTTCTGTGGAAAAGTTGGAGTGATAAGGGGATTTGTCCTGTGAAATGAGAATTTATTTTTTGTTTTCGCGTTTCCATGCGAGATCAAAGCCTGCTAAAACAACGTATGGACTTTTGTTGTGTAAGTAAATTCTACAGATTTTTTTCGGCTAGCTAGCGGCACTCTGCGATTTTCTGGCACCAAACTCAAAATCGCAAAATTTGAAGCCCCATATTCGAGAGCTTCGTTCTTGATGTAGCTCACGTAATCTTATGCTTAAACATCCATCATAAAGCGTAAGACATCTAATATTTTTAGCACACAAGGTTGTGAATTTAGGTTGAGTCTTTGAAAAGTTATTGAATTTTGTTTGAATTACGCAAGAACTTTCGTGCCAACCTAATATAAAGCTGAATGTCTGTTTGTCTGTCTGTCTGTCTGTATGTATGTCTGTGGTACGTTGTTCCGAACAGGAAATTTTATTTCTGAACCGATCGGGACCAAACTTTGCACACATACACTTCGAGGCGGGGCGGGTGTCATAGGCACTTTCCGTTGTCAATCGATATCGATTTTATCGATTTTCCGCAAAATTTGAGCTACGGGGCTGGGAGTTGGCAAAGGGATATAATCGAGAATGCTGATTACAAATATATTATTGACAGGGCCGGGCGGAGCCGGGTAAGCCAGCTAGTGTCCAATGTAATCAAGAAAACTCCAAACGAATCTCAGTGTTTAGCAAGAGGAATGATAACTGATACAGAAAGGGAGCGTTTTGCCTGAGCAGAGGCCCAGCTTTTGCGCTCGTATTATTTCCGCTGCATGCGGGTGCACGCCCGCAGTTTCATTTTGTGGGTTCTGTCACCACCGGGCATAAGCGCCTCATAATTTTAGAAGAGCTTACCCTTACAAAGGTGCAGGTGCTGATTACCAGTTTCTACGTACATGTGAATCTTCTCATGCATTAGGTTGTCCCGAAAGTTTTGTCCGTTTTTTCAACCTATCATAAAAACGCGTGGAACGAAGATAGAGAAACGCTCTGAGCACCATCCGACGCATCTTTTCCTTCTCTTTTTGACTGTCGTGCTTCCATGCCGATTAATCTTTTGTTCACTGAGATAAACGCCGAAATTTTGAACTTATGGTTTTTACTATGTCCAATTTTGGCAATTTTTCACAATCTTTATTTTAGACTTTCGGAAAAGCTTTGGCAACAGTTAGATAAAGCAAACAAAGGGCAATATAATGCAATTTTGCGGCATCTATAGCCAGCCTTGAAAATTTTTCAGAATTATTTTTCTGATGCTATCAAATTCCACTTTTGGTGATGCCAAAAGCCAGAGATCATGAAACGGCGCACAACTGTTATTCGATGCAGCTTTTCCTCCTCTTTCCAGTTAGTGTATTTTCCCTCCAATTTGTGGGGTCTCTGGCGATAAAATTTTCATAATTCTTGAATTTGACTCCACCCCAGCGTGTACACGTAAAATGCAAATCTTATACTTCGAAGCGGTAAACGCTCATTTGCTTCGTAAAAATAGTGAATAATCGTAATCGGTTTTGAAAGCTTCAAAATCCGATGATTTGTTAATGTTCGAGGCGTTTCTGTATTTTAGAACTGCGCAAAAGTGAAGACTTTTGAAAAAATTATCTCTAAAAATACTGAAAACTTACGTACTTAGATACTTAGATGGCCCGGCTTCACGTGACGTGCGGGCCCCAGCTCAGAAGTTTCCATTTCTCCCTGTCCCTCGCTTCTGACATTCACGATCTTCTTGGCTGACGTCGGTGGCTGCGTCCACGAGTTCCTGCAAAAATCGTATCCAGCTGATTTCTCAGCTGGTCCATCCGTTCCACGAACACGTCTGCCCATCTCGTTGGTGGTCTTCCTCGAGGACGTTTTGCTTCGCGAGGAATCCACTCCAATGTTCTTAGTGTCCATCTGTCGTCTGTTCTTCTCATTATGTGACCGGCCCACCGTTCGCTTTCGCAACGTAATCCACTGGGTCACGAAGACGGGACATTCTCCTCATATCCGTACTGCGAAGTCCGACCAGATGTTGTTTGTGTCGGGTCATCTTCAGAAGACTACGCTCTAGCGCTCTGTGGGTGGTCCTTAGAGCTTTCGAAGTGGCGACGGTGTCAGCCCAAGTCTCAGCTGCGTAACAGAGCGCCGAGAGAACGGTTGAGTCGAACAGCTGGGCACGAAGCTCCGGGTCCGTCAGTTGGTCGGTGGCTTCCTTCAGAGGCCCGAAGGCGGCCCAGGCTGCTCTTCTTCTCCTGTTAAGTTCTTCCCTCAAGTCGTTCTCCGTGTTCATCGAACGTCCGAGATACACGTAAGAAGACGTCTCCGTGATAGGGGTGCCTTCCAATTCCATTTTGCATCTTCGCAAAGGGCGTTCTTCATGAACTGAGTCTTCTTCCGATTGATTCAATCCGATCTTCTTCCCTACTTCGTTCAGTTCCTTCAGCATCGTCTCTGCTTCAGTGATACTGCTCGAAAAGAGAACGATGTCGTCCGCAAAACGAAGGTTCGACAGGAATCTCCCATCAACTCGTATGCCTCTCTCGTCCCAGTCCAGTGACTTCATCACCCACTGCAAGGCCGCGGTGAACAGCTTCGGCGAAATTGTGTCGCCTTGTCGAACCCCCTTCCCAACTGAGATGGTCAGGGGGCGATGGAATAGCTGCATCGTCGTTGTACAGTCCTTGTAACAGTCGGCTAACGTCCTCACGTAAGCTGGGTCCACTCCTTGATCGACTAGCGCAGACAGGATGGCGTTGGTTTCGACGCTGTCAAAGGCTTTCTCGTAGTCGACAAAGGTTAGGACGAGAGGCAGTCGGTATTCCCGGCAGACTTCTATGACCCTCGAAACCGTCTGGATGTGGTCCATGCAGCTGAATCCTTTGCGAAATCCAGCTTGTTCTTGGGGTTGGGCTTCATCCAGTGTCCTAGATATGCGAGCGAGGATAATCTTCGTGAAAAGCTTGTACAGCAGGTAGTTCCGAAGATCTTCCCGTTCACCCTTCTTGAAAAGAAGGACGGTTCTTGATGTTCTCCACTGGTCGGGAATCCTTTCCTTCTGAAGGTAAGTTGTTAGGTGCGACGCGAGGATCTCGTGTAGACGTTGTCCTCCAGCTCGCAGAAATTCGACGGAAAGATGGTCTGGTCCTGGAGCCGTGGACGTCTTCATGGTCTGAATCGCTGTGCGCACTTTAGCAGGTAGAATTCGTGGTGGTACTTCTCCAGTGGGAACAACGGGCATCGGCACGGGTGTTGATGAGCGCAAGAGGTTGGTATAGAAGTTCTTCGCGATAGATTCCATCTTGTATCGGGAAGAAATCGGAGTCCCGTCTTCATTCAATAGTGCAGCCAGCGGTACGCGATATTCACAGAGGTCCCTTCGGCACTTCTTGAGACTTCGTCTTCCTTCGGCTGCTTCCAGTATCTTGGCTTGCCTGTATTTCCTGAAATCCTCCTGCAAAGCTGTTCTGCAACTGGCGTTGGCTATCAGTCGCTCGAGATGGGTTGCATTCGGATCCTGCCTCAGAAATCTTCTTCTTTCAACCATTTCCTTGGTGGTCTTCAAACGCGTTCAACATACTTCTCGGAAGTCACTGAGGCGCACTCTCCGCAGGCTCGCAATCCTTTCAGAAGCCGGTCGTAGTCGTACGTTAGGTCCTCCTCGATGGGCCAGTCACAACTTGATATGAGCTCCTCCAGCCTGTTACCGTCATAAACGACATTCTTCCTTCTTGCGGCACTGTGGCATGCCTTCTTTTCCAGCCTTCGACTGAATCGTACCTTCGCTCGAAGGAGGCGGTGATCGGAGCCACTGCAGAAGGATGGAACTACTGAGATATCGAGCAAGCTCCACCTTCGGTTGGTGAGAATGTGGTCGATCTCCGCGTGGGTCGTTCCGTTGGGCGATTCCCATGTCCACCGGCGATGTTCTTTCTTCATAAAGATGGAATTTCCATGGAAAAGTCGTGCGGCGGAGAGAAGCCCAACAAGACGGTTGCCGTTTTCGTTCCGGAGCCCATATCCAAACTTCCCGATCCTATATTCCTTTTCCAGTGGCATCCCGATTTTCGCGTTGAAGTCGCCCACAACAAACTTATAAAAGGACTTCTCGTTGCGGACGACCTCCTCCACATCTTCGTAGAAAGAATCTAGTTCTGATTCGTCAGCTGCTGATGTTGGAGAATAGCAGTTGATGATGCTGATGGTCTTCTGATGTGGAGGTCGTAGTCGTAGGATGCCTGGTCGAGGTGATAGGATCTCGTGCGAATCGACAAGATGGACGATAGATGGGTGGACGACAAAGCCGACGCCTCCCACGTTTCGTGATGGAACCTTTTCACCACGAATGATGAGGGTCCCATCACTCATCTGTCGCACGTCCTTCTTCCTGGACTTCGTTTCCTGCAGAGCGATGACGTGGTAGTTGATGTGCTCTGCAGCGTCGAGAAGAGCGTGTAGGTCGGCGTTTGTGGAGACTGTCCTGGCGTTGTAGGTGCAGACCATGAGGCAATCTCCATGGCGTGTCGTCCGGGCAGACGTGTCGTTTTTGTCCAATCCGAAAGGCGCCCTGAGTACTCTGACATCGTTCTTGCTACCATCCGTCGCCGTAGGCGGGATCCGATGTACAGGGTTTTTTATAAATCTTTTTGCTGTCTGAGTAATAAAATTTGTTCCCCTACAAGAGGTGGCTTACTAGGCGTACTCTTGATTTCCACGGGGATCGCTGACCCCGGGCTTGGAGCGGGGAGGGACCGCCTAGCGACCAGAAGAAGCCAGACGGCGGAGGATCTGGCGTGGCCAGTTCTTAGCTAGGCATCCGGCCGAAACCGGAAACGTCGAACTCCTTCACAGCTTGGGAGGCCCTACCAGAGTATACACTCGGCTGTACATCGCAGTTCGACACCCAGTGTCACCCCCACGCCACGATGAGGCGACCGACCATTGTGGGGGAAAATACTGAAAAGCCAGCTAGATATGCCAAAAAATTGCATTGCATTGCTCTTTGCTTACTCTATCTGAGGGCTATCAAAGGTCTTCCAAAAGTTGAAAATGAAGATTGTGAAAAATTGCTAACTTGGACATAGTAAAAACCAAGGGTTCGAAATTTCGGCGTTTATCTCAGTGAGCAAAAGAGTAATCGGCATGTGGGCTTAACAATTAGAAAGAGGAGGAAAAGATGCGTCGGGTTGTCCACAAAGCGTTTCGCTATCTTTGTTCCACGTATTTTTGTGATAGGTTGAAAAAACGGACAAAACTTTCGGGGACAACCTGATATAAAGCTGAATGACTGTTTGTATGTATGTCTGTATGTACGTATGTTCCGAATAGTAATTTTTATTTCTGAACCGATCGGGACCAAACTTGGCACACGTACACTTCGGGCCCCGGCGGGTGTCATAGGCTACTTTTCTTCATCGATCGTTATCGATTTTATCGATTTTTACCGATTTTTTTGCAGAGAGTTCACCTACGGGGCTGGAAGTAAGTTGGCACAGGGGGTAAGTGAGCATGCTGATTACGAAAACAATATTAGTTTTTAGAATTATCCATTACTTTTTTCGATTTTATCGATTTTTTTGCAAAGTTTGAGCTACGGGGCTAGGAGTTGGCACAGGGGGGGGGGGGGGGGTAATCGAGCATGCTGATTACGAATACAATATTAGTTTTTGAAGTTATTATTAGTTTCGTCGATTTTAGCGATTTTTCGCAAATAAAGATCTACGGGGCTGGAAATTCGCAAAGGGATAAGTAAGCATGCTGACAACTAACACAGCGGGAGTAGGGAGTTGGAGTTGTTATGTAGAAGTGAGCAGAAGGTTGCACAGGGATAGGGATGGGAGCTTTATCATAGTGTCTTGACAGGGCCGGGCGAAGCCGGGTAAGCCATCTAGTCGACCATATTTTTGCGCAATGTATCGTCCGCACTCAACCTCACTTTTAAGCAAACGTGGCGCACTCGATCTCTGGACGTCCATCTTCAAAGACAGTGTTTCTCGAAGCTGCATTAATGGCCTACATTCACTTCCACCATACACGCTTCACTCTTCTAGGAGATAGTGAGCAACTTCCGCCGTACACTTGCACGTATTAGTACCACTTGCACCGATGTCATTATGCGCTCATTCTGCGAAATCCTTACGAGTGAGCGGATGCCACCATCTCACATTGTCATAAACCCCTATTTTTGATTTATCTGATAACGGGGCCGGTTCTTATAGCGGCTCAGTCGTACCAATGTTTATCTTATGTGTTTTGACAACATCAAGGATTTATAAAGGGTAAGCCAAGAAAAAGCTACAACACGTCAGATGGGCCGGAGGTAAGGAAATAATCTGTAGGTCGCATGAAGATGAGTTGGATTTTGTGTAAGATGTAATATTTCTATTGTATTGTGCGTTTGTTGACAAATGGTCACATTCGCGAAACATGTATAAAGCTAAAACAATCGTAGCGCAACACTACGAACACATAAAAATGGTGCAACTTGAACTAGTCAACTATTGCTGGCTCTTAATCGTATGTCAGAAACCAACGTACCCACCGCATGACACTTCGCTGTCATTTAGTTCCAATCTGAGCAATCTTTTACGAGGTCGGACAGCAACATTTTAGAGGGGAGCATTGTACACGTCTTCGCACGTATGTTCGTCATCAACGGTATGCCCTAAACACATATTTGTTGTTTTTTGCTAGAACGTGTTTCACCCGTAGTCACAGCGGGTACCGTGGACAACGCTCCCGTCACCTCCATTTATCCCCAACCCAGAAGTCTCGACGTAAGGCTCTCGCGCCACTGACATCATGATCTTCAGTGCTTTAGAATTCATGCAGAGCTCGCATGGAGGGAAGCTGTCCGGTGACACAGGAGGACCTTCACTAATCCCATAAGCACACCTTATGTTAGTGACGCAATACAACGCCCGCAACTTCCTAAGCCCGAGTCATCTTTGCAAGCTCTTACTTAGTATTTCACTAGAACTTTTACATTTTACTTTGCTTAACGTGATTTGACAAACTTCGATTCTACACAGCCAGCAAATGAGTGCTGTCCTGCAAGCAGAAGATGGAGCATAGTTAGGACAAAGATTGAACAATCCTGCGAGTAACATATTAAAATTTCTGCAAGGAAAACCATAGAAGCCTCATGATTTTCATCAAGTGTTCAAGCATTAACAACAAGAATGAATGCTTAACAATAACTGTCAATCTCTTCCTCTCTCAATATACGAACTTAACGTTCGTATCGTTCTCTTAGCTGCGAGGAATGCGATTGAAGGAATAACAATATTATTCGCCTGAAGCAGCTTATCAGTAGTTTCACAGAACCGACGACATTTTGTTTACCTTCCGACACTCAATATTATAGGTTATCCCGAAAGTGTTGTCCGTTTTTTTACCACTATAAAACCACGCACAATAAAAATCTGAATGACTTTCAACATGCATTCGATGCAGCTTTTCTTTCTCTTTCTCAAGAATACATACTCGAACCACATTCTTTTTGGGTATGCTTTTTTGATAATTGCCAAAATCCCCTCCCCCCCCCACAAAGCTTCATTCCAAAGTTTCAAAAAGGGTTAAGTGGATCAAATAGTGCAATTCTCGGACTATACGGTGATATTTGATTCTCCCAACCTGCTATTTCAACTTCAAAAAAACTATTTTTGCGGTCTCAATTTTTGGCAAAGTCATAACACGCAACTGCAGCAAGTACTTGAAAGCTTTTGAAGTTTCTGCGAATCAAAACACGATTCTTATCAATCACTATTTAAGCAACATAACCAAGTTTGATTTGCTTCAAAAAAGCAGCTTTTTGGAATTTCTGGTACTTTTTCATGGTAAACGTAATGAAAAAGCCGCAATTTTTATTAAATAAACAATTATAAGGAACTTGATAAACGTGGCTCATGTAATCTAAAGTGGGTACTCTGCAGCCAAAGGTTTGCTCTACATAACAGTTACCAGCGGAAAGATTTGGCGTTACTGCTGAGCTGCTCAAAAAGCCATAGCGATAACATTGCAAAGACAGGGTAGATCAGAGAGCAAATACAGCTGTAAGAAAGAGGATAAAATGAATCAAGTGCTATCTAAGTCGTTCATGGATTGGTACTCTAAGTTTTAGTGAGCGATGGAAAAAACGGGCAAAACAAACGGACAACCTAATATAAGTCGATAATGAGACATAGCGAGTTTAATGTGTGTGTTAGAAATTCATCTTTTCTCTTTTTTATTCTCTTTATTTCTCTTGTTAGTTTATTGTCTTCTCATTTTCTTAGGTACAGCCTTTTTGGATACAGTACACAGAACCACAGTCTCTATAAACTCATACAATAATTGCTCCAATATATTCACAGAACAGCATTTATAGCATTTTGCTCATTTTACTTGATTCATTCACAATCATAGTATTTTGATTGCTTGCCTGCTTTACTCGGAGTCACAGTATTTTCATTTCCTTTGCCTGCCACCATTCATAGCCACAGGTTTCGATTCTTTTGCTTAATTCAGAAACACTTTTGTAGATGCCTTTGCTTGCTAAGATCATATCATTTGCATCCTTTTGGGCCAGCCTGAGTTTAGGTTCTCTAGTTGCCTTTAGGATTAGCTTATGTTAATTGTTTTCATTGACGCATTTTGTTAGTTAATTATTAGTAATAAAGTTTGATTACGCAAGTTTGAGGTTGTTCCTTGTGCGTACGCTTAAGTCCCGCGTGGTAACATCGGAGCTCACAGTCCCCGAAAAGCAATTAAAGTGGTACATCAGCCAAAGCTCGGCCGCAGCCAACAAGCTTCTATGATCCCTATCCCAACTTTTGGAAAGAAATGGGAATGGGGTAATTTCTGGGCTTTATACAAAGCCAACGTCCATGACCAAAACCTGTCACAGCTGCAGAATTCAATTATTTGCATCCCTAAGCAAGGAAGCCAAGCAATCAACAGGTCGATCTTTTGTATCAGCAAATAATTACACAACGCTATTCAACACCTTGTCGAGCGCTACGGCAACAAGGAAGGCATTGTTCTTGAACTCAACAGAAGTCTCCACAGTTGCGTTGCCAGAGGCCCCAGCACGATGGAACAACGACAGTTATGGGACAAACTGTCCACAATAGCCGCACAGCAGTGGCGTACCGAGGGGGGCGGGGGGGGGGGGCGCGCCCCCCCCCCCCCCGAGAACAGGTCGCGAAATTTTTGAAAGTTACTTAAATGGGTTATAAAATTGTGCAAATGACTTGTCTGCACTTGTAAATAATTGAAATAATTTTTTAAATTTTTTAAAAATTTATTTTAGCTTTATAAAAAAATTTTTTCGGGGGCGTGGCTGACGCCACGCCCCCTTTTTCCAGATTTTAGGGGTTGGGGACCCGCAAAAATTTTGAGAAGCACCCCAAAAAATTTTTCGGAGTGCGTGGCTAACGCCACGCACCTTCATTAGAAAAAATTTTTTGTCGCGCCCCCCCCCCCCCCCCGAGCCGAAATCCTGGGTACGCCACTGCCGCACAGGTAGAGGAGCACGAACAACTGCTCAACAACCAATTAACGATCCAAATCTTCCTTCAAAAATTCCACATGCGAATAAGAAGAGCGGCCATGGAAAGAAGACTAAGACAAAAGGAAGGACACCAACTCAGTGGACTTTGGACCAATGGCTTGATGCCATTGATGACATCGTTTCACAAGAAGAACAACTGAATCACAACATCTCAGTTGGAAGGCAATTTGGTGAGCACTCGCTGCACAAGGCAACAACATTCAGATCAACCCTACAGCTGAGAGAAAAATGGAAAACAACAATGCTTGTGAATGCAGTGGGAATAATGGGCACAGATGGAATTCCTGCCCGCAGATACCCACAGCCATACAGAAAAGAAGGTCCCTGATAGAGTCAAACAGGTGTCTTAATTGTGGTTCCAATCACAGACCAACAGCATGTCCTAGCGATGCAGGAAATGCCACAAAAAACACCACACATCAACCTGCATAGAAGATAGAACAAAGGAACCTGAGAGTCGTGGCAAATCATCATCTGGGCCTCAGAAATACATGGAAAATGACCAGTAAAAACTGAAATAAAGAGAGTAAGCAAGCCTTATCACTCCTCGAAACAACATGCAGTAACCAAAATAGTGGAGCGAGAACAACAGCATCATCTCACGGAGGACCAAGAGCCAGGAAGAAGGTATCACACCGGAAGCTTCATTGGTGCTGCAAGTAAAAAACAAAACTAAATGGAGACAGAGCAAGGTGATTTTACTTACCGGGGCAGTTAAGATCATTAACGACCAAGGACGATCCAAAGATGTAGTCGTACTGCTGGACACCGGCTCGGAGCTGTCCTTCATAGAAGAGGGTCTCGCCGAAGTGCTGGATTTGCCGGTAATTGGCACAACAACCCTGGAACTTAGTACATTTGAATCACCGTCTCATAAGACGAAATCATGTGCCGTGACCAGCCTGATACTATTGGATCGAAATGGCAAAGAGCATAAAGTACAGCTCTACAGAAATGATTACATAACCAGCGCCGTATACAGAGCAAACCTAAAGAAGAGTGATTGCAGTTATCAAAAGAGGAAATTTCGACATATCTTCGCCAATAGAAGAATAAGAACTACGACCACAGATCTTATTTGGCTGCGAATATCTCTGGGACTTCATAGCACTAGGCAAAAAATTGAACTTACCATCCGGGTTGCAGCTGATACCCACAAAGTTGGGGTACATCATCAAGGGGCGGCAAATATGTAGCAATCAAAAACCTCCTTCAACCGGTAAATCAGCAATAACCTGCAAGTTGTATGGTTGGAAGAGAAGGAGACAGGGGACCGCTATCGACCGGCAAGAATACGCGGACACACAACAAACGGAGCTACAACGCGATGAAGTACTAAAAAGATTCAAGAAATCCATCGAAAAAAGGGACGATGGATACTCGTACGCTTACCTTGGAAAGAAACTGTTCTTTGCTGTTTTGGTGTCCAAAGTTAGAAATGAACGCAGTAACGATCGGCGTACGAATGTCCTACTTCATCTGCACAGAACTACAATTCGTCTGCAAGATAAAAGAAGTCATAGGCCCGTAGTAAAGCTCGGTCACGGGAGATGATCTCCCCTGAGGCTCTCATATGAGGTTTTGCCGGGTGGGATGAGGACTTTCCGCGTTTCCGTAGTGTAAGTATGGAAGGTCACCCCACAGGTGAGCTTCAGATGAAGCCCGGTAGGGAGATCACCTCCCTGCCGAGCCATCGGAGATGAGCCGGGCGACGACGTTAGGTAAATACTGTGCTAAAGAGGAGAGCACAGAGAAATCCTCCGTAAGTTGCTCCCGAGTAACTTACGAAACATCGCAGCTGACGTTCTTTTGCGGTGCAAAACTCCCAAAACTGCACAATTTCGGGCGCCCAAGTGAGTGAGGATCGATGAACAGCTGATTGCGCGACGAAATGGAAAAAAAGGTTTTTTTTGCATTTTTCTTGCGGATGTTGCTTGTTTTTAATAGTGAACCGCTTCAGATAAAAAGAAAGTAAATTTACCTTCCTACTCATTTTTCTCCAAGTGTAATTTTTCTTTGTATGAATGCCAAAATATGCGTATTTGTTTTATCTCTTTGTTTGCCAGGTGAAATCCCTGATAGCGGCAATCATCGATTTTTTCGACAGCGGCCGTTATCAAAGGTCGCCAGCCAAGTAGCAAAAACGGTGTCGCTAGCCGCACTCGAACCACGGCCTGCCGCTTGAAACGCACTATTCTTATCCATTTGACTAAAGATGCACAAGTGGCAGAAACGTTTCCACCTTTAAAAACGCGAACACCCAGTAACTGATCTCCTCCAAATCAATCACTCCCCTGGCAATGTGCTGAGGCGCGATGAGACCAACTCCGACCCGCCTCAAGAGAGATGCCCTGATGGGGGTTTACTACGGGCCATATACTACAGAGACCCAGACGTCATACTGGGATGGACAAAATCCCCTCCAACTCAGCACAGCGTAGGAGTCCTAGTAACGAATCGACTGAAGGAAATAAGACGCATAATCAGGAATTTCGAAGACAAAAATACAAAGAATTTCTTCGGACACGTCAGGACGTCGGAAAATCCTGCTGATTGCGGATCCAAGGGGCTAACAGCGCAGAAGGATTGAGTGGATGCATGGTGAAAAGGACCAAGCTCCATAAACAAAGTTGATTACGCTACGTTCAGCGCAATAGAGAGGGATGAAGAAGCATTAATAGCAACAATGGACATAATTGCGCACATATACAAAGAACATCCAATGACCAAATAATAGACTTGACAAGATATAGATCTCTTGAGAAAGCACAGGGAGTTCTGGTCTATGCACTATGCTTCATAAGGAAATCTTGAAATCACTTTACCGAAGAAAGGAAAACAGAAATTCAAAGTACTATACCGGCATTAAAAGCGATTTAAGGTCGCAAAATCACAGGAGCAGAAGTGCACAAAAATATAATAGAATGTGCTTAATTCGAGACTATCGAAAACACCAAGTGGACGAGCACCCCATGAAATCACAGAGGAGCTGAACATCCGTGAAGATGAGCAAGGAGTGCTGCGCTGCTACGGAAGACTCAAGAAAGCCGATATATCACTTACGGCAAGAACACCGATATATATCGCTCCAAAAACAGCGCTATCACAACTCATCATCACAGAATTTCACAGAAATTACCATCGCGGAGTAGCTCATACTATGTCCTCAGTATGAGAAAAATACTGGATACTGAAAATACGGCAGCAAGCGAGGAAAATCATCAAAGAATGCGTACCGCGTCAGAAAATGAACGATCTGCCCTTTCACTATCCAGATATGGAAGCCCTACCGACTACGCGAGTACAAAGGGCAAGTCTATTCGAGCACATTGCATTGAACTACTTTGGGCCTTTGATGATCACAGACAACCTGGAAGGGTCCAATAAAGTTTACGGATGCATCTTCACCTTTCAAATAACACGGCTGATACACCTCGAACTG
This sequence comes from Cylicocyclus nassatus, assembly GCA_958299035.1. Lineage (NCBI taxonomy): Eukaryota > Metazoa > Nematoda > Chromadorea > Rhabditida > Strongylidae > Cylicocyclus > Cylicocyclus nassatus. The sequence goes on from CATQJL010000326.1 coordinate 20,954,889, forward strand.
ATGGGAAGTATGATTACAGAGGCATTCATCAACGCATTACGAAGACCGCATTCGAAGATTCTTCGCAAAAAAAGGAGTTCTACAAACAATAACCTGTGACAATGCGCCGACATTTTCAGTGAGAGAGCAAATCCTAAAAGACACCACAGAAAGTGCGATTCACAGCACTTAATTCGAAAGCGAAATTGCACGGCGAGAAATTAAATGGAATTACATCACCCCTTATGCACCGTGGCAGGGTGGATTTTAGGAAAGGCTGATACGTACGATCAAGAATTCGCAGTATAGATCGCTTGGAGTGCGAACAATCACATTTGATGGGTTAAGGACGCCGTGCAATTTCGCTTTCGAATTAAGTGCTGTGAATCGCACTTTCTGTGGTGTCTTTTAGGATTTGCTCTCTCACTGAAAATGTCGGCGCATTGTCACAGGTTGCTCACAGCGATAGAAGCGATGCTAATTTCGAGCCTACTCACATATCAAGAGGGAAAGGGGGCTAGAGCAAACTCTCTTGCGACCTATCGATTTCCTTCAGAACAGCGTAATGTTAGATTACTCCCTAAAATACATCGGCGAGGAAAAGCCAAGATCTACCATACCCGGAGGAGGCCCAGCAACTGGCGACACAACTACAAGTGGAAGCAGCACTAAAAACATCGATAGACCTCACAGAACAATTTTGGAAAATATGGAGAGGGCACCTTACTAGCCTCCGAGAACAACACAAAGTTCGAATGGATGACAGAAGGGGAGCAAAAAACCACCAAAAATAGGAGACATAGTTCTACTGTAGGACGCAATTCAACCAAGAAACACATGGAAAACAGCAAGAATAGTACAACTTGAAGACTCACCCGCGAAAACCATCAGGAGGTCGTCGTCGAGACACCTAATAAAAGAAGATTACCATCCAGTAAATCGAGTGCCGTTGGAAATCAATAATGATAATGACGCAACCACATTCCAGCAAAAGAAGCTAGATTCATCCACAGTTCAAGAGCAGGAGGATATCATCCCTTATAATCTCAGACCGAGAAAGAACATCAATTACAAGGAACAGGAAACACAAGAATCAACATAAAGAAGAAAAAATACATCCACCTCAACAACTTCCTTATTCACGATGATGGTTCTCTCCCAATGCATACAAGCAACAACAGGATCGCCTAACAACAGCAATCATTTATTAAAATGCAATGAAGGAGGAGTAATTCTAATGCAACTTACCCAACATCCATACAAAATCTGCGCCGAAGACTATTGTGTGGAATCCAGAATACCAAAACACGAAGAAGTAGTGAGACTTCTGCCACCCATCACACTCCATGATCACCTTGTCAAATGGGAGACCTTCCCTTTTTTGTTTTGTGTTTTTTGTTTTGTTTTGTTGACTGGCCCTTTGTCCATTCGGCGACTTCCCATCCCTCTCCCCCCCCCCTACCCCTTTTTTGCTATAAAAATACACACAAGGGTATTTTGGGGGGGGGGGGGGGAACATGGAGTGTGGGGGGAATCGCTCGAATGAGTTATTTGGCGACGAACCCTCACGTCATGACACTCGATTATTGATTGGGATCCAAGGGTCTTTAAAGCCCCTCATAAAAACAAAATCAGATAAAACGGGCTGTGGGACTGTGAGAAAAAACGGGTCGCCTCAATGAATTATTTGGCGACGAGCTGCACGCCATGACGCTCCATTATATATCCCGCCATACCGCAAAAAGCAGTATAATGGGGAGTTCACTGCTCTTCCAGTGTATGGTTACAAGTCTTCTTGAACAAAGAGGTCCGGCAAAGAAAAGGGAGGAACTTTGCGAACATAAATTTTTCTCCTCAAGGGCTTCCACACGGAGACGATCTCCTTGGCGATAGTACGTCGGAAGGAAAAAAATACGGTAGCAGCGATATGCTAAGTAAGGTATTGAGAGTAGACACCAATTTATGGCATCTCGACCTTTTCGCGGTGTGGGATAGGATGTCCGCGATATTGCATTTACATGCTATTGTCTTCTGTGCACATCGAGATAAGGCGGCGTTGATTATGAAGAAGAGCCGCTGTTTCCTCTAAGCAAGAGCCCATAGATGGCAGCTGAGGAGGTTGCTCAGCAGCTATCATGACTGCACGATCTGTGGATTTTCTCAGATTGATAAAGCGAGAGGAAGAATCCCGGCGTCGTCCATCACCTCATAAAAGAAGATTTTTTGATATTCTGATCACCTCTGTGCCACATGATAAACAATTCGTAGGACAAGTCGTGTCCCTTGGCGTGTACGAAAAATGAGCTGTCTGCTCCACATAGCATTCAAATCTCCACTCTCCCCAAGGGGAAGGACCAATATGATTCGTTTCCTTTATGTTAATGTACGAGTTGCTAGAGGGGATTTCCGGCGCTACAGAACGCTAAGTGGCTAATTTGTTATCTTTGAATGTGCGATAACTACTCTAATGTTTGTGGAAAAGGATGTTCCAAAGAAGCTGCCTTAGACTACTATTTAAAGTAAACTACGGCTGTGGAACTATTTCTAGCTTACCTCTGTATAACTATTCCCAGTTTTAGATACAAGGACTTCTCGTCGAATTTTGGCTGCTTTGTAACCCATATATGGAGAAACCGGAAAGGTAGTATCCATAGGACACGGAGAAAACGGCCATTAGTCGGAGTAGTTGAAAATCATGCGGCAAATCAACCGGGTCGCTGTGCATAAGCAAGCGTAGATACAACCAGGTAGATTAATAGTAACGCTTTTGACACCAGCAATCCAGTGACGGCAGCATTGACCGTAATATGAGGAAGGTCTATGCTAGGTGCTCGAAGTCCAGTCAGGGCCCGGCACGAGCTTGTCAAATGACAAGCTGGAAATCGTTTTCGGCAAAAAAAGCAAAGGGGCAATCGTTTTTGGGGGGTCCGGGGCGGAGCCCCGAAAAAAAATTGGTAGTTTATGCTCGCTGCTTATCTTAACATGTTATGTGCCTCAACAGGCGAAAACTGGAGTTCGCGCGCGTCAAACCGCGCCGTCGCTAATTGTCGCACCGCGACGTCGCTCAAGCGATGCTATTTGTAACAGCATACATGACTAGTTCTCAATGTATGCGTAACGTTATGGCACCAAATCTTGTATGCGAACGGAGAGAGGCTAATGGAAACAAACTATGAAAAATTATGAAAAACTTATGTGAACGGAACGAGTAATAAGCATTTTTTCCTTGAATTTCGCAAAATTGTTAAATTAAGATGTGAATTCAATCGGCTCGTTTGGAACGCGCAGATGACGATATGGTATGAAACTTGGTACGCACGTGGACACAAGCCTGTAGGAGTTAACGTAGGAGTTTCATTTGTCGGGATGCAGCTATGACCCAACAGCTGCTAGCGATGGAGGTTGGCCTAAGACAACGAACCTCGGACAGTGACCTCCGCCCGTCGGCAGGAGCCGGTTCCCTCTTTCCCCTTTCCCCTTCTCCTTTTGTATATAACTTGTATAATAAACATTATAAAGCAGTGGTATCAACGCAGAGTACTATCAGGTAAAGGACCTGCAGACCTTTTATCCTGACATGGAAGTCCCGGGAAGATTTTTTTTTCTCAAATCCTAAAATTAAATTTTTTTTTATCAACCAATCAACCATATGGTAAATAATATTCGATCCCCTCCTCCCCTCTGCCACAATCTTCCAACCGTCTGGATGGAGTCACTCAACAACGAATGAAAGCGAGTGTGTGAGTTTTAACTGTTTTGTTAATTTATCTATAATAATCGTGTGCAGTGAAAATATTTAATCATTTCAGAAGGAATAAAATAAAATAAAATAAATTAAAATAAAATAAAGTAAAATAAAATAAAAAATAACAGTCCTGCGAACAGTCCCATTTTTGTCAATTCTTTCTTTCGCAAAGCGCTCGCATCTCCCGTGATCCGTGATTCCGTGATCCGTGAGTCCGTGAATCCGTGATTGCATATCCGTGAATTTTTTTTTCGAAAAAATTGCCGTGATTCCGTGATCCGTGATCCGTGAATCCGTGAAACCGTGATTCCGTGAATTTTTGTTAACTTATTTTCTTTTTTTTCTTTTTTATAATTAGACAATGGACTTGTTCGCAATTGCTAGCACAAAATTCACTGCAGTATTGGACCCAGAAAGATAAATCTGCTGGCCCACTGCAGATAACTTCTGCTGGGAAGTGTCGACAAAACGTAATGCTTCGACCTCTCAGGAAATATAGCAAAACCCAGTGCTACTGTCCGCGCGCGGTGACCCCCTTTGGCTATAGAGCAACGCAGCTGCCCTCGCAAGTTGTAAGCATGTGACCCGCGACAAATTTTTTTGTGACAAATTAATATTATTTGAGCGCTATGACCTTTCAGCTGCGATAGTGCAAATACGTCTGCTTTGTGTCGCGATAAGCCTTGGAACAGGATTAATAATTGCGTAACCTAATCTTTTACGATCATGGTATACGTCCAACAGCAGCAGTTGCACAGTATGACCCCTTAGCGTCTGTTCTTATGCAACTTATACTGCCAACAGCAACAGTTGTGCCCGATGTCCCGCTGCCGTATATCTTACGCAAATTATATTATCGTAATGTTTACCTTCTGCTGTCGAATACAAAATCACTTCAAACCTTTTGAAATATTCAGAAATATTCATACTATACACAACACTAATTATATTGTTTGTTGTTTCATGAAAATGATACACGTCTAGATCAATAAAAAAAATTTCGACGGCTTTGGTGATATTCCGCGCCTCACAGATAATAATAGCACTCAAATCATTCTTAATGCAGGATCGTACTTTTGAAGATTTACCGCGTTTTGCTAAAATTTCCCATCCATTGAACAAACTTGGCATAAACAAAAATGCAGCTTTTCTTTGGAGCAAGGAGTAAGAAATAGCATTCCAAGCATTAAAACATGCCCTAGTGGATGCGCTTGTTTTAGTGCTTCCTATTCTAGGAAAACCCAATATCATCCACACCGATGCATCAACCATCGGTCTCGGCGCGTGCCTCCTACAGTCAATCCGGAGACTAGTAGTGAACATTTGATCGCACAATGCAACCGCCGTTTAACAAGACACGAGAGGAACTGGCAACATTACGTTAGATTCGCTATACGTTGCTTTTACGGTAGTTCCGTGTTGATAACTGACCATAAAGCGCAAAGAAAAAATCTCCCATGCGTAGGTTAGATCTCGTGCATCGCCGTGCTAAGCAAAAGCAAATATTTATTTGTCTCTTTTTAGTCAATCATGTCGATTCTGATAGCCTCCACTATGAGGTACACTCGGCATGCCTCAAAAGTTAGATGATAATTATGCTGCTTAAGGCGAAAAAAAATTCAAGTAGTATGTCCACTGAATCTGAAGTAGTCAAACAAAAGCGCAAGTCAAGTCGATATTCGCAAGATGCGTAACTTGCACACCCAATTTATAACTCACATTTTTTTGAGAAAGCTAATTACAGAAAAAAAAATCAAGCGAAATTGTTTTGACTGTATTTTTCAGTATATCCTCCGAATGCCTTGTGAGCAGTGTTAGTAAAAAAAATTTTTGTGGTGCAAAGAAAAAAAATTTCCATTGGTTATCTGAGACTATAATGGTGCTGAAGAAAAAGCCTTGTGCCGGTAACTCCTAAAAATATATTTTTCAACTACATAGACTCATTCGAGGTGAATAATGAAGAAGACAATACAGTATTATCATATTTGCTATGTATAATCTTTTCAAAATTTCGAAAATAAGATTATGATGCAGCTAATTTCAAAAGAAATTCTTGAAATTTAGGTTTTATTCTCCAAGTAAGGAAGTAAAAAAAATTCTCTGACTGTCCAACCTTTAAGAAATAATTTTTGCAACGTTTTGTAAGTGTTAATTCATTCATGTGCCTTGCTCCTACTAGGTCTACTCGGTGAACCTTCCGAACCTTCTTTCAGTAAATACTCTTCGATATGATATACCGTAGGCAGGCTGTTGCTGATTTTTTTTGAAATTTCTACGAGTAGTGAAGAAAACCAAAATATCTTTCATTGAAAATTCAAAATATATTTCAAGAATGTTATATGGTAGAGCCAAGTATCTCAAATACGCACGTAAACAACTCTGCTCGCATAATTCTGCTCAGGACTACCACTTTTACTCAGTTTGTTGAAAGTTCAAGAAACTCGGATTTTGCGCGGCTAACAAAACTTCACCACTTGTCCGGTTCTGGTTATTCCTCACAAAGTTTTAATGATGCAGTGCCAATGTCTAACAAAACTTTTTTCATCTCAGTCATCTTACAAAAAAAGAAAGGAATACAGACAGCATCAGAATTTTGCTTTACAAGGCGTATTTGCGCACCTCCAAAAGAAAAGAAAAGCAAGCTCACAAAATCTTGTTAGTCTCCAAATTAATCTACCACTTCAGAGAATTTCCTCGTTGATTCATACAGATTTTCAGAAATATGTGCTTTCCTATTGTTCTAGATTTAGAGAAAAGTTTCATTTGGTTATCATACTTGTATTCAACATGAAATAGAGATTCAGAGGAAATTTTCCCTGACAATGAGATAAATTTTCCTGCTTAAGCTGAAAACTCTTCAGAACTTCTGGAAAAGAACAACTGGACTTTTCATCCATAGTTTCCAATGGTCTTATTGCTAGGAATTTTTTCCCATTTTTGAACAGAATCTTGTCCGTATCAGAGCTTGCTTATGTTAAAAGAATTTCTTGCTATAAGAAAAACACCACTTCAACTATATTAAACCGCTTTCTACATTTGAGATACTCTGACAAAATGCGTCCTGGTATCAATTTTAGTCTGTTCAAATGTATTTGAAAATTTTTTTGAAAAGAAAACCGTCAGCATATTGTAGAATTTACCTCAGAACCCCAAAATAAGAAGAAATCAATAGAAGCGCTTATGCGGCCATTATGATTACACATCCACTTTTGGAATGATATAGCAAGCATTCTCTCAGCTCTCAGTTCAATAGACCTACGAAAACATCAAATCAAACTGCATTTCAAAAAAAAAGATTTAATTCTTTTTCAATTTTCTTTTCAAAACTCTCACCAATCACAGAAATGATCTTGATCGAAAAGAACCTCGTCGGTTTTATGTGTATCAAATATCTAGTGCAGTTTTTGACAGTACCAATCTTGAATCTCAACTTGAAATCAAAACTTTTCCAAAAATCACGAAAATTCAAATTTCTCATCACATTCGGGGTTTATCATGCGTCAAAGCATCCTCTTCTTTTCCCAGAGCATTAAAGTTCAAGGAATACTTTGTTTTTAAGATATAAAAAACCTTTTTAAGAGGACAGAACACCGAGTCAACTTTTTACGCTTTCCAAAGATTGAAAAAAAATTTTTAGAGGTTGATTTGACAATTGAAACCATTGCTAAATTGTTTTTTTTCTACAAAAGGTCACAGTTGATTTCACTTGACACAAAAGCAAATTTTTTCTTTTCGAAGGAAAAACAGAATTAACAGTTTTGTAGATTTAAAGCTTCCATAACGCAATCATTTTAATGATCGAGCTAATTTCGCGAATAAGGAGAACCAGTTTTGAATGCAAAATCGCATATTTTTTGTGCAAATCAAAACTTAGATGATTTGAAGAAAAAAGTCTGGCTAGAAAAAAAAACGACATGTATCAGAGTAACTTGTTTTCAAAGCTTTCACCCTCAAATTTTCAATCAAACTCTGTTCCTCATACCGAACAACGCTGCCTTCCTGTACGATATGATAGATTCGCAAATTCTCTTTACAAATTAAACGACTATTTGAGCTTTGCCACTAGACTAGAGCCAGCACAATGGAAAAAAAATGAAATTGCTAATGAAATTTTCGCATCCGCTGAATTCACCGACAGAAATCAAAGCTCGGCCAAGCTTTCTTTCTAGACGTCTAAATTCTACAGGAAGCTTAAAAGTTTTCATTAGAACAGATCAACAAAAGTGTACAACCTAAAATATCTAAAATTCTATGTTCTTCTCACATACCGAGGAAATAAAAAAAGGAAGTATTCAGACGTGAATAGTTTTCTTTTTCGACATTTTCAAATTTTCTCAATTTAAGGCTTGAGATAAATTTTCCTCGATTAATTGAAGTTTGTCTTAAATAACTTTTTCCGTACATCATGAGATACACATTCAGATATTAGATGAGACCTCTTTATGTTCTCTGAAAGTTTACCAAAATATGCGCAAAAGTATTCAGATTCAAAACAGTGGACACACTATTGGTAAAAACATCGGAAAATAGCAGTTCCTCCAGTTTTGTGCAATTGCACAAACCAAGTCTGCATTACGTTGTTGAACGTAGCAATTCAGAACTACATTTAAGAATATTTTCAGAGAATATTACTTGTAGCTGAATGGAGATTGTTTTCAGAGAACAATTCTCTTTTGACCGAAACGCTTCACAGAAGAAATAACTTGCTGTTTGCCAAAAAAAAATCCTCAGTGCTTCTGAACATGTTGAGATATCCAGATTGATATTCTGATCGGAAGCAATGACCGCATTTTTTTTGTGAAAGGTGATCAGCCGAAGCAATAAGCAATGAAGGTATAGTTTTTGTCACAGTGAAATTCATTCTTGGGAATGAAAAAGAAACTGTTTCGAACGTTTCACGTCAACCAGTCCTCGTTTTTTTTCACTAGAAAACAATGGTAATGATTCCTTTACAGATTTCAGCAGAATTCAGGACAATCATTCCATAGAATTTTCTATATTGGATGTGGACGTTGAAGATACATAGATAGCTTTCATAGATTGCAAATTAGTCGTGAATTGCCACCATGGTGTTAGGATCATTTCCGCTGAAGTTCTTATACTTATAACTCAAAAGCTACATATCGTAGTTTCTGCAGTGGAAGCGTTCTATTCGTATAATTTGCTGTGCCAAAATGTACTGTAATTCATTTTGTATAATTTGGTTTGCATTTTCATGTTGTCTATGTCGAAAATGGGCTAATGCTTCCAAAAACGCACTTTTTTCAAAAAAAAAATTCAAAAAAAAGGAAACATCAGAACATGAACGACATCGTGTTTGTTTTGTTCATGAATGTAGTCTTGAATTTGGTCGCAAGACTGCAAGACAATTTTTAAATGCAACTCAGTTTGGAAAAAATCCAACTATCAGAGTTTTATTTTTTTCTGCTGTCGAGATATTTCTTAACGTGAGTTTGTTTACACCTATTTTGCCGCACCGCTGCGATTATCTATAAATAAATTTCTTTGAACCGGCAGTTCAAAGAATGGAAAAAAATATTTTGTGCTAGGCAGCGAAAAAAAATCCTATTTCTCTAACACTCAAAATCTGCCACTATGTTGAATTAAACACAGTTTGTTGTGCTCAATTCTGCATCTAAATCTTCCTCTCCGTTTTCCAAGCGATTGCATTATTTATATGCTGTATAACCATATGTCACTCGGTTCAAATTATGCAATACCTTAATATATTACACTTCCTAAAATTCCACATGTAGCTTGACTATTTTTTGTAAAATATAACTTCAGAATCACTAATGTAATCCAATATCGCCTAACACTTTGTTAACTATGTAACATCTGCTCACCACGTATTTTCATTAACATGTTCTCAACAAGTTCCCCTCCAAACCATAATTTCCTCATATCAACATTCAGTACCGGTCACATTATACTCCCATATCTCCACGCTAATTTTTCCATTCGTCAATTTCCTGCTATAATACGCCTGTTCACTTCCTACAACTACATGTTACTGCCTCTCCCAAGCAGTCCCCTACGTCACATCGTTCATTCCGTATATCTCTCCGCTTGAGGACAAGCTCACTCTGTACCCCTAGGATGAGGTGAAGGTCGATGTTTGGTTATCCAATCCGCCTAAACCAACTCCTCCACTCAGTCCGTCTGAAGATAATGTACCGAAATCGAAGTTCTCTATGGTCTCGCCGTAACACGTGTACTCCTTACGCACGCAACTCGGAAGACGTTCAACAACAGCTGAACAAGCTCGAGGACGAGCTTTCTGAAGGAATGGAGATGTCGGGATGCAGCTATGACCCAACAGCTGCTAGCGATGGAGGTTGGCCTAAGACAACGAACCTCGGACAGTGACCTCCGCCCGTCGGCAGGAGCCGGTTCCCTCTTTCCCCTTTCCCCTTCTCCTTTTGTATATAACTTGTATAATAAACATTATAGTAAGGCTCATGTAACCCCGCTACACATCAGGTAAAGGACCTGCAGACCTTTTATCCTGACACATTGAAAAATTATGTGACTGAAGGTTGTGGCAAACTTTTTTCTGAAAATTTCCCGCTACCAAAGAAACGAAAAAATGGCTCGTTTGCAACGCAGAGGTGACGAAATCGCGCGGGATTTGGTGTGTGTATGCGCAGTAGGACTAAGTAACTAAGTATGAAATATTATGAAAAACTTATGTGAATGAAAAGTTTCACCAACTAATTTCCAAATTAGCTTGTCATTTGACAAGCTAATGACAAGCTGAGCTTGGCAAAACTCTCAATTCACATAATTTTTCCAAAATATTTACATAAACCTACTCTACACCTAAGGATTAGTACATAGTGAAAATTTGGTTTCAAACCTCCCCCTCTCCTCATTGCTAGAGGCAAAAATAGCCTCAAAAGCCGCGTTTCCTAAGGAGGAAAGCGCGCTCCAATCGAACGGCGTATCGCTGAGTCCTTTGATAAGTTGTAATCCTGTATACAAGTTAACTATAGTTAACTTCTTCTATCCGCCACTTCGACTTATCTTTGGTTCTAAGCTGCTCCGCAGTCCCTCAACTTTGAGAATAGTAACAAAGGTTTTTCGTCAATGTTTCTTTTCAGCCCTCGAACTCTATCTCTGCATCCACAACCAAACCCTCCTAAACTTATTTTTCAGGCACATCGATCACTCTGCTATGAGCAAGCAGGATGAAGCCCTATCTCCCAAATCTGAGGAGAGTTCCCCTACACCGCAGTCTTTATGGGATCGCATTTACACCCCAGAGGTAAGAGCTATCGTTCATCGAGCAGACTTTTTTTAGAGGTTGTAAACTTCGAGGCTTTCTTTCGACTGTATTATGTGCAGCTGAACCTCGTTTGGTTACAATTTTAATTGGGATTATGCGTAGGAGTGAAAGATCACGAGTGTTCGAATATCTTAATATTCAACGATGAAATCATTTTTCTGTCAGATTTCTGTCATACCTCATTTTTCTTGGATTTGCCGCCACAGCATGTAATGTTGTCCTAGCACCTATTCATGAACGGAATTATGACGTCTCTTTCGAAAAAACTTATATGCTTACACCAAAAGATTATGCAAGCACTATCTATACACTGAAGCTTACCATCGCTACAGGTGTTGTGACGGGTTATGTAGCACAACTTTTAGATCTTCCTAGCTTATTAGGTACGCTTTTTGAACCCCATCCTTTGCTTCTTTATTTGGATTCCTTTAGCCATGCTGCTCACAGGCATCATTCTCAGGAACTTCTGTGAGTCCCTCATTAACGTGTACGTAATAAACGAATGGAGCATGGTTTCACGTCGGATTGCTTGCACAGTGATTCTATGCTAGACTAGAAACTGAAAAAAAATTCTGAGTTTTACAAAGTGGAGCAGTACTGTTCACAGCAAGGTGGGTCCAGCTTGACTGGTCCAGCTTTACTCGAAAGTAGCTTGTTTTTTAGGGTGCATGTTTGCGATGAACCGTACAGTTTCATTTATTGCAAAGATGGTTTTTGGGATGGACATACTCTTCGGTGTAGCTTTAGGGTAAGTCCCTCACTGAAGTGGAGCGGTTCTTGCTCACACCCTGCTAGAACACACCTTAATCGTAAAATCTTTGGAATGCCCCATCTGTAGTATTTTCGGCGACTACTTTTGTCGTGAAAATACGTAGAATTTAGGTTTTTTATTCGTTCGCCATATTTTTTTGTTATGTTAGTTCTATCGAAGTCGTGTGTTTCCTCTATCACAAGAAATCTTTACTCTGATTGCAGCGCTGTTTGGGAGCTGTGTCACCTGCTGTAGTTATCCCTGCTCTTTTGGATGCCGGCAAGGCAGGTATGTTATATTCTAACCTTCTTCTCCTGTTCTTATAGAAATGTATAGGTTACGGAGTTCGAGCTGGAGTACCTTCTGTTGTGATTGCTGCTGCTAGTCATACGTGTGCAAAGGGGGAACATGGCCTCTCCAGGGTGAAGGGGGTCATAGGGGTCCCGCCTCTCCAGGGTGAAGGGGGTTTGAGGGCCGTTGGGGGGGGGGGAGGGGGGGAGCGGCCGCGGCTGTGGAGGTGCGTCGACCGGGGGGGGGGGGGGGGGGCAATGTTCGTCATCATTGCTTCTCATGTTCTTTTCATTCATATGCATCAAGTGAAATTGTAGCCAAACCGGGTTAAAGTCGAATATTGGGTTTTATCCGTTGAAATTCGAAGAAGAAAAACTGGAATAAGTGAGACTAAGAAATCAACATTTTAAGCAAAATTGTAACTATCGGCATCATTAAAATCAAATTTAGTGACATGTTGATTCTGAATATTGTTACTATGATTGTCAAAACTTACTTGCAGGCTCACTGAGAAGTACATCGGAAATTTGCCGCCTATTGTTCACATCTAGAGAACGATGAAAAATCCTGGAGAAAAATTTACGTGTGAAGCCTTTGTGTATATACGTCAATGAAGTTATTACTCACGTATTTGCTGAAGTAATAAGTGAAATAATAAATGAAGTTTGATGATCAGTGCGCAGTTAAATTGCAATCATTTTAAGAGGTATAAATTTTCTAAGCAGATGGCGGAATCCGTGAAAGTCATTGAATGATTCCTCAAAGAGTCATTGTTCTAACTTTGAATATTATTTCTAAACTCCAAAAGAGATCGTAACATTTGCGTAGAGAAGCAGGTGCAACAGAGGCACCTATTACATCGAAGACTTTGTGTAATCAGAGTTAGTCTTACTGTCAAAATGCTATAGCTACGAGGATCGTGGAGTTCTACAATCCAGTACTCTGCGTTGATACCACTGCTT